>ML119694.1:0-185031 GCA_003788565.2 Ascobolus immersus RN42
CTGGCTATCGGCCCGGCCTCTCAAAAGTTCTTTGATTTTGTCGGTTTCCTTGTTCTTCGCCCGAGCTGGCTATCGGCCCGGCCTCTCAAAAGTTCCTTGTTTTTTGTGTATGTAGTTAGATAAGTAGATTACACCAATAAATGCCGAGACGTTCCCCGTACCGTTTTACATGTCCCCTCCGGTGATTCTCTGATCGGCTTACCCGATATATTTTTTTTGTACGGCGAAATGCCGCCTGGCCCTGACAATTCTCAGAAATGCGTTCCATGAGATTGAGAAACTCAGAGACCTCCAGGAAGTCCATTTTCTGAAAAAAACCTGGCTCAGGAACTCAAAACCTGGGCGAGCCGTGCCCTCGCTTAGTTAGCTCATCCAGGAAATCGACTCCCAGTTCGGCCCAGCCATATCGTGCCCAGGTTCTGGAGGGTTGCTGATGCTTTATAAGCGATGCCAGTGACACCAGTTATTAGTAGCCGTGCTCAAATGTAACGGGTTTCAGAAATGGGGTTAAGTCTGCACTATCTACTCATGATGGTGCTGAGTCTCCACAGGTTACTGATAATAGTGCAAGCCTGCACCAACTAAAAATGAGGTGCTGATTTGACACAAGTTAGCGGTAAAAGTGCTAGTTAGCTCAGATTATATATGATTGTGCCGAGTATGCCACAGTTATTGTTAACCGTGCTAATCGGCACCTGCTACTATTACTTGTGTTAAACTGCAAAAAGTGCTTCAAAATCACTGCATACGAGATATATTTTACAAGTCGAACCCACTTCATAGTGCCCTTATCCTCGGCTCGATCGGCATTTGGTGGAATGTAAAATGTACTAAGCTCTACTAATATCAATAATCTCGTGTAGTCAAGTGGAAATAATCTCTCAGTGGTGGTTAGAGCTGGGGTTCTGAACTGGATGGCTGCTGGTTCGAGCCTGGATGGGGATATGATCTGTCTGACTTTTGCTTTCCAGGATTTTGACTCTTAATTAGTGCTTTCGTCTAAATGGTGACATAGCACCACACACATAGGGTGGCAGTAAACGGTGCATGATAGCACAATCAATTCGCGAGGGCGTAAGCCTTGCTACCTTAATTGGTTCTAAACGCCTCAATATTGGTGCTTTATTTATTGGTGCTTTGGATATCAGTGCCTCTTTATTTGTGCTAATATAACCCGTGCCGGATTCGTACCACTGTGGTACCAGTATGACAAATCGATATCGGTGCTTCCCTTTATGATACCTAGATTGACTCGTAGTAAGTCCCCGTTTTCAGCTTCGTAGATCAGCTTGCGTCTTAATATCTCTTGCAACTCATCCCCGTTTTTCATGTTCTCATACTGGTAAACAGACACTTGCGAAATGCGATCCACGTATGGTGGTGTTGTGAGATTTCTTGCGTGTACTTGAATGAATAAGTAGTTCAGGCTTCATCGTGTTCGGATTAAGGTAACGAGCGGCTCTACGGGCTTTATTGCTCTATGGCTTGGAGTCTCGTTATTTTCGGTCGCTCGTATGTGTCATTGTGATGGTCCATTAACGATCAGCACATTTATGCTACTATTACCACCTTGCAAACTCCAATTGTTACGAAGTCGAACATTGCTCGTGTATTCTTCTCCTCACGGCTCTCTTAAATCGTGGACCGCTTTGCAGTACGCCCCCGTTGTGGTTGAATAAACGTGCATCTGCCAGTCGTTGTCTTACTTAAGTAGACTGGCAGGATGACTCCATGGCCATGCCCCGCATAATGCGTAAAGTGAATACTGCCAGTGCGTACCTACTTAGTAGGCATAAAAACGTCTAGTAGTAACGCTGGCCTATCGATTCGGCGCTTTGCAATCTGTTCGTGCGACAACTCGGAGTTGTGAGAAGACAGAGAAGTTAATGCTGTAGATTGCAATCAAAGAATCTCATGAAGGGAAGCGGGCCACGCCAGTTAACAACAGTTATATGCTGCAATTGAGAACGTCAAATCCCGACCACTCTTTCTTTCGAAATCTCATCTACTACTTCTTCTTAAGATCTTGATTCGACCCGTATCCAATAGTACCACATAATGCGTATTGTTGACGAGTCTTGTGAAGTACTTACGTCTTGAATTCGAATACACTGTCCAAGTACGCGTACGTAAACGCCGGTTTTCCAGTTCACGTTTCGTCCCCATATTAAATAAGTAAGGGTCGTGCTCGGTTGCAATTCTGTCGACATGTCGAGCGCAAGCTTGAACCTTTGTACTCGTACATCTCATAGACTCAATTCGTGAGAGCACGTAACGGATCGGGAAGGACGACCCTGTTGTATTCGAGGCAGGAGAGTATCTCCGCTGTGTTCTGATACCTTACGTCAGTAAGTTAAGCACTAAGTCGGGAAGGTGGGGAAATGGCCGTTCATATGTTTCCGTTTTCCGGCCGACCCTGAGCCTGCCCTTCTTGCATACGAATCCAACAATACACAACCATCTACTTCGCCAACTCTCTCCACGACCATCTGTCCGAGTCATTGACCCCACAACTCGTCATGACTCTGAGCGCTCCACGAACCAGCCGATTGCTGTGCATCCAACAGGTCCCATTGCACGAGCAACCGACCAAGTTAAGGCATCATTCAACAAAGTCTGCATATCGTGCTCCGTTCGCCTCAGCACACAAACTCTACTGGAAGTTATAGCTGTTTTCCGACATGGGATGATCATGCAGCCCCCTCGACAACTAGGCCTCGCCTGCGATGGACCTTTGCACCAAAACCCCGTTAAAGGAAAGACTTGAGGACTTAACTGATCTCGATCGGCATTGCTCGCAACTGGACGGAGGAGTAAGTTGGCGGGATTTGTCAGGCTACAAGCAAGGTGAGAAGTTATTTGTGCGGAAGGTGAGTTTGTTCTAGCTACTCTGCACACGTAGCCACTTTTGTCAGGTAAGATGGAACTAATGCTGGAGGATAGGACTCGATCGATGCAACGACAAACTTTGCTTTCGGGGTGACTGCTACATCTCGAATCGGACTCGGTTTATCTTCAGCAACACCGTGACGGGTAGAACTTGGGACAACGATATCCTCAACGGAGGGGTGAGTCACTGGATGTTGCGCCGAATCGATTGTCACACCGCTGTTCCGAATTCGAATCCAAGGATACTGGGACCTTGTCTTGACGACAGCAAGTACACTCGAGGATGATGCTGATGCATGCAGCTGGTATTGTGTGCATCTGGCATAAGCATACTTACGGGCGTCTCGAGATCTCGATAGCCTGCTTATGCTACAGTCAGACATTTGGAGAAGAGCCGTTTACGAGAACCTGCAGATACGAGAGGATACGGCTTTATAGCTGTACAGGAGATGATATCCAAAGAAGTAGCAGTGCACCTGTGTGATGACTGGCATATTCGGTTACCACTCGAAGTTGGTTTATGCCAAAATTTACTGCGTCTGTTGCTACTGTATGGACTGAGGAGCTGGTTATCATTTATTCAGCATGGTTTCGAGATGGATAACCAATGGTATTGGAGCATTCGTCTTTTGGTAGAGGAACTTCAGATTGATGTTAGGGTTATGTAGCGACAAATGTGTAGGGTTGTCAGAGATAGGCGCCAGGTTATCGCGCGATCGAATACGAAGCAGCACAAGCTTTGTTCCAAGAACAACCCCTCCAGAGCCTCATTCGGCAACCACACTCTACCGAATCCGACCTCAAACTATTCCCATTGCAGCATTCAGCCCATCTGTACGACGTCCAACCTGCATCAACTGTCGGCTTTCTCCATCTGCCAGCATGATGGCAGCACTTTCGCTCTCTGGGCGGGGTATCCTCGATCTGCCAGCCAGTTGTTTCCTTCTCATCTCTTCATCATCTCCTTGGGAGCCTCTTTCGAGATGGACTACCTTACAAAGAAGCTCACCAAAACCATAAACAGAAGTCTCCAAGCCAATAACCCAAGGAGTCAACCACAACAACAGCAGCAATACCAATATCACCTTCCCCAGCAGCCTGGTTTGATTGTCGCTCCACAGTCACAATACGGAGTTCCACCACAAGGCCAATATGGACAACCTTCGATTCCAACCGCTACATCACCATTTGCGCAACAGCAACCGGCCTTTAATCACAATGCGACATTGCAGCAGATTCAACAGGCGCAGCAGCAGGCCGTGGAAAGCAGTCCATACTTTCAGCAGGCGATGCAAATAGCCCATGGCCATAATCAGAATGCCTTTGCGAACTTTCAGACGCAGCTTCAACAGGCGCAACAGCAGAATCAGCAGATGAACCAACATCTGGTGGGCCAAATGTATCCTCAACAACAACAACAGCAGCAACAACAGCAGGCCTGGAGTCCGAACCCGCAACATCAGAATACTCTCTTTGAGCTTCCTTCTTCCCAGGCAAACGGCCGTCCGCAAAGTCAATATGCTCCTTCACACTCAACTCAATCTTCCTCAACACCAATATCACCACTCTCGACACATCATTCCCAGTACTCGGGCCTTTCCTCTCCCCCACCCCCACCACCACCACCACGGCCCTTATCGCAGCAATATGCCCAGTACACACCGAGCGCACCGACACCAGCCTCTCAGTTCAACGCAAGTGCAAGCGATCATGCTCAGCAAGGACCGCCTCCACCCATCCCGCGAAGAAGCGTCCCCCCACCATTCAACCCACAATCTCAAAGTCCAACGCAACAGACACATACGCAAACTCAAAGCCCAGCAAACTCTACCTATTCCGAGCCGCATTTACAACGGCCTCAGATCCCAACTGCTCACTCGGCTCCAGCAGCACCTGTCGCAGAATCCTCTCACCCTACCCCACCCCCGCCCCCAGCATCACAGCGACAATCAACCGTGCCTGCAAACGAGACGTATCACCAACAGCAGCAACATCAACATCAACATCAACAACCACTCTTCGAGGCATCAGCTACGCCAGCAACTCCAGTCATCTCGGTAAGCCAAGCGCCGCCGCTTCAGCCAAGCCAAACATGGCCCAGGTCGGCAGAGCAACAGTACCCTACCGGTGTGCCGCGACCCTCTCCAGGCCCTGAGCAACAGAGGTTCAGTAGTCCGCCTGAAAGAAGTCCAAAGCCTCAGGAATACAGTGCTCCGCTTCAACTTTCCCCACAGCCGGGCCAGCATAGCTATGATGTTCCTCCGGTACCGAGCCCTCAGGTGGAACAGCAGAGATATACAAACCCCCCTCCGCCTTCACCGAGACCAGGGCAAGGTGTCGAACAGCAGCATTATAATAGTCCACCTCAGCAAGGGTCGGAACAACAGAGGAGAACCAGCCCGCCACAACCTCAGTTGCCTGAGCATAAACCAGAACCACAACGGTACATTCCAAGCTATATTCCGGCACCGCCAGTTGAGAACAAGCCTGCTCCCACTGTACCGGCAAGAACAGACAGCTATGTTCCATCATATTTAGAATCTCCGCCTGCACCAACGCTGGCCCCAAGCATCAACACTCAGGCTCCTCCTAGTCCTTATTTGGGTGCAACCGTCCAGTCGCCAGTCTCGGTCTACTCCAACACATCACAGCCCTTTGGTGGCTTTCCACAGCACTCGCCACAGCAGTCGATATATTCCGGTTCAAGCCATAGCCCGATACCTACACCGAGCTCTACGTTAAACTCATTTAGCCTCGGCCAGGCGACGCCTGCAAGTATCTACTCGCACACAACTGCACCAACAACAGCACCTAGCTCAATATACAATCCCACTGGAAGCATGTATGCCGGCAGTGAAAGATGGGGGAGTGTCAGTGAGGCTACGTTTGTCGGAAGTGGGACAAGTGGGGGCGTGAGCAAGATACAGAAGAAGCCTAGAATGATGCCAGATGGACCGCAGAGAGTTGCAGGGATGGGTGGCCCCAAAAAGATGCGCAAAATACTTTCTCTTGACGGTGGAGGTGTTCGTGGACTGTCGACTCTCATTATTCTTCGGTACATCATGGAGCAGCTTGATGAAGAACGTGGTTTCCACCTGGAACCTTGGCAGGAATTTGACCTTATTGGCGGAACTTCTACTGGTGGATTGCTCGCTATAATGTTGGGAAGACTCAGAATGAGTATCGATGAGTGCGAAGATGCATATCTACAGTTGTCGAGACGTATATTTACGCCGGCCAGGAAGGACGTCGACGTTGCTGGACGGGTGTATGATTTTTTGAAGGCAAACGGCAAGTTTGATGCAAAACCGTTGGAGGAAATCGTCAAGCATCTTCTTATTGAACGAGGGCTATCTGAGGATGAACTGCTGCTTGATAAAGATGAGGATTCCTGTAAAGTGTATGTCCCCACAGCCGACTTCTGTGTACCTCGCTAACAAATTCCCAGCTTTGTTTGTGCCGTTTCCGGTGGTAATGACTCTACCGTCCGCATTCGTACCTACAAAACTCGCGATCACGATCCACTCCTCCGTCACTGTAAGATTTGGGAAGCCGCCCGAGCCACCTCTGCTGCTTCGCGTCTCTTTGAACCCATTAAGATTGGTCCTCGAGGCCAAGAATTCGTCGATGGTGCCCTCCGCCACAACAATCCTATCCAAATCGTCGACCTTGAATCCGATGAGTTGTTCCGAGGCGAAGACCGCTTTATCATCTCCATTGGCACGGGTTCCGCGCCCGGTAGTGCAGTCACTGGCAACCTTCTAGAGCTCATGCAAACCCTCAAGAAAATCGTTACAGACTCAGAAGAGAAGAACCAGCTTTTCCAAGCAAAGAATATTGATGCTGTTAGGACTGGACGAATGTACCGGTTCAATGTCTTTCATGGATTGGCGGATGTGGGGCTGCATGAACACGAGTTTACCAACTTGATTGCGGACCACACAGATGCGTATTTGAGGATGCCAGACACGAGGATGCAGGTCATGAGGTGTGTGGCTACCATGAAGGAGGCAGGACAACGACTAGATTATATTGGAGGGGAGGATTTAGACATTCATCTGGAAAAGTTGAGATTGGGGGACGTGGGAGCGGAGATTTGCATGCATTGTCAGACAGGTGAGTTCTTTCAGGCAGCTAAGTCGGTTTGCTAAACGAAGCAGGCATACCCTTTAACGACAAGGCTTTCTATTGTCCAGACGAAGCCTGCATGTTCTTCATGTGTCTTGCTTGCCAGGGGCAACACAATATGAATCACCACTACAAGCACATCCGCTTCGACCTAATTCAATGGCAAAGTAAGATGGTTAACGTCATGCCCGAGTCCGACTGCAAGCACTGTAACAAAGCCGTCAAAGCCCGGTTTCAATGTCAAGACTGCGACGACAACCTCTGTTTTGCATGCTGGGGCAACATCAACACTCAGAAAGTCTACATGACTGCTCACTCCACTAATCGTCCTCAAGAGCGAAGATGGGTCACTGTATACCCGCCAAACTGGTCCGTCAAGAAACAGGTTGCCGAAATCTGCAACTGCATGACATCTCCGCGCGGCTGCATTGGACATTGCGAACGTTGCAACGAGCTCACCTTCAATGTCAACACATTCTCCTACCACTGTGCTACCTGTATGAAGGATTATAATGCCTCACAGACTATATGCAGGCGCTGCTTCGACGAGGAGGATCAAGAGCATAAAACAAAGCACAAGTTCCAGGAGATTTGGGTTACCTACGCGGATGAGAAACTCGAGACTGTCCAAGAGGAGATTGAGAGGGCTGTGAGGTGCCCTCAGTGCCCAGGAAAAGACATCCCGCTGAGCTATATGGCCTTCCATCCCCATTTGAGTGTACACTTGGTACTGGGACCGGCATTGCTTGAGGATGCTAGGAAACAGAATATCGTCAGGTGTAGGAAGGTTGAGATAAATAAAGTTGCTGCCCGACAGGCTGGTGCGGGAGTCAAGGGCATGGTTTGTGACTTTTGCGTCTCCAGTAAGCTCTCCTGCCAGTAACCGTTGAACTTGCAATACTAACACTATCTCTAGACCTCGCCTTCGACACCCCCTACGCCTGCTGCCTCGTCTCCGATTGCGTCGCCGTCTTCTGCACAGTCTGCTCCCAAACAGGCCGTCACCAACACCGCCACGCCATCTTCTCCTGCACCATCAAAAAAATCACCATGGAGATGCCCCAAAACTTGATCAAATATGACATTTTCTCTGGCAGAGTATCCGACATGAGCGGAACTTGTGATTATTGCGGCGATAAATGGATACATGGGTTCTTTATGGGCTTGGAGTGTCAGGATTGCAAGAATCATCATGTTTGTCTGCTGAATTGTCTGGCGAATGTTAAGAAAACGAGGAAGGGGAAGACGCCGCCGGGGTTACCGCATGCGGGGTGTAGGGGGAGAGAGTGGGTGTTGTGGCATCCGGGAGAATAGTCGGGAATTAGAGTGTGGTAGTGAGGAATAAGTCACTAGAGAACAGGATAAAGGGTATTGGAATATTGAGCTGCTCTTGTTTGAGCGGCTTGATTTTGGGATACAGAGTCGTGAGAAGCCAAGCACCTCTGATCTGAGGTGCTCGATTGTATGGAGGGCTATTTAGTGGTTGAGCCGCTCTTGCTTGAGTGGCTCGATTATGGCAGGTATGATGAGAAATCGAGCTTCTCAAACCGGAGAAGCTTGATTATGTGAGGAGGTGTATAATACTTCGTCGGGAATGAATACCTAGTTACGCACTGTTTTGCTTTGATTTGTTACGGCGTTTGTGTGTCGTGATATCCGAGCTCGGCTCCGACGGTTTTGTGCAACACTCCATGGCCCGTCTGACATAAGGCGTTGATATTTACTGGAGACGAGGGGATGATTGGTCTGGGAGTATTGGGAGCATTGAGAGTACTTATTTCTCGGCAGGGCTGAAGTCAGCTACTTCTTATGTTTTATGCAGGCTTTGGTGTTTTCGGGGATGGCCGATGGGTGTGGATGGTTACAATGGCTCGGCTATAAAATGGTCTCGGGTGCCTGCTTTTACCATCAGAGCCTCTCGACCGCCCATTTACAAAACTCTTTAAATTTCGGTTTCCCATTTGCCTCCGAGAAATCACAAGCAAGATCAAAACGTACTTCTTCATTTCCAGGATTTCGAATATCGACTTTTCAGCATGCGTTTCGATACCACCTTCCTCATTACGCTCTTCTTCTCACTCTGCGTAACGGCGCTTGCTGCACCTACACCATCGTCCTCGTCCTCCACCTCCAGCTCTACTTCTTTCTCGAGCGTTCAGAAAAGAGATACTTGGGCGGATCTTCTGGCGTTTATCAATCGGTGGAATACTCAGAAGACGGTGTTTAGAGGGCATACGAATAAGCCGCATGGGAGACCGCCACCACGGAACTGAGTGGAGGTTTCTGGGCGTGGATTGCTGGTTGAGGTTGTGGGGGGCTGAACTTGAAGTGGAAATGGATGTAAAACTTTGAGAGACACATGGCCGAGCTCAAATTCGCGAGGCGATGGTCTTGAATCTCTGGATAGTCTTTTGCTTGCTTGAATATTATCGATTATTTGGTTTCTACTTCGTTACCTAGGGATCCTGTTCCCAGTGTCCTGCGCTGCACTTTCTTCGTCCCGTCTCACATAAGGAGTGAGCTCTCGCCGGAGAAGAAAGAGGTCTCGGATACTCCGAGGTGCCTTGCCTGGAACAGGTTGCAGCTGGGCGCCAAGTTCGCCTATGCAGCCGATTGCTGAAGTGTTGTTTGTATTTTGCGGCTCTTTGTGCTTTGGAGTGGCCATGTGGTATGCATTTGGATGAATGTAAGTGTTCGTGTATATATAAAGGTGATAAGTTGATTAACATCAGGACAGACATTCAGCAATATTCACATTCGGTACACATACCCTCCAGCATCAGAAGTAACAGCAACATCCACTACATACGTAAACAACAGACCATTTGCGTCCTACCACTTCTTCGACTTCAACTATGCATATCAACGACGTTTTCCTCACAATTCTTGCTCTCACCCTCTCTTTCACCGCCCTTGCAGCACCAACTCCATTACTTTTTACCTCAAAGTCAGCTATTTCCGAGGGCGCCCCCAAAACCATTCACAAACGGATTGCTGGCTATCACCCCGAGTTCAAAAATGTCATGGATATCATTAAAGGCGGGTCTGTTTATTTTACTGGGCTGCGGAAGTGTCTCGAGAAGAATCGATACATTTCCATTGGTCGCTAGTCCACGGACTGTATACTAGACTAGAGCTACGGAGGGAGGAGGGGGACTTCGGGGCCCAGAAATGTCAGCTTGGTGGACCTGAGACTCAAGGCGGTGTGGAAACTGAGGGTTTTAACCCGTAGTTAATATTGGACCATGCAGATGGAGGTTGGTTTCAGCTACAGTGGAGCATGTACGGCCATAGATTGAAGAATATACGGGATCCCGTTCGCTCTCCCCTAGTCAAGCTTCTAATCGCTAAGTTAGTACTGCGGTGGGTGACCACGTGGGAATCCTTAGTGCTGTATGTCTTTCGTTTTGCCTCGTGTATAAGGCAACTGTATTTCCGCTTGCGGTAACTGACAGATTCAGGGGGATTAAAAGGGACCTCCGTATACATACGGCCACAGATCGTGGAGTGTACGGGATCCCGTCTGCTCTCCCATAGTCAAACCGCCAATCGCCAAGTCAGTACTGTGGTGGGTGACCACACAGGAACCCTTGGTGCTGTATGTTTTGTGGATTCCCCTTTTGTATGAAAGTCGTAGTTACATCAATGTCGAGGTTCTACTGAGTCATGCACGTTTCGGGTATAAACGATGGGTGTCGTCACTCCCGCATTTCCGACAGGGCGGAAGGCTCATGGGATAGTGTGATCTTGGCCGGAATTAGCCACGGTTATCTCCGATCGAGTTTAAATACGAACATACACTTGTGCACTCGTGTATGTCAGGGCTCGGAAACCATATCCCAATTCCTAGTGGTTTATATCACAACTGTACGGAAAGTCTAATCACTCCCAAGAACTTTCTGATGCTTACTTAGGGTCTAGATTATGTTATTCTCTCTGATGCTTAGCTTCGGCTTGATCCAGCTACCAGATGTAGAGGTACAGTACTTATGAATAAGATATGCAGAGTACTTAAAGGAACGTATCTTTGTTATCTCATGAACTAGAACAGCCTCTTAGTCGCTCCAAACTACCCTCCAATTTGCTTCATTATCGCATTCTACTTCTTGTCGAGCAGCTCCATCAGCTTGTTCATATCGTTCTTCTCTGTTGCATCGATAACCTCATCCAGCTTCCCCTCGGGTATCTTCGCAATAACCTCGTTCCCATCAGCATCCAACCACTTCACCGCACTGACCATTTCGCAATCCTGAGATCCACCTGATGGTTCGCCATCGATCCTATCTGCCTCGTTATTATCGCCTCCAAGAAGGCCCAGCGTGGAGATAACCACGGAATACACTGCTCCACAATATGATTAGAATGGCTGCCTTGTGGGATAGTGTAGTTTAAAGAGACATACCTGCATAGGGGCCATTATGGCATGTTATCGGAGACAGTCCCTCAACGCATGGACCTTCACAGTTCATACGAGAGCATCCTTTCATCCTTTTTAACTTATCCAAACTGGTGATAATTGTCAGCTGCTGCGCCCAAGCTCAATTACCACGAGGCCCATAATTACCACGAGGCCCATCGCACCTGATATGGATGATAAACTTACAAGGTACGGCCGTGGGGTGCAAAGTGAAGCGATGCATTCGGTCTGCCTACGGAACAGCATTTGCCATTCTTCACTTCGGGGCAGCCGATGCCGGGACCGATGCAATTAGCATGGGGATAGAACCAGACTCTGCTCGTGCCGGGGGCTCCGATTATGGGCTGCAGCCATCTCTGAGCGGATACGTGGGATAAAAAGAACAAAGTGAGCAGTGTAAAGGTAAGAGACTTCATCATGACTGAGAAAAGGTAGACCAGGTGTATTGATAGATGACCGTCTGATTGTACCTGTCTTGTAAAAGAGACACCTACTGCCTCTTATATTCTCTTCCTTCAACGATGGTTGGTTCCAACTCTTGACCTGAGCTGACATGGATGTCCTATACCCTTGTCCACAATAGTGGACCTGGTACCCGTCAGAAGTAGTTGGAACGGTAACGTGCATATGCGCATGCAGTTAATTTGTCTGTTCTTTAACGTCGGAAATCGTCGTAAGCTTTTTTCGAACGGCTTACCATGATCGTTTGGGGATCAGGGTAAAAATATAGGGAAATTTTGATGCCCACGTCGGGGATTGAACCGCCGGCTTCTACAACAAAACCAACTCCAACGGTGACCTTGTGCTTCAAGTTGGAGTTGCCGTCACACCTCGACGCAAGGTTCCGAAATCCAACATCGTGACCGTGGTACACTGCACGACACAGCAAGTTTTGCATTTCTCGCCCTTAATACTGACGGTTATGATTTGAACTTATCACCTGTCCTATGCACAGATCCTCAAGCAACCTTAGCCAACCTATCATGCATGTTACCAAGCTTGCATGCAGGTTGTACAAGTACATACTGCATGGTAGTCCGATCCGTTAAGTAAGTAGGTACAAAATACATCATATGCCCTAATTTACTAAGGTAGCAGCATATATTGCCTCTCTTCAACCACTACAACCTAAGACAACTATGGATCGACTTGAAAATCCGACCGCATACATGTATACACCACTAGCCACTATTTTGGTCAACATTCAACAGTTCCTTCAGTTTCTGCATATCAACCTTCTTTCCAGCCGCGACAACCTCGAGCTCTTCGAGCCTACCCTCTGGAATACTCGTAATGACTTCTTTACCATCCGCATCCTGCCATTTTACCGAATTTGCTTGGATACAGGCGCTCGAGTTTTGCTTCTCGGATGATTGGATGGAATCCCATATCAAAGCATCTGCGTCGAAATTGGCAGTATTGGAATTGAGTCCTGGCCCTAGTAAAAACTCGCCGGAGTAGACTAGAGTTGGAGCAGTGTGTTAGAGAAGGATGGTCAAACTGTATCACCGGCTCTGCTATTTCAGCGGGCTTTCACTGGCAGTGAGTGCTTACCGGCGGTGGGCGTATCCATGCATTTCCCAATACCTGGGCGTTGATCGTACGTCATTATATAGCAGGGTCCTTCGCAGTCCGAGTGAGCACATACTATAACGGAGTTTCTGGAGTTACAAGAGTCTCGATTAGTTGAATTCCACAGGATTTGTGCGCTTCCCTGAACGGTGTATGCGCACAACCATCCGGATTCTCAAGTAGAGAACGTGGTGGGGACTTACCGCTGAGGCGTTCTTGGAGCTTGATAGACGTTCACTGAAGCAGCCGGGAACTGTACAAGAGTACAACATTCATTGTAGCCCAATGCGTCACAGCCAATAGCGATGGATCCTGCACAAAAGCGGTGAGGATAAAACCAAATTGCGCGTCTGTAGACAGGTGTTTGAACTGAAACCTCTTGCAACTGGCGAGTGGGCTGGGGAATGGCAAGTGAGAAAGTGGTCATTGATGCCACTTGCAGGAAAAGTACTGTCTTCATTTTGGCTGGCCTGTCTCAGAAGCTTCAAAGATACGAAAGAAGTAGCTGGACGCGCAATAGCTGAAGTACTTGGTGTTCGATTAATTAAGTGAGAAACATCTGATGTTAGACCTTCATATGGCTACCTTTTATATACCAGCTTGAAGGAGCCTTCGGAATTCTCAAGTATGTTCATACTGTACTTTTTTCGAATGTGTGCATGTGTATTCCATATTCCGAACCTATAACTCATACTTGCCGATGCATGATACATGATGCATGCGTGATGCCAGGGTAAAAGATGATTTAGATTGATGGTATACTATGTAATCTGGTATTGTCCGAGTCCCGGCCGGGCTATTGTGTCGAGTAGATACTTCATATGTGCATGTTATGTACTTAATGATGACGTGGAGGGATCCATGTACTCTATAAGTAAGTACGTATTTATGTGGTCGACCAAAGCTGCAAAGATGGGAGTCGGAAACGGGAGTTCAAATTGAGGCTACATACCATCCTAAGAGGCTTCGATTGGTGTTCATGTTCTTGGAGCACATCCGATATCCGTCCCAGCAATACGGGCATTTAACTTCCGAGTGCCGACGAATACCTTAAGCACGCACATGTACATACGCATCGTATGGCATATACCGTGCTATCACTTAAATAGCTCACTTAATTAACATCTGTGCTTCAAAGTCAATGGCATACTGCAGTGAACGCACCGCTTGCAACCTTGGTATATATACGAAAAGCCCGGCGATAGTATATAGGTTTTAATTGAGAAAATACTACTAGGCGTGCATTCGGGCAGAAAAAGGAGTATTCGGAGCAAGAAACAGTGATATAGTCGCCGTGTTAACTTGCTTAGGTACTTCATGATGCTCCAATCAATAGACTGGACGTTCGTCGTGCCCTCAGCCAAGTAGTGTTACATACTCCGATCGAGATTCAAGCAACCGTAACAAGGTTTCCCGGTCTTCGTTTTGCACAGCCTTTACAGCGTCATCATACCCATTCTCCGGGATCTCCAAAACCACCTCGCTTCCGTCATCGTTAGTCCATTTGACCATGTTTGCCTTAACACATTCGGGATCTGCCGAGGAAGCCACTGGTGAACTTGGAAAATCGATATTCGGGATCTTCCACTTCTCGTACTTGAAGCTTGCCGAATAAACTATTTTATGCTCAATGGTTAGCTTAAGAAGATACCGTGCATGAAATATTAAGGAGTACTAGTTCTGAAAAGTGCGAAATTATGCAAATGGTTAATCAGATCAAAACAAAAATCACAAAAATTGGGGGCCCGGGTACTTGCCTGGCTTATTCATGTTGTAGCATGTATTAACCCGCAGTTTTACACAAAGTTTGGGATCCGATTCGCCCTTGCAGCGATCAGTTCTGCAAACGTGTACCGAATACTGCGATGCCATACTAAGACAGAGGGAGCATCTGATTAGCTAGTACTAAGGCGACAACGGAAATTCACAAGGACTTACAGCCCGCCAGGAACCTCGGTTTCGAATGAGTCGTTGGGTCTTGAGTCGTAGCAGCAAACCCCGCGCTTAAGCTCAGTGCAGCCCATCCCCATCCCACTGCATCCGTCTCGAGGATAGAACCATATTGCATATTCTGCTGACCCGCTATCCCGTGCTGCAACCAATGAGAGTACAACGAAAGCTCCAGATATGAGTGGGAAGAGCATGACCATGGTTCCGGTACTGAGGAGACGAATAAAGTTTGAATATACCTCCGCGGTATATGACGATGCTGGCTATTCTCCGGCTCTTTGAGATGAGCTGTGTTGATTCTGAAGGATGCGATTCTGAATGCGTATTGGATGTTTCGAAATCTGCGAAATCTCATAAGGCGGAGGCGTGAGGCTCCAGATATCCACTTTTTATACCCAAGCTTACCAGAAAAATTCAGCTTTGTTGGAAACAAGCCTGCACGCAGTTCCCAAATCAGTTACAGTCTCACCCAAAAGGATCTACTAGTAGGCTTGCAAGCTTGGTTGACTCTGAAATCCCGTATACAAACTGGAGTGTTGCTAGCATGCTTGAGCTCTCAATCAATACTGTTTCAGCAAACATCCGTTTAGGACTTCAACTATTTTAGCCCTTGGATGTTTGAAACCTTGCGGGGAATGAGTATTATATGTCTTGGAATCTTGAGCGCGGGCGGGAGGCAACAGAGCAATATTCAAATCAAGATGCCCATGCCATGAATTGAACCGGCTTCTAAATCAGGAATAACTTCCACCTTGATTCTCCACTCAACTCGCTACGCAGCAATTTTCCGAATCTCTCACAACACGCTCGGAACGCTCAGGACTGGGGACGAGGCTAACTCAACTCAACGATCAACATTACAATTTGAGAACACCAGAACGTGCGGATCCGACATCATGAGAAGCTCATCAAAGGGCCTTCATAATTTGGGCTTCCACCAGACTAAGGGCCACCAAATGCCGACATGCGCTGACCCGCTCTTTAGCGCTGTCCACCAGCGGTCAGCGGTATAACAGCAGAAGTACGGTACCGACGGATCCAACGGCGACGGGCATCACGTCAAGTGCTCACGTACATACCGACAAGCTTACCGACGGAAATATATAAAGCGCGGTATGCTTGTGAGGTTGTGATGAGCAGGTGGTTCATGATGGAGTTCCCGTACATGTACTCGAATGGAACGGGATATGTGGTATTCCGGATACGACACGAGCCAAAATCTCGGTGAGACTGTCAAGCTACAACAACAATAGGGTCTCATAGTATAAGGGCATGACAGCGGCACATCTGAAGTTCAATCAGTCAACTGTAACAGTCCCGATATGTCAATAGCATACCTCGATACTTCAAGCTACTTTGGTCCACAAAAAGCTATGGTCCACAAGTATGCATATGTCAGCTCAGCCAACCATACCCAACCCCACCCGCCAATCACATCATGAACCATCGCTGTACCGAACTCTTCTACTTTTCCAACCCCAAGTTAACATACCTCCCATACCCCTTACACATATCCACACCAGTCCCATGTAGACTCTCGCCTCCCTTGAACCACTTCTCCAAAAACCCCCATTCCAGCTGTCCAAAATGCGCCCTTCCATACAGCAACCCGCTCTTTCCAACCCTTGTGAATCCCGTTCCCGTCTCCCCACACGTCCGGTTCAAAATCGCATCTGCATGCTCCATTATGAAACCCCCAAACCCGTCAAACCAGTTCTCCGCCTCCCAAGTATCGGAACCAAAGGCACATTTGAAGACTACATCCCATTCCAGCGAAGTTTCGTTGAGCGGAGAGGTCCGATAAGCTAAGAGGGTGCTGTGGTGTAGAGTTGTATTCGTTTCAGCTTTACGAATGAGCTCGGAGGAGGCAATGGGCCTTTTGAAGCCGTGTCTGAAGAGATTCTGTGTAAGATGGGTGTAGCCGGTGGTGGTGATGCTGGGCTCTCCTCGGTCGGTGAAGCAGACTGTGTCGTTGTTGATGGGCTTGTCTCGTGCTCGGAACTGACATGGGTGCGGATCGAAGCGTATTGGAGAAGTCGTGGGCGCTGCATGGATGAGTGCTGATAGTGCAACGAAAAGGAATAGCAGGCGGCTTATGGAGAGAAAGGACAGGGGTAGCATGGTAGGAATGGATGAAGGCAAAGGTATGTCGGTAGCCGTGGTGGAGGAGACGAGCAGTTCGAGTCGACCTGTACTTCGGGTCGGGTACTCTACGAAAAGTGGAACGGAAGTATCGTGGTGGTTGACCAGTCTGGCATCGTGAGAACTTCCAGCCAGATATACCCTACCATCTTCGTTTGCAGTCGTCCTCAGGTAGCAGAAATGTGAAGCTCTGCGTATTTCATCTCGTTTGCTTGCTGAAAATGGTGTCTCATCGGTGTTGTTGTTATGATTGGCACGGTTGCAGTGAGATGAGGATGTTGAGAGTTGGAAGGGACCGACAAACGGAAGTTCCTTACAGTCGAATGGTCCGTGACACAACATGTGACTGTCAACGGGAAGTTTTACGGGAAGCTGAAGAATAGCAAACGGATTCTTTTGTATCAGTCCTCAGTAGTATAGTGGTCAGTATACGTGCCTGTCATCTGTTAAAGAAGAAGAACGCACGTGGCCGGGGTTCGATTCCCCGCTGGGGAGGGTGAGATTTTCTTTTATCGGTCCGGAAGTAATGGGCGGGCGGGGTCTTTTCATAGATTATCCAGTCTGACCTATTTTCACCTGACCTCTGTGCATAGTGTCGACATTTTCGTAGAATTGCTTCGTTTGCTTAAACGTATGAAAACACAAGCATAAAAGGTTGCATTGTCGTCTGTCCAAATGTAGTGAGTTGAGACTAGTGAGCTAGATGGTCCGTTACCAGTACTACTTCTCAATCCACTGCTTACCCCAATTTCCACAAACACTACCTCCACTCGGCTCATCAGGGTTCCAGGAACTGAAGGATGACCGAATGGAACTAGGATCCCAATTAGGAGTGAACCTGGCCCTGCCGTAAGCAACCCGTGTATCCCTCCGGTATGCCATTCCAGGGTTCTCCTTTCCACAGCCAATATCAAGCTGGCCATCTGCTTTCTTGTACTCGGAAGCATTGGGTTTCCATCGATCATCCCTCCTGAAGGAACACATGTAGACCGTATCTACACTTCCAGAAATCTCCACTGCAGCGGCAACACGCTTGCTCTTTGATGTCCAGGCTCGAGATACTCTCGCGTTTTTGTGCCCGGGACTCTTTACGACAAGATCCACGTAGCCAGGGTGGGACAGTTTGTACACGGTGGGTACGCAGATAACCACGTAGTGCGAGGCGGGACTGTCAATTACAGTCGCATTGTCAAGATCCGGGAACGCATTGGGGAGTTCCATTTGGTCCGTTAGTTGGATATCGTTGTGCTGAGTAATTCCAGGCTCATATGAAGCGCCAAATGCACTGTTTATCAGTATGAAGAGAATAGGTATAAGGAAGCGTATGGCGGCTCGGACAAGCATGGTGAGTGGTAGGTAGATTGAGTAATTTTTGGTAACAGCTTTCTGTTTAAAGACTGATGCAGAATGCGAGTTAGGGCAAGGATGATTTTTTTTTTATATACAAAAAATGCGTCGAGGAGGATCCAGCATGGGCCTTATATATTCATTGCACGGAGCCACCTCGGTGGATAACAATGTCATAAGACTCACAACTTGAAAGACCATTATTGGCTATGGTGGCATACATTACCCACCATCATGCACTTCAGAATGTATTCTCTTTCGAGGAGCCAAGCCCAAGAACACTACATGCTGGAGCAGATTCTTTCATCCACCCTCGTACTCGTAACCAAGCCCTCAAGTGCCTTCCAGGGACCTTTCTCCACGACCCGTCCATAGACAAGCCCGTTCCCTAGGGTCGCAACCCCGAGCTGCCTACTCCCACACTTCCTTTCGAGCGCTGCATCCATCATCACCAATTCCTTCTCTACAATCTTGGCCATGCCATACTTTGAACAAATAACGACTATATCCCAATCTTCCGTCTCTAGCTTGCCAAGCGGCAACCAGGCAAGAAGAAACACAAAGTTCGTCGCCGTCTGATTCGATCTTGCCCGTCGAATGCCGACCGATGAGGCGTAGCTTGGGTTTGTGTAGGCATGGAAGATAGAATCAGGCTGGTGCGATGCAATGAGGTGGTGATGCCCTTCGGGTGTGAGCATGTACTCGGGGTTATCGAGCCCCGGCTCGGAGGCAAGGCAGTTGGTAGTGACGTTGGTAAAGGGTGGTGAGTCTTGGGTGTCTCGGGTGTCTCGGGTGTTGAAGCGGAGTCGTGGATGAGGATAAACTGAGCAGTGAACGCATTTCGAGACGAGACTGGCGGAGAGAAGGAGAAAAATGATCGTTTTTGTGCTGAGACATGCCATGCTGAAGTGATTAGCTGATTATGGCTCAGGCTGAAGCAACGGGGAAGGAGGAACTGTCCTGTTCATATCTGAATGTTCTGGACAGTCGGAACAATAATTCCAGCTTCGTTTACACCCACAACAATATAACCGTCGCGACGTCTGTACCTTCCTACCCCTTGACCCCTCTCCAGCATAATCGCGAATGCAAACGGTGTGATTTAGAGAGTGCTACAATGCTTTTCTTGGATGGCTTTGGAGTTCTATCGTACTGAAAGAGCGAAATGGCGAGATAACGATAGCGTTGATATGCATTTGTGGTGAGAGTGGTCGATTGAAGAAGCGAGAAAACGATATCGAAGTATCTTGTTGGAAGGAGGGATGCGCTCAGCAGAAAGTAAAAAGCAGAAAGAAAGAGGTGAGTGGTCCGAGCTTACTTGGTAAACCCGAACATTCAGAAGGCAAAGACGTCGGTAGACTGTGGGCTCTGCAGCTTCCCGAAGATCGACACGAGGTACCTAATGTACGATTAAACTATTCTGCTCAGAGTTCATTGAGGTGTGTGAGGTGGGCTGGCTTTTGCTTCCCGTGTTTACAATATCACTCATCGTTGCCATCTTCAGTTATCAGGCTTCATGGTTCAATCGTTTGAGATGCTACCGCGAAGGGCTTTCTTTTGACGTTCCTGACCTTGATTGCGTCTGAAGACCGGTAGTTCTCTGAACTCCATCAAGCGGGCGAATGGTCTAGGCGGTATGACACCCCCTTAGCATCACGAGAGCGAGGTTTATAATACTGATCCGGCTCCGGAAAGCTCGACTGGGGGAGGTCCCGGGTTCAACTCCCGGTTTGTCCATGCTTTTTGGCTTCAATCAAGTCAGTGAGAATTCTCCTCCAGAACGCTAAGCACCTCAAGAAAATGGAAAGAGAGACTGCCTAATAAAGCATCGATCATCAACAAAGTAAACATGAATACATGGCCAAGTGCCAGTGAGTACACAACCGTCTCTTCCAAACCCATCCATCACCATTTACAACCTCCCCCAAATCCCCACACGGCCTTATAAATCGCCTTCATCGCCACCCAAGTATCCTCCCCAACAGCCCCAACCCTCTCATAAATCCCCCCATCCCGAAGCATCACCTTTCCACCCTCTCTACTTCCACATCGTCTCTCGACAATTTCATCCGCCTCCTGGAGCTCAGTGACATTGAACCCACTATCGCCCTTCCCCGTGGGCGAGCATACCATGATAGTATCCCATACCCTGACGGCTTTTCCTTCTGCCTTCTGCGTGCTCTGAAAGGCGAATATCATGCTTTGGACATTTCCAGTCGTGCTGTGATTCATGGTCTTGGCTGCGCTGGAGTGGACAACCTCCATGTTGAATGGAAGTCTCGTTAGGTTTGCGGCGAGGAGGGAGAAGATTGAAGTTGGTGCTTTGACGAGGTTGTGATATCCTTCTGCGGTGAGGAGTTCTCCTGGGAGCTTGCCATAATGACGGGAACAAGATGTGTTATTGCTGAAGGGTGGGATGGGGATGGTGGCTTCTGTAGGAGGTGGTGGTTGGACGGGTTTGGCGACGAAGGGGTCGGCTAAGAGGCTGTTGCCAGTTTGTTCTTGGTTGCAGGGAAAGCCGAAAACTTGGTATGTGTTCGAGCAGAGGAAGCTGAACAAGAGAAGGGTGGTTATGTTGCCTGGTAGTACGTTTACCATCGCGGCAGTTTAGATAGGGACGAACGAGGTTTGATAGTACTGTCGAACTAAGACGCGGAGCAGTTCGGGCTGTTTATATGAACGCCCAATTGGTTTACTCCGGACCTTCGGTCTGATGCCTGTTTATTCGTTGTGGAACAGCAGGATTTAGAGCATTCGCCTAGGAGGGGGAAAGGACAGGCACCTGGCAGAAACCTATAGCTTCGGATGAATTCAAAACTCTGGACATCCCATGAGCCTAACTTACCGGGGTTCCGTAAGAATCTATTGACGACGTATAAACAACCAACGGCATCATGCAACTGTCAATAGGGTCCTGCCCAAGATCCATCCCAGATCCGATGCAACAAGTCCTTACTATACAAAGTCACCGTCACAGACTCAACCTGACAACTCAAGAAATGCATCAGGAACTCGAAGGGAAACCAAGAAGTATATTTCCACCCATCCCCCATCCCATCCATCCTCTACTTCAACCCAGCACAAAGTCCCTTCTCACCCAGATTGCTAACCCATTTCTCCATCGATGCCCAATCCACGTCACTGAATACAACTCTCCCATACACAGCTCCACCACCCAACTTCACATACCCTGTCTCTCTACTCCAACATTTATGTTCGATCGCCATATCCGCCCTTTGGATGTCTTCCTCTTTCACTACGTCCAGTCCTCCGGTCGTGGAGCAGATGAAAGCTGTATCCCAGTCCATCTTGTCTGTGACTGTCAGGTTGGAGGACGGCATTCGTGGGAACGCAAGCAGGGTGACGAATGGGTTGGTGGAGTTTGTACCCGCTCTCCAAATGCCGGAAGGGGAGGTATAGGTCGTGTTTGCGTAGGCGTGGAATATGGTGTCGGAGTGGTGGGAGTTGATGAGGTTGTGGTGGGAGAGTGGGAGGAGTTGCGTCAAGTTGTTGGGGCCTTCGCGGTAGCAGAGAGTGGAGTTAAAAAGGTCGTATGGGATTGTTTGAGTAGAATTGGCGTCGATAGGGGCAGCGAGGACGGTAGGAAAAGCGAAAAGCAAAGATACTCCGATAGCTTGAAGGACTGAAACGACAGGAAGCTGCATGCGCATGTTGAGTATCATGGATGTAAAGGACCAAGAAGGTCGGCGCTGTAGACCATGTTGATTAAGAATAGGATGCAGACCAGGACGAGGGTTCATCTTGCGTCATGAAGGGGTTTCGTTTGTAGCGGTGGGACAGAACGGTACCTGCAAACGGGCGTGTTTCTCCCCTTGCAAGCGATCCGTCAGGTAAAACAAAACCACAGAAACAACACCTCACAGAGTGGAACAACAACAAAGGTATCAGCCAAAAATATACATTCATTCCCCAATCTAACATACAATATCAAAGCCACCATCCATCGCACCACCATGAGCCAAGCCGATGCAGTAAACCTTTCAGACCCGACATCCAGACAACCAGGTTACCAATCCAATATTTCGTTTGATGAGGGAGCCGTTCGGGGCGGGAGGGATGAAAACGACTGAATCGATGTGGACGGAAGAACCAAAGTGAGAAGTCGTAAGGAGTGCAAAGCGGAAGGAACGCCGGGCGGGGGAGGAAGTCCAAACCGGTTGGGATGAACCACAGGAGGCTAGTCTCGCCTTTGACAGCGAGTCGAAACGGCGCAAGGTTCTTCGCGATCAGGCACGGAGACCGATCTTAGGAAAAGCACATCCGAGAACTATCAGGCACAATGACCGTCAAGCGAGGTATGGGTTTTCTCGAAGGAAGGTCCAATCAGGCTTCTACGCCATCAAGGACCAGACAGCACATACCGAGCGCAAAGACTCTGAATGTACACCAAGGAATAAAGACCAAGGGAAAGGAGAAGCATCCGAGAGCATCTCAGCTCAATCGAAGCTTGATAAGTGGCAGCGAGGCACAAAGACCCCCAGTTCCTAAACGCACCACCAGGCACAAAGACCCGGAATCGTAAAACATCCATCAGGCACAGAGACCATCAGGACACTAGAGCACGAAGACTCCAGTCAGCACACCACCAAGCACAAAAACAAGGTGAGTGCACCTGGCTCAAGGACCAAGGACAAACCACTCGAGAGCTTTCACTCAACCGAGAATCCAACAAACGCAGCACATTAGCACGGAGACTAACATGCACCACAGCTCAAAGACCGTGGGCACCAGAATAGTGAGCCCGCAAGAGAGTGATGAAACCTCCATGGCTTGGAAGCACCATCATCCAGAGCGGTCAACATCAACTTCGATACTCCAACTGACGACTGCACACACGGGCGCGTCAGGTAAAGCTCAAAAGCCCATCTAAACCACACCTCAAGACCATGAGAAAGTCCGAATCATGCAAATCCCGACTAAACCCCCATGGTTTGGGAGCCTCGTCATCGCTCGCAATCATCGCCACCCTCAATACTCCGACGCGACGACTGCTCTCGCGGGCGCATCACGGTCGGCAGTAGTTTTAGGCGGTTGAGGAATCCACCATCAAGTTGGTGGAAGAGTTGATGGTGGTGCGGACCAAACACGGAGGTGGTTGATGGTTGATGTTGTGGTGATGGAGGTTGTTGGAGGTTTGGCGAGGTGAGGAGTTGCCAAGTGGAATGCTGACCAGCTTCTTTGTTTTCCTTGACGAATGAAAGAAGGGCGGAGAATTAGTAAGCGACTCTGAACGTGGTTAGCGCAGCGGATCATGTGATTGGAAAGTCCTCGAAAATGACACCTCAAGGACATCCTGCCCGAGTCGAGAACTGATGAAGAGGAAACAGAAACATCATGGAGGATCGATATTGAAGCCTCGTCTTTATTTTCCCATCTTCAAACTTTCAAGCGGCAAAAATGTTGCGAATTTCCACTCTACCGTTTCTTACGAATCCCAGTCAGTCGAAGCACGATGGCAACCAATGAGGCTCAACATTCGACAGCCTTCGACTCTCCTCTCATCGTCCCAAACAAAACAACAGGAATCAAGAGCCCGCCTGGAGAATATCGTCGTCGTTCCTTCCCCCCTGCTCGAATCTTCACCTCGTCAATGCTCGCTGCCTAGCATCCCACCCTCATCATGACCGCTGTGCCCGGCACCCGTTCTTCCTCGCGCGGCAGCAACCGCACTCCGGCTACCCCGAAAGACGAACCCGCCCATCCCAAAACCCATCCTTTCTTCAAACACACCAATCCCGTCGACTGGTCCCTTCCCGCATACCTCACCTACATCCATTCTTCCGACCCGCCACGCTCGCAGGACCTCTTTTACTGGACGAAGGGATTGGAAGATTTTGGGAACTGCAAGGTCAAGGGATGTTGTGATCAGGACAAGCGACGAAGGGCAAGGCGGTTGTTAGAGGAGTACAAGACGAGGAAGAAGCAGCTCAAGGCGAGGAAGAGGCGGGCAGCGCAGCAGATGAGGGAAAGGAAAGAGTCGCCGGCACCGGGTGGTGAGACTATTGGGAGTGTAGGAGCTGGAGCGAGCGTGTTGGTCAACAGTGGGACGGTTAATATTTACGGTGTGCCTCTCAACAGTAGTTTTGAGGAGGGAGTTGAGTTGCCTGTTCAGAAATCGGAAGACAGAAAGGCGACTTCTACTGCTGATGCTGTCCCTAGTAAGTATTTGTCGGCATACCTTGGGACCTAATTAACACTCATCTAGAACCCGACCCCGAAGTCCCCAATGGCTACAGCAGCAGCTCCAACGACTCTGACCATACCGTAACCGACATGACCACGGAAAGAGCAGAGTTCATCAAGACTTACTCCTCCATCAAGCCCGAGTCCATGTGGAAATTGTCAAGTGGCCGTCGAGTCGAAACTGTCATTTACGATGCCGTGATGAAGATGGATGTCGATACCTCCTCACAATCCCTCCTCCGGCACTTTATCCTCGACCTCACAGACCCAGAAACCGCCCGGCTCTTCCCAACCGCTGAGCTCGACGAGCTCAAAAAGGCATTCCCACCACTCCCACCACCAGATAAGGAACTCCACGACCTCATCAAGCCTTTCTTCAAAGTCAAAACACTTCCTGACCTCCGCACTCTGCTTCGGAATTCTGAGCTTGACCTCGACGCTTCTACCCCAGCCTGGGTCGATACAGTACTTCGCCAATCCCACGCACTCTTTTCCTCACCTAACGCGCTCCTCACAACCCAACATGATGAGGTTTGGTATACCTGTCGCATTTGGAGCCACATCATCGACAGTCTCCTCGACAGCATTTCCGGTATCCTCGTATCCCGATCGGAAGCCACAAGTCGAAGCTCGGCGTGGAGAATGAATCAGGGACGGAACAAGACAGGTGGTCTCATCAACCGTCAGAAGATGGGGCCCAAGCTGGATGGTATCATCAGGACTGTGGGCGTTGATTACCTCGAGCTAGGTGCCATCGAAGTGGCCAAGTCCTACGATGGTCCCGGTGCCACCAAGCTGCTCAACGATGCAAGGAAGCTGCGGATGGTGTTGAGGGATATGCTAGCCCGTCTCCATGATGAGGTCTCCTCTGAGACTATCTCCAAGGTCCAGACTGTTGGTATTCTGAATGCCGGTCTGAAATTGCAGCTTGTTCGATGCTGGGCAAGAAACAAAGGCGGAGTGGTTCTGACCATGGGCGAGCAAATGGATGAGCATCCCACGGGTGTTGAGGATTTGGGCAAGCTATGGTTGCTTATGAAGACGATGATGAGGGCGAGAGGGATTGTTAAGGAGGTGGGTGAGATTGTGGGAAGAAGGGGTGGGACGGTAGAGGATATGACCAAGGCGTTCTTTGAAGAGTAGCGGAATGGGCTCGTTCTTTTCGCCTTTCTTTTGTTACATCCCTACGCTCTTTCTTTTTTATTTACCTACGGCCTCTCTATACCAACAAGCAATATGTGAAGCGAATAACTACCTAGGTAGCGTACGTACAATATCCTCTTTGCTTTCCTGTTATGAATGTTCATTGCGATCGTTGCTTAAGGCCAAGGGAATTTCTTCTTCTGGGTTTCTAATGTGAGCGAGAAAGACAGGCCTTCGGCCTTCACTTCATGGAGTAAGAGTGTTTTTACCCCTTTGGCCATTTACTTCCATTGCATTGTCGGTGAGTATTCAATAGGAGGTCGAAGCATCAATCAACTCTGGTGCAAACGAAGTTAATATTACTGGCTGTTATACATGTTGCAAGTGCCACTCAAGCTGTCCGATGTACGGATGTGAGCACGCCTTTCCTTTTTATTCCTTCCCACCCGAGCTTCTAGGACTAATCATCTTCAGCTTGGTCAACTTACTACAATATGCAGATTATTTTGCACCTTCTTCTCAGCATGGGCTGCGCCTCACCAGCTGTCTATTGCAATGTTCTTCCTTCGTCAGACCCGGCTCCACTGCAGGTCTTATACAATTCCACCGTCTGCAATGGTCCTGACAGCAACACACAGCTCACCACCGAAGGGCACCACCACCTCATAGCATCGGGCCGCCCAGAATCCATCTTTCAGGCTTATCCAAAACTCCCTTACGAATCGTCAATTGGCCCGGGGGTACGTCGAGCAAGAACGAACAGCAGTGACCATGACTACGCATTTCTGCTCGGTCGGCTGAGACCAGGCAAGCTGGAGGTGGAAGAATGGGATGCTGCCTTTGTATGCTCTTTGAATGGAGTGAATAAGGCGGTCAAGGAGCGCTTGGTATTAGCGGATGAGGCACTCGAAGCAAAGTGTGGAAGCAGACAGACGGGCATTTGTTTCCTGGGCAATGGGGTTGCTTATGGGAGGGTTAGACTACGGTATCCGTGGATGAGGATCGAGGAGTGGATAGGGGGTGGGGAGAGAGGCGGGATGTGTGTTGGTCTTGCCTCGGTTGGTAGCTAGATGCTGAAGATAGGATGGCGGATTGGTGAGTTATATGGTTTCATCGCAGTCGGGATAGAAAGTATGTTCCATGGGATTTACTACGTCGTGACTTGGCTGTTTCACAGCTGCTGCTGTTCTTTCACCTTCAGTAGTGATTCATGGCCACTTGAGTGTATTATGAAAGTTACTTGTCAATGGATTGTCCAGCTCATGGCTTGCCACGTTCGACTCGTCTCACGCAGTTCTCGAAGGGGTTCGTCCTTTCTCTTTCTAGGCGGATATAATGCTGTCCCACAACAAACGAACAGGTATCAGGCTGAAGGTCCGGAGGAAAGAAGGAGGGAGACTACTTAGCTTAGTTCAAATGAACGACTTCAGGACTTTCATTCGATTGTTCCAAAGAACTGCGAACTGCTCCTGGCTTCCGTCTCAGCTGTGTACTTTCAGAAACCGCCTAGTAGTTAACTGGATACAAGTACACACATTCACGAACCACAGTGTCAACAACCATGGGGCCTCACAACATTGCTGCTCTCTTTATCATCATCTTCCTCGTCTCTATCGTAGACCGAGTTCACGGCTTCCCATGCATCCCAACTAGCAACAACCTCACAAACCCCTCCGTCGCCAAACCCTCCACTGACGTGCAACCGCAATCTCAACCAGGACTCACCATCCTCAACAACACCAAATGCTCCTCCGTCAACGCCTCAAACTCAGAAATCCTCCTCTCACCCATAGGATACCACAACCTTCTCAAATCCGCCACCCCGATCTTCACTCTCCTCTCCCTGAACTCCACCAAGCCTCCACTCTCTATGGAGATCCTCCGTCCCAACAGCACCGGAAACATCAAGGCTATGCTTTTCGGGTTCCCGAATATACACATGATGGGCAATAGGACAGTGAAGGCGTGGGATGTGGTGATGGTTTGTTCATTCTCGGGGAAGGGACGGGATACGTTTAATGTTACGGAGCTGAGGGAGGCGGATGAGGCCATTGAGAGGAAGTGTGGGAGTAGACGAGAGGGGAGTGTACGTTTGGGACGAGAAGGGAAGGGGGTGTATGCTAGGAAGGGGGGTGTTGGGGATGGTGGGTGGGAGGTGGTTAAGTGGAGGTTTAAGGGGGTTAATGTGAATGTGGGGAGGTGTAGCTTGTAGATCAGTGCTGGAAGTTGTACTGCAGGCTGGTGTGTTGATGTGTGCTCATGTTTTTTGAGGGTACATACAAATGTTAATTCTGCTTTTAGCGCTCAATTTAAAGTTCTACAAGATTTTTGTGGTGGGGTGGAATTCGAGTGATGTATGGCCCGCTGCCGTTTTCGGGAAGTTGCTGCAGAGCCTCATATTGGCTCCGAATTTAACGCTCGCCTTTCTTATTGCTGAACCGACCCCCATCAACAACACACCTTTTCAATCCGCCAACTCCACAATGAATCCTTCTCGAACCGTTCACCGCCTGTCCATTGCGCCCTTGCAACAAAGCACCCATAACAGCCAAGACAAACTGCACCCCTTTCATGGTTCGTTTCGTTTGCATCTCGGAGAGGGGCTCAAAAAATGCAACAACTGAACTCGCACAGGACATCACAGGAGTACAAACGAGGTTACAATTTTCGACCCCGCCATTTGGATCAGAGACATGGTTTGACATAAAGATATGAGGGCAGTTCCTATGTTCTTTGTCCCCAGTTAGAGCTACTTCTTTGGTCAAACCAGTTCCTCTCCACCTACCTGCTCATTTCGGTATGCACGCCCTCCAGTTCGTTCTTCTCGGTATCTCTCTCGTCTCAACGACCGTTCCCTGCATCGCTCTTCCTCCAACTCCAGCCCCACTACCCAGTTCCAACACCCGAGACATCCGAGCCACCCAACTCAAGTTCAACAACACGACCGTCGTATGCACCGCCGAACAAACCCGCGACCCCAAGTTCATGCTCACCCCCGAAGGGCATCACCACCTCATCGCCTCCCATCGCCCAGATTCAATATTTCACTCCTTCAGTAACATCACCTACAACTCGCCCGCCGGTGTTAAACGAGCGAGATCGGCCCTGAACGAAACCAGATTTGCGTTTTTGCTTGGATGGCCGAGGAGAGGCTCGCTCGCGAATGCGACTGAGTGGGATGGTGCCTACATTTGCTCCAAGAATGGTGTGAAGGAGGTGGTTGAAAAACAGCTTGTGGTTGCAGACGCCGCAATTGAAGGGGAGTGTGGAAGCAGGCAGGCTGGGTTTAAAATTCTAGGGAGGGATGTTTTTTATGGAAGAGTGGTCATTTCGGGTAATAATCCGTGGGAGTGGGTTGATCGCCAGGTGCGGGACGTGACTGGGGGGCTGTGCTCTGGATTATTCGGGGGGGTTGAGGCCTAGGGTCGGTGAGGGTAGCGTAGGTAGCTTGACATGGATCTGGCAAATTGCTAGGGCTGAAATTGTAGCATTCGGAATGGTAGTGGGTGGTCGGTGTAGCTGAGATACGTATGAGGAGATATTCTATAATTGAGATATTGTTTTTGTATGAGAAGGATCAGAATCCTCAGGTCACTTAGCCTAGTGGTAAGGTGGTTCTGATCAGGTGAAGATGGCGGGTTCGACTCCCCCAGTGACCCTGGTATCAACCCTTTGCGTTATCTCTTAGCTTAGGTCTGGATTTTCATCAGATATGTCCTTGCTCGCTCTTCGAGACTAATTGAGAAAACATAATTTAATTAGGGTCTGACATCCATGTGCTAAAGTATAAGTACTTAGTACTTACGCAGGTACTTACAGGCTACTTTCTCCAGATCTATTGAAGTACTGTTGACTCCTTCGCAATTGGCTTCCTCTATCGAGGGCCAATAGCACATATTGCCCCCCCAATGTACCAATCAAAGTCACTATGTCTTGCATAAGCCACAGTCCCACCCCTCCATTGTCCAGTCTTATCCTTATAGTCCCCTAGAATGATCATACCAGGCCGTCTGCTCCCGCACAACCTCTCAAGCCTCTTATCAGCAATATTATATTCCCCAGCGAATGGCGCCAACCGTCTCTCCTTGTTGTAATTGCAAAACAAAATGGCATCTCGGCCTTCATTTGGCTGCCAAATAGCGGGTGGGCCTCCAGCTGCGATCCCGTTCGAGGGAAACCTCTTGTCGGACCATACGTCATCGAGGTAACCGGTTCGCCCTTTTCGGAAGGATATGTGGTCTGCGTGGGCAGATATGGGCTGGAGCCAGGGGAAACATGCGATGCCCTTTGTTGGAATGTTGTCGTCTGGGATTGGCGGAAAACGTGAATCGGTTGGAAGGAATGCGGCGGAGGTTGAATTGGAGAAGGTATCGTTGCGGCTGGTGCTCCATTCCGTCTGATCAGTGCGCGTGCTGTTGAGAGGAATGGACTCGGAGGCGTAGGAAATGCATCAATGCTCGGGATCAATATGATGCCAATTGTTGAGAGAAAGAAAAGTAAACTGTGGATCATGGTGTGGAGTTGCTACGGCGCTGTTATCTTAGGAATCGATCTGTGCAGCTACTGACGAATACTGATATAGTAGTATTGACTGGCGATACTATTGAGTCTGGACCTTGTCAGTTAATAATGCAGGCTCTAAGGATTCCTGAATTTAAATTCCTTCTTGTAACAGCTCCACAGGAGATCAACTTGACGTCACCATCGCGCTGTGTTGCTCAACTCGTCGCATTTCTCGCCGTAAGTGCATCAAGCACTGCTCATCGTTCAAGAAGAGCTCGAGATCCGGGTTACCGGGCAAGTCCGAGTCTCACCGCATCTTCTCGACTTCTCTCTACATCAATTCAGGAGTAACAAACGAGGCAGCAAAAGGTTATGGAGATATTCGGATACCGGGAATTGAACCCGGGTCTTGCGAGATCTGGAATGAGAGTCGCAAATGATAGCCACTACACTATACCCGATTGTCATGTTGAGGAGGTGGACTTCAAAATTTTGATAGCGCCGCGCCAAGGCTGGAGACTTGGTGCGGAAAAATAATCTTCCGGACAGTTTCAATTGGGACTCTCGACGATATTGACTTGAACTTTGTTGCAGTGTATAGACTGAAGTATTTGCCGGGCGGAAACTTGTCCATACTAGTTCATATAAGCCTTTGTGGGTTTGGGTTTTGGTAACTCTTTGCTGGGAGCCGACTCCGATCGCGAATCAGGCATGGCCAACCGAGCGAAGACGTGCTCGTGCTCGAAGCTTCGACTCGCAGTCGACAGCAGTCCTCGACTCCTAGCCAAACGAACTGCAGAAAGCACCATGTTGCGCCTATCAAGGTGAATTGAATCTTTGTTGATTGCAGGTACAGGGATCGCGCGTCTTTGTTCGTCCACTTGTCAAAGTCTCCACACCAGTTCTTTGTTTCGATAGAAGTGCCACATATTTCAGCTTCTGTGCCATTCTCATTCCAACCTGCAACAAAGCTCCAAGTCGCAAGGCCAGCAAACATTCCTTGAGCTGACGCAAATAGAAAGTGGGGAATCCCAGACAGTAATGGTTGCAATGTTGTGAAGCGCTCGAGAGGATATCTACTCCCTCGATTCTCCTCCAGATCGGGCTCTCCATCATAACATTCGAGTCGGATTCTCAAGCAGAAGTCGTTCGTAAATCGTCAACAGTGCCTAGCAGTACATCATCTCTCCATCTTTAACAAACCACGACACTTCTGAACGACTACTCACCATGTTTCCATCAAACCTCCAAACCCCGCTCTTCTACATTCTCCTCCTCCTCAACATCCTGACCCTCACCGTCACCGCCCTCCCAACAACCCACCAAATCTCCCCCCGCTCCATCCCCCCCCAAAACATCCACTGCACCAAAAACCTCGACAACCACACCCCCGAATTCCTCACCGCCCCCGGCTACCACCACCTAATCCGCTCCCCGTTAACCTCGTTGATCCTCTCCACCAACACCCCCTTCACCAGCGCCTCACCAGTTCGCCGAGCCGGAAACAATAACGCAGTCCTCTACGCCTACCAGACTGATGCCGAGGGGAAGCAGTGGGATGCGGTCTTTGTTTGTGCGGCTAAGGACGTGATGATTGAGGTTGGGAAGTTGATGGAGATGGATACGGCGCTGGAGGGACATTGTTGGAGTAGGGCGACGGGGTTTGTGTTGGGGGAGGGGTTTTTGTATGGGAGGTTGCATGTTTCAATGGGGTGGGAGGAATTTGGCGGGATGTTTGAGAGGGGGGAGTGGTGTAAAGCGTTGGGGTTGTAGGGTCTTGATGTTTCGTTCGGCGGTTGGAGAGGTGGATGCCAGTGGGTGTTGGTAGGGAGGTGTTTAAGTTTGGGGGAAGGAGCTTGGGATGGTGAGGTACGATGGGCTTGGGGTTAAATGAATCCGGACAGAAGAGGAAATATGTAGGACCGGTGGCTTGACCGTCCTGTAAAGATACGATGCATTTAACCCCCAGAACTTCCAAAGGCACGAACCATTTGAGTCCGCTGTATTCCTCCTACGTACTAAGTACGAATACATTGAGGCAGGCACATCGATGATGCAGATGGCACGAAAAAGAGCCGCTAAAAGCATAGCGTGAAATCTTCATCGCCGAAGGCATTCTCGTGTGGCCTTCGAACCCGATGATCCCCAAAGATGCCAGGCAGAACCAGTGACTCCTCAAGGATATCAAGACCTCCAATGCGCCCCGAAGGGTTCTTCCTCGCGGTTTAGCCCACGGAGCTGATATACTTAAGAAGCATGTTACATGCGGATTAGCCCACAGAAGCTGAGACCATTTTTACACCTGGATCAAGGTGAGGTGGCTATTTTTGTAGACCTAGGCCAAGGCAGTTCATATTCTCGCGGTTTAGCCCACGGTGCTGATTCTCATGGTTTAGCCCATGGCGCTGAGACCTGTAAACCTGGCCAGGTAACAATATTAAGCCTTGTCAAAGACAACACTGCGGTTGGGGTCCGAGTGTGGGATTTCGAAAACGGATGGAGAAGGAAAAAGGAGGGGAGGGAGAGGAAGTTTATAAGGTGGTTGAGCTTGGGCCGTTGGAACTCGGTTAGGGCTCAGGGTTTGAGATGGGATGGGAAGGATACTGCCATCGGGGCGATGGGAAGCAGGCTTCACCGATACTCTCAATTGGGAAGGCACTTCTATGGTCGCCGGAGAGCAGAGCCTCGTAGTTGAGGGCTTGGCTCCTTATTGTTTATGTTGACGATACTTGATATATTGTTGTGTCTGTCCTTATAACAAAAGGCAGGGTGGTGTAATGGTAGCACTTTGTCTCGCTGAATATCAATTATTTTGACTGTGCTGTCCTCTTCTACTTCAGTCATTATTTTGCTAGTTTGTATATATTTCATTGAAGTAGCATAGTACAGTGGTAATTCATTGTATCTATCAGATTAGTGGTCTGAGGTTGGGCGAAAGCTCAGTTTCGAACCGTGGCTGAAGCATAACTTCCACCACCACCAGCTTATAAACAGCTAGTTGGTTGCTGAATGGGAGCTCTGTGACTGACGGCATGGGATCATGTCAAGAAAGTACTTCCCACCACTCTGTAACATTGTTCTAATGGGTGATGCATGGGAGCAACTTCCTTGGCGAAGGCCCCTGGTGGAAGGAGAAGAGAATGGTATTGCCAGGTTTCGCCCAGGCCTTACACACGTAGCCACTCTCATCTCTGAAAATCGGCTGGCTGGCGAATCTGGGGGATGTGATGACCTATCACTGTGCACTGCTGCTATCTTTTTGTTGTTTCTTTCGTTTCGCTTGGACGGTATCCACGTAGCCTCGTTCCCAGTCCAAAGCGCAAAGCGTGTTCCGACAATATTTTTTGTAGAGGGCGTCGTGAAAATTGCTGCGTAGCGTATCCACGCATTTCCTTGTGCGACGCAGAACGGGGGTGAGAACGAAGGGATCATGTTTTTAAAACAAAATCGGACCGGTGAGCAAAAGCAATGGACAAACCGGGAGTTGAACCCGGGACCTCCCCCAATCAGTCTTTGCTGGGAGGCTTTGCAGTGCAGAACCCCGTCCTGAAGATGCTAAGGGGGTGTCATACCGCCTAGACCATTCGCCCTTTGGTGGGAAACCGAGCAGTGGTGTATTGTAGCCTTTACTTGTAGGGATCTGTATCAATCACTAATATTTGTCGTCATGTCTTGGCTGAGTTTCGGAGTACTCCGAGCTCAAAAGGTCAGTGTTGAGCTCCCGCTCGTGTCGAGTCCAAGTGCAAAGCAATCATTAGCTTCTGTTCGCACAACTCAGGCTCTCAGGAGCAACAGCACGAGTGCCTTGCTATACAGCCAATTGAAGTAGATACCACACAGGTAATTGCTTTCGATTCACCAAGAGACTCAGCCACTACTAAGTATTTCTCTGTTTTCGCTTCAGGTTTGTCGTTTGTCACTGCCTCGTCATATCTCGGCTGCTGAAAGCTTAACAGGTTCAATCGCTCCCGTCCTCCTCACAAGACTCGACAATCCCATGCTGCCAGCAAGTATTTTCGCATCTCTGCAAGCCACAGCCATCAAATCAGATCGCAACACACATCCGATCGGAAGGTGCTTTCCACAACGTTTGCTCGGACTTTCCTGCTCCGCAACTTTTTTGATTTTTGACGTCGATGCAATCGTGACGTCGCCGAAGATTTCGCCGATGACTTGGCGCTCGGCCTCATGCGGTCATAACCTCGTGATACCAAGATTCCGCTGGTGATCTGCAGCACCAAGCCTTCCCCAACAAGGAAATATTCAACCTCGCTTCACTCGAGTAGAGCATTTTCATTCGAGAAGAAAGTTCGTTTGCAGGTGCCGATCGGCCATGAGATGCAGAATGAACCATGGGTTCTCTAGGCGTTTCTTGAGAATAGGGCCCAAGTCGCTTGATTCAGGCTTGGTGGTCGTTTGTCATGAGGAAATCCGCTGTCAATCTCTGAATCTCTTGGTGCTGTGAGCTTCCAGGGAACAAAGAAAGCCTCAGCCGCATGAGCAGGTACGGTTTCAGCTTGACCAACGTCAGGGTCCTCTTTGCATTCATCATCCAAGATTCTGGGACCGTGACAAACCGGAATTGACTCGCATGGCAGCCCGACCGGCAAAGGCTATATCTACCGTGGGAACCCGACTCCCGTTACTTTCTTTCATCCTCAACGGAACCAAACAAAAACATCCTCTTCGAGTAACAAACACTCAACTGCTCGCTGCACCCACTACCACCACCACTCTACTCCACAACAACAATCACAATCACAATCAACTCTTACCACTTTAACTCTTAACACCAACAACACAACCGCAGCGATGCAGTACTCCACCGCCCTCCTCTCCATCCTCGCCGCCACGGCTACCGCTTTCCCAACTCTCGTGCCTCGTCAATCCAACGAGCCAGATCAGCCAACAAAGACCTACTGCTTCCCTAAGAACGAAACCTCGGGCGAGCTCCTCGCTCCAGCCGCCTACGCCAACCTCGTCAAGCGCGTCCCAACTCCATACGTCGAAACTGCCTGGTCCAACAACAACACCATCCTCAACCCCGCCCAAAACTCCCACATCTGGATCTACTCTGGCAACAAGGAGAAGCTTGTCTTTGACGCTCTCTTCCTCTGCACCTACGACATCGATAACTCCACTCAAAGGTGGCCAGCGGATTCCGAGCAGTACATGCAGGCTGATGACATCTTGGAGTACGAGTGTGGATCAAGGGCTGGAGGTGTTGTGCTCTTTGAGGACGACAGGGTTGCTTATGGCCGTGGGCACTTTGAGGAGTTTGACTTGACTTTGTGGGATGGATTCAACGGAGAGCTTGGAGACAGATGCGAGGAGTACAAGAAGAAGTTTGACGAGATGGAGGAGGAGGAGCAGTAAATGTATGGAATCATAGGTGGTGGATGATGGAATGAATGGCGGATGTGGTGGAGTGGTGGAAGTAATGTTTAATGTTGACGATGCTTGTACTTTATGATTTGACTTCTGTGTTGATTGTTACGAATATTATACCTTTTTTCTCAGCATAACCTTTCTGTGCCTGCATGCTTTGTTCAATCGTGATGCTTTGTGAAGTTTCTGCCCATTCTCGATACCCTTTCTCGAGCTCCGAAGCATGCGTTTCCGAAGCCCTCTGATAATTCTCTCGGAATACTCTGTACTCTGAACTAGGAATGAGGCTATTCTCAAGGGCCCGAAAGGGTTTGCACTTCCGAGTCCTTTACTATCCTTTCAAGACCATCGCAGCGTTATGGCTTGACTGAATATGCGCATATGCAGGATACCACAGCATGCACAAAGTATGCATGCTCGATGCGTGCATATCATCTTTCATTCCCTCACCTTGTTGACTTTTCGCTCTGCTGCATGTTCTCCGAGGTCTGCCAAGATGATGTCGATATGCCCGCAGAAGAGCACTCTAAAGCTCATACCCCCCTTTCCATCCACCTTCCCTGGATGCAGCGCCGGCACTAGCCTCCTTACCTTCCCCTCAGAACCCCGAGCCCTAGCCAAGCGTAACAGCCCACGTTCGAGCAGCTTATAACCTCCTCTCCCTTCCCTTCCTTTCCTCCTCATCCGTTTCGAGATCACACACCGGGACCCCACCCCAGTGTTGCCCTCACCAGGCGGCTTACCATGCCATCGGTGCTTCTCCTTGATCTGGGTTACAGATCGAACCTGGCCAGGTTCACAGGTCTCGGCGCCGTGGGCTAAACCGCAAGAATTGAACTGCTTTGGTCTGGGTCTACAATAATAGCCACCTCCACCACCTTGATCCAGGTTTAAGGTCTCGGGTTCTGTGGGCTAAGCCGCATGTAACCTTCGATGCTCCGTGTGGGAAACCATGGGGTTTGTTTGGAAGGCTTTGAAGGACGTCGGGGTAGTCAACTAGCTCTGCGTGTATGGAGACACTCGGCTCAGTTGCTGGAGCTGAGTGTGGCTCGAGGTTATTTTGTTCTCGTACGGTGTCCATCTGCTCTGCTTCAGAGCGGACTGGTGTTTCGAAGCTGCATTGGAACCGTCATACAGCCAAATATTACCACTGACTTTGAAGTCAAATGGCATTCCTTGTATTAATCTGCATTCCTCGTTCTGCTTTCCGCGTCCCCTCTGTGCAAGCTTTGTCGAGGTCCGCCGAGGCCTGCCAAGGTTTCGGTGTATTGCTGGAGGCACCTCAAAGTACCTCTTGCCACCTTGTTCCTGCGCAACGCCTCGAGCACACCACCCAAACCAGCACTTCTTTCCAATCTCTTGTTCTTTCGACCCCGGAACCTCACAGAAAACAAGAATCCTCAACCTCTCAAAGAACCTTCTCGTGCCTCCGCCATGCATCTGCTAGCCTGGCAGGACGCAAGGGCAGCCATTGTTTGACAGAAGGCTCTGGCATGCACAAGTCTGTGAGTTCCACGAATTCGTTTGCTCGAGCCAACGAACTGACATTCGAAAACTTGTGCCCTCTTCTTCAGGTACCTCGTTTGTCGTTTGCAGCCTCCATCTCGACTCTCTCAATACACCAGGCTTGTCAAACTTCATCTTGCCCACATGCCTTCGAATTGTTTTCGTTTCTTCAACATGGGTATCTCGGGGCTTTCGGTCCTGCTGGTTTGTGGCTTGATTCTGGGGCAGCTTGGTGGAGTCCTTTCGGTAGCCATCAGACCCCGATACAGTCCCATTCTCCCCGAAACCCCAACCGAAGCAGTCGGCAGCAACAACACCTTCACTGCAGCACCCTGCTTCTCCTCGCCCTGCCCGGCTCCACCTACACCTTCGACATCCTCTCTTGTTTACCAGCCTCCATCCAGACCTGACGAGTGTCCACGTCCGCAAACCGTTGGTCCCTTCGCAAACAATACCGACCTCACAGTCTACAACGTCACCAGCGTAACCTGCTACGATCCAGACCGCAACCCCGAACGCCGCATCTCCGCTACCTTCTACGCTGAGGCCTACCAAGCCGGTCCACCTTACTATCGACTTTGTCAATGGCGCCGCGAGGATGGATATTTCGGTCAAAATAGCCGTCCTAGAAATCACAATGCTCCTATTTTTCTCGGAGAGAGGTCAGAGGGTGCGAGTATCTTCTTTTGGTGCAACAAGAACTCGACGGAGGTTATGAGAGGCCCGTTAAGGGAGGAGTTTGTTGAGGTCAATAGGAAGATTGAGAGGGAATGTGGAAGTCTGGCTGGAGGTTGGGGTACGGTTGGGATGAATGGGACGGTTGTGGGGATTTATGGGAGGGTTAAACTGAAGAAGGGGAAGGAGAAGTTTACTTGTGCTGAGGTGAAGGACTTGGAAAAGTAGATGTCAGGTTACGGATGTCTGCAGGAGCTCTTATATAGTTTCCAGGTTTCTTTTAGGTGGAACTGGGCCGTTTTCGTCCCTTCTCCAGCTTTTTCTGTTTCTCGGGCCGCAAACGTAGTTGACAACAAAGTTTAAAATCGTGGTGGAGTAGCTGGCAGTTTATGGTATAAATACAGAGACTAGAACCATAATAGAAAACTTAACAGAAACTCTTCTCCACCCACCCAACGAGGCAGCTTGAAGATGCTTTCAATAACCTCATCTCTTATTCTTCAACGCTTTCTACTCATCATCATCGTATGCATCCATATCAATACGGCTGCCACCGCACCAGTGATGCCCAGACATGATCAGCTTTACCGCCACAAGACAGAGCCAGACTCGAACGATCTGGTCTATGGTATCGAGCCAGTAACCATTTCGACAACTAGCTCAGCAGAGTTTGTGACAGTGGAACCAACTCCAGCACCTAATCCACCAAGCACCGTGACTGTTGCACCGACTCACTCCTCAGGTACTCGTACTACGTCGAGTTGCAGCAGCAGTACCATCTCAAAACCCACACCACGGCCAATGCAATCGAGCATAATAGTTGTTACAGAATCGGTACCGACTCCGCCCGTAACAACAGCCCCCAACAGTATTCCAACCTCACATCCAGCACCCCACCCTCCCACATCAAGCACGACACCTATAGTACCTATTCCTCCCTCCCCAACTCCCTCCCCAATCACCATCCCCAACAACAGCTCCTCCCCAGCCCCCATCCTCCCCAACTCAACCGCCACCTTCCCAAACCCCACCCACCCCCTCCCCCCCCTCGCCACAACCCTCATCCCCTCCTCCCTCCACTGCTACACCTCCCCCCCCATCACCCCCTCCTTCTACGGCCAATACTTCATCACCCCGATCTCGCCCCTCCACCGCAACTGGGCCCCCTCTGAATACGCCCGTACCCGCCAACCCTCGGGCCCAAACATCACCACCTCCGGCCTCGCGACCTTCTCCGAGGGGACGTGGCGAAGCATGGTGTTTTTCTGCAACCTGGACACGCAGGTGCTAAGGGCGCCGCTGGTGGAGGAGTATAAATGGTTGGATGCGAGGTTGGAGAAGGAGTGTGGAAGTCGGGTAGCTGGGTGGGGAAAGATGGGGGTTAGGGTGGGGAATGGGACGGTGGAGAAGGCGGTTTATGGGAGGGTTAGGTGGGGTGGGAGGGAGTTTTTCAGGTGTGGGGATGTTGGGAGGGTGGGGGAGATGGAGGAGAGTTGGGGGGCGGGGGGGTTGAATGGGACGGTTGGTGGGTAGGTAGGCTACTCGCGCTTGCGGGGGGGTTGTATTTCAGGTTAGTTCTTGTTGGGCGCCCGCTGTGTTTCGTAGATTCTGTTTTTCAAACTATTTCGTGTTCGCTATTTCAAGCAGTTACTATTATTGGCTGTATGGTTTGTTATATTTAGTTAATACAAATGGACAGTCTGTATGGTATCGTCGGTTGACATCCTGACAAGTCTCCTCAGCCAGCTTCACCGCCCCTGTTGAGCTGTACAGATTTCATGTTCGATCCGCGTCACGATCAACTTTTTTGTGGTTTTTAAGTTCAGAGTGAAGGTGTAGTATGATAGTATTGAGCTAACACGGAGCGTGTTTAAAGATGAACGTTGAGACCTATTATATGTTGGCAAGCAAACAGGTTATTAAACGTTCAAATATCTTCTGGGTGTGGTTTCTATGTGCTGCCTGCTGCCGAGGTGCGCCAAGATGTCTGGCGAGCAAGAAGGCGGAAAATCTCCGTTTGTTCCTCTTCAGTTGACTTCCACAGAACGGAGACTCGCTTTCCTCTTCAACCTCCGCTTTCCTTCATCTCACTTTGAGACAACTCTTACTTCGACCTCTGATAGCGAAATGAGCACGACATCTTAATACGAGTCTGCTATACCGGTGATGTTGTGTCTCTGGCGATTCTAACAAGATGGCGAGGCATGAATTGACAGATTCTGGAGACGGCCGACTTGCCAGTGACAACTATTTCGCATTCCGCAAGTCGCAACACCTGAGATGCACGAGTATATAGGAATCCACCAACCTCCTCTCAGCTGCAATTGATTCAGGCCAGGTACTCACAAGACATTTCCACATTCCAGAGCTCCCAAAAAACATGTCGCACATCACCAACCTCCTCCGCAAGCTCCTCCCCATCCTTCTAATCCTTCTCCAGCTCCACTCAGTCGTCATCTCAGCCGCTCTCCCACCCGGCGATCCCCACCTCCTCAAACTCAAACGCATAAAATCCTCCAACTCCACCACCTCCTCCATCACCGACGAAACCAACGGCGATACAATCACTCCCGACACCTCCCCCAGCAACTCCTCCACCACCACCAGCTCCAACGACTGCGAAGGCAGCTCCAAGAATGCCTCGCCCAAAGAAAAGCTATCCTTCATCCCCGACAGCATCTTCTGCTACAACTTCACCGCCAACCCGCAACTCGAAGAGGCAAACCTCGTCACCGACAAATTCTACGCCATGCACTACGTCATCCGGCCCAACATCATGGACCAGACCTGGTCTCGCAAGTGTCCGCTCTATGCAAAGAATCGGCGGTGGGTGGGTTACGAATATCCGCTTGAAATTCGAGATGAGACGATCCGAGATCAACTGGATGTCTTTTTCTGGTGCAACTCGGATAAGAAGAAGGCGAGAGCACCCATCGCCGAGGAGTTTAGGGAGATTAATGAGCAGCTTGAGAGGGCTTGTGGGAGTAGGAGGGGCGGGTGGGGGAAGGTTGGGGTGGATGGGAGGGAGATGGGACGGTATGGGAGGGGGGTTTGGGATAGGGAGACGGAGGGGGGGAGGAGGTTGAAATGTAGGGATATTTATAGGTTGGATCAGGTCAAGGGCGTTGATGCTGTAGAGGGAGATGGAGGCAAAGAGGAGGAGACGCCTAAGGGGAATCTTGAGAGCGGAAATACAAAGGGGAAGGGATATTCTACTGAAGAATTGTCCGAAGGAGAAAATGCTGACGAAGAGAAACCAGTGGAGGAACCATCCGAAGATGTGAGCTCTGAGGGCGAAACGCTCGAGAGCGAGGCACCTGTGCCTGCGGAGGGTCAGGATGGCGACGTATCCACCGAGGAAGAGCAAGCCGATACCGAGAACTCCACCGACGAAGCAGCACCCGAATCGGAAGAGACGCCAGCTGAAGAAGCCGCTCCAGAATCAGAGGAGCCTACTGAGGGCGGAGAGCCAGAAGCCGAAACTCCAGCCGAGGGAGAAGATGCTGAGACTGAGCAACCTTCTGAGGAAAGTGCCGATGGAGAACAATCTACCGAAGAGGCACCAGCCGAAGAGGAACAGTCGACTGAGGACGCCAAACCAGAAGGCGAGAATCCTGAGGAGGGAACGGAAACTGAGGGTGAAGCACCGGTAGAGGGTTCGGAGGCTGACGCCGAAGCGCCTACCGAGGAAGAGGCGTCGGCTGAAGAGGCACCAGCTGAAGAGGCACCAACTGAAGAGGCATCGGCTGAAGAGGCTCCGACTGAAGAGGCACCAACTGAAGAGGCTCCGACTGAAGAGGCATCAGCTGAAGAGTCTGCCGAGGAGACTCCGGAAGAGTCCGGTGGTGAAGGAGAGGCATCTGAAGAAGGTGGAGGCGAAGAAACTGCCCCTGAGGAGGGCGGAGGTGAAGAAGAGGCGCCAGAAGAGGGTGGAGGTGAAGAAGAAGCCCCCGAGGAAGGTGGTGAGTCTGAAGAGAGCGAGTAGGTTTTGTTTTCTTTTTTTTTGCTTAGAGGCTATCGGTTTTGTTGCCTAGGGATTGGATGTTTATATTTTGGGGGTTTTGTGTGCTTATTTCAGTAGCTTGGTAGATATTGCGGATCGATTTGATCAGTAGATATGAATGAATGCAAGTTTTCAGGTTGAGGTACCTGTGCTGTCTGTTCCTAAGAAGCTTTGGCATTGGCTGTAAAGATACTAAACAAAAGAAACTAAATCACATCAGCAAGCAACATAGCACAGGGGAAGTGCGCCGGGCTCATATGCAACCCGGAGGTCCCCCGATCGATACGGGGTGTTGCTACTGTTCATCTCTTTTACAGACTGTTCATTTGGAGCCGTCCGTTTTTCTATCCTTATTTGGCTTTATGCAGGCTGATTGAATTAGGTAAGTTAAGTATTTAAGTATTAAGTAAAATTTAGCATCACAGAGCTAGAGCAACATAGCACAGGGGGAGTGCGCCGGGCTCATAACCCGGAGGTCCCCCGATCGAAACGGGGTGTTGCTACAGTTCATCTCTTTTGCAGATCTCGAGATCTCTCTTAAGTTTTTTAGCCGCCTTTTCTCTTTTTTCTTGGGCTTTCCATGTGTGCTGGACTAGTATTGAATCAGAGATCCATTGTCATCACAGAGCAACATAGCACAGGGGAAGTGCGCCGGGCTCATATGAAACCCGGAGGTCCCCCGATCGAAACGGGGTGTTGCTAGCATCAGTTCTTTTTTATATAAAAATATTTTTAGACCGCTCTGGAACAGTTCTAGTTCTATCCTACTTTCTTTTGGCTTCATCCGCGTCATCAGGAATCAGGCTTTAGATCTCTATTCCAAAATATATGTCCAGAATCCGCAAAACATACAGCACCAAGGATTCCCGCGTGGTCACCCACCGCAGTACTAACTTGGCGATTAGAAGCTTGACTATGGGAGAGCGGACGGGATCCCGTATGATCTTCAATCTATGGCCGTACGTAGCAGACTTGCCAATTTGTGATTCTCAGTGAGCCGCATAATCCGTGCGCCAAGGCATCTGGCGGACCCTCGAACTTTCGTCAAGAAGCTTCCTCTTTCTACAACCACCCCTCGCCCTTTTTCCTTCCTGCGAGATTCCAGTGATCAACGGCCATCCCTTGACGTATCGGATACCTGCTTGATTTGCCATTTGTCCAACCATCGACTTTGCGAGATCCAAACAACCATTTCGCCCGACGCCACACAACAACGTTAGGCAAGAACGAAAGCTCGATGTCGGCAAAACTGACTGGTGCGTAATTAAGATTCTTCGTGAGAGGCAGTGGAGGTTGAGGGAGTGACGATGCGGTGAGCAGTTAGCTGATACTGAGATATACACTGATTTCTTCTCTTTGGCTTCGTTCTCAGCACTTCGCGCTCAAGCACATCCCTCCTTCGAATCGGCTTGTTGTTTATACACAGCAACGCAGAAGCAAACACAGTACGTATGTGATCAACGGTTGAGTTGTACACACACCTCAATTTTACACACGAATAAAATAGACGTGACCTGTGTCAATCTCGAATCTGCTTCTTATCCTCGTCACACTACTGGAACACCAAACATTTACCGTTTATACCCCTATTTTTCCGCAAAACATGGCTGCTCAATCTAAAATCTCACGTTCAAACGCCACTGAAGATGAAGCTGCTAGTCTTGCCGAGGGGCTAAAGAATGGTGACTTCCAGAGTTACCGACATGCTTCAGCAAATGGTACTGTTTGTGCCATGACAGTCCGAAATCGCGCCCTTGGACTCACCAAATCACGATATGAAGCAGCTATGGCGCGCCGGACCCTTACACCTATCGAGGAGGCTTCTCTTATTCATAATCTAAAGCGACTATATCTTCTTGGATATCCACCAACATTGTCAATGATGAAGCGGATGGCGGAAATCATCATTGAAAACCGCAGCGACGTTTCACCCCCTTGCGAGCTCGGGATCAACTGGGCCAGCAACTTCAACAAAAAGCATCCTTCTCTCAAGGTTTTACGGTCGGAATCTCTCGAAATGGTCAGGAAAAAGCACAGCACGCCAGCAAAGATTCGGGCTTATTTCCAGGAATTCGCCAAAACGATTGCTTCTCGGTTTTGGTACCGCCCTCGTCGTAGCAATGCACCACCACCCCCCTCGGACGCTATTCTGCACTTCAACATCTACAACATGGATGAGACTGGCGTCATGATGGGCAAGCTAAATGGTGAAAAGGTTATTGTACCAGTTGAGGCTTTGCTTGCCTATTCACCAGCACCATCAACTCGGGAATCAGCAACTGCCATCGAGTGCATTTGTGCAGATGGAACCTACCTCGACCCCATGATCATTTTTGCAGCAAAGACACATCGCGACAACTGGTATAAGGAGCATGTCGCCAAAGGCTGGACCTTTGGCATCAGCCCATCTGGTTATACAGATGAGAAGCTGAGTTATACCTGGTTGGTGGAGTGCTTTCATCCGCAAACTGTTGGGAAAGGTGGAGTACGAGTACTTCTTACCGACGGACATTCCAGCCATTTCAGTGCCGATTTTATGGAGTTTTGTTTCGACCATGACATTCTCTTATTCCGTCTCCCCTCGCATACAACTCATCTCACACAACCACTGGATTTGAAGTGCTTTTCCCCTCTCAAACACTGGTACCGTAAAGGTGTATCCAAGGCCGTCTACTCCTCAGTTGAAAACATCACCAAGGACAGATTCCTCGAGATCTATGAGCAAGCTCGCAAGCTGGCCTTCACCCAATCGACGATTCTCTCAGCCTGGGAGAAGTCCGGTCTTTATCCTTTCAATCCCGACATTGTCCTTTCTCGATTTCCTCCAGAAGTTGTCAACCCCGAGCAAACAACAACGGAAACATTTCAACAAGCTCTGGATGCTCTCGACAATCCACCCCCTCGGCTACCTCCTGCTGTTCCAAGAACGCCCTCGCACTCCCGTACAGTTCTTGAAGTTCGAACTCCTAGAACGACATACACCTACAAAGAGACAGCCGGCCATCTCCACCAAAGACTTGACGACCTTGGAGCTTCACCCACAACCAAGCGACTAGCAGAGGCACTGGAGCATGGAGGAGAGTCGGCTTATGTGGACCGCTCTCTTCTTCATGAGGAGAACGAGCAACTCTTGTTTGGGGCTATAAGGAAGGAAGCGGAGGCGACACGGACAAACTGTGTGTTGGGAAAGGAGGGTAGCGGGCTTGGAAAGGCAGATGGCCGTGTCATGACCCATGCTGATCTGATGGCTGCAAAAGCTCGGAAGCAGGATCTAAAGCACAAGAAGGACATGGCCCAAGATGCTAAAAGAAAGCGGGAGGAAGAGAAGGTTACTGGCACGAGTGTTCCTCCCAAAAAGCGGGCTCGCTCGGGCGCTTCGGGAGTCTCGGCTGCACCTCAACCTCCATCTCCACCTCCAACTCACGACCAGATTATGGCCTTGGAGAGAGAGAAGTTTCTTAGTTTGCATAGAGAAGACGAGTTCATGGCATTTGTAGAGGTTAGGAGGGCTGATGGGTGTTCAATTCAATGATTTTGTTGTCGGAAGTGGGCTTGGTGGTGGTAGCAAACATGTCCAAAAATGCGAAACACAGTGCTCATGACAGAGGATTAATATCGCTTTACAATTGAACCATGGGAGATTATTAAACAAAGACTGCGCTTCAATTTGACCCTATCTACAAGTTCATAGCTCATATTGCTGTCTTGCTATTATGATGTTTTGTGGTGAGGTTTGTGGGTTGGGACCCGACGCTGTAAAATTGAGGTGTGTGTACAACTCAACCGTTGATCACATACCACAGCGTCAACAATAGAGAGCCGATTCTCGATGAATCCAATAACCAGCACCACTCAGCTCCAGATTGGTAGGAGTGCTCAGCCCAACTCGACGGATATCAATTCCAAGCGCTTGGGTCCTTCTTGGAAAAGCTTATTTTCGGTTTTTTACCACGCGTTGCCTCATGCGAAGAAGCTCGAATGCTCAGGCACAAGATCGCAAGATCTGAGACATCACCAACCCAAATTCGGCTCTGTGTTTCCAGATCGGGGCACGAAGAATACGAGATCCAACATGGCAAAGGACATGGCAATTTGACGACTCACCAACCGCCCATGCCTGCGAAAGGAGTTGAGTGCGGCTGAGAATCCAAAGAACGAATGTGCAGCATGAGGCGTACTCTATAAAGAAAGGAACAGTGTCCTGCTCAGAGTACCTCAGTCGGCTTTACGCTCTTTCCAACTCATCCAGTCCTTCGTTCACTTTCAGCCTCAAGATGAAGATCACCCATCTCACACTTGCCGGTATCATGGCCACAACCGCAATTGCAACACCATTCTGGGAGAGGGACCATGAGCGATGGGATAACAGGCATTGCAGGCCAAGGACCGTCGTAGAAACCAGGTGGAGGTAAACCGCCATAACAATAGTCTGAAGGTTGAACATGAACTAACTTTTATCTGTGCATAGGGCCCGGACGACTATTACGCGGAAAAGCACAAGAACAAAGACCGTCACAGTCAAGAACCACTGGAACCCACGACCGAACGTCATTACAACCACCAAGCTCCAAACCATCACTGCATCCGGAGGGACCATCACCGTTTCGGGAAAGCCCACCACCACAACAATTACTGTTCCAGGAGAGGGAGATGTTACAACTGTCACTATTCCAACAACGGTGACTCTTCCAGCGGAGGGAGAAATCACGACTGTCACTGTTCGAACTACAGTTACATTGCCAGGAGAGGAGACCACCAGCACCCTTACGGTTCCCGGAGAAGGCGAAGTTATTACTGTTACCGTTCCGACAACAGTCACAGTTCCGGCAGAGGAGACGACTATTACCGTGCCAGGCGAAGCTGCTACATCCACGGTTACCGAGAAGGCCACCACCGTCACCATTCCAGGAGATGAAGTTACCACCACTACAACCATCACTGAACCAGTTGTTCCGTGCTAACCAGTCGGCGCCCTGAACTGGTCGGCCGACTGGTTAGCACGGACGAACGAGTCGGCGGGGGTGAACATAAGCCAAATACTGACTGCTCATGAATACTCACGAAGTATTCACTGTATCAAATCGCATGAGCGCAGCCTGAACTGGACTCAATATTGGTGCTCTAGTATCTACTTCGCTTGTGATTGGGAGGTCGGTGATGGAATACTCAAGCGCGACTGAAATGGGAAGTAATGCAACGATGCAACCTTCAGACTTTGCTGATCGTTAGATCAGTCTCTATGGTTGCTAATCAGCGTTAAAATCCGTACTTATTAACATTGCATTTAAGTAGAATTCTTCATTATGCGACTGCTTACTACTTTGCCGTGCTTTTGCTCTCATTTAGCGATTTGTCGTTATCGGCTCACTAAAGTTAGCGATCTCTTCGACTTCCTCCACTAAACTTAGCGAGCTTGTTGTCATACCCTCGCTAAATTTAGCGAGCTGCTCGCTACAATCGCCCCATTGATCATATTGCATGCCTCACAAAATAATAGACACAACCTTCTCTCTTGCGACCGGTTAATCCTTTTTGTTACTATAGTTTTATCGAAAAGTTTACACTCCTCAAGCAAGACGCGAGAACTATCGAGTTCAGTAATAGCTCGAGACTGCAAAGTATCACCCGGCAGCTCGACAATGAAACGCCCACAGACTGGTGGATCAATGCTTATTATGACATAATATCACCATGTTCAATTGCGAGGGAAGTAATCAAGGTATCTAAAAGCTTAAGTTTATGTTCTTGTGAGTATTACTCCTGCTTTTCCACCTAAATTCACCCCTGCCGACTCGTTCGTCCATGCTAACCAGTCGGCCGACCAGTTCAGGGCGCCGACTGGTTAGCACGGAACACCAGTCACCGTTACGGGCAAGGCAGAGACTGTGACTATCCCTGGCGACGAGATTACAACTACGACTACCGTCACGGAGCCCGTCACTGTCACAGCTAAGCCCGAGACCATTACACTACCCGGAGATGAAATTACTACAACTACCACCGTCACCGACCCTATTACGATTACCAGTAAAGCCGAAACCGTGACTATTCCTGGCGATGAGGTCACCACCACTACCACAGTCACCGAGAAGACTACAGTAGAGGGCCCAACGGTTACTACCACTGTTACTGCGACACCTGCTGGCTGTCCTGCCCCAGTTGGAAGCAACAATCTCCTGTCCGATGGTGGCTTCGAATCCGACATGGGAAGCACCTGGACGCTCAAATCTTACAACGAGAGATCGATCCTTCGTGCAGCGTGTTGCGGAAATCGGAAACCCGGGCTTTGGACTAAGATACCGGATCGATAATGCCGATGCCTCTACAATTGTTCCCGGCCCTCAAGGAACTCGTCCATTGATTTCTGCATCCCAAACCATCTCAGTATGCCCAGGTGCGACATATTTGCTTCGGCTGGACGCAAAGATGCTTACCGATCCGACTCTCGGTGCAAATAGCGCAGGCGGGGTTGTGTTTTACATTTCAGATGGAAAAACTACGAAAACGTTGGTCCAAATGGTTCAAACAGCCAATGGGGTCTGGAGACCAACCCAGAGCTTTCCAGTCTTCACCGCCGGCGTGGATGTCTACAATATTGAGATCATTATCGCGGTTTCCGCTCTCAACTACAATACCCAGTTTGGGACGAGAGAGTTCCATGTTGATAACCTGCAGGTTATCCGAACTGCTTAGTTGAGGTATGTTAGTTAGCTTGCTCTTCCCACAGTTCATATCCTTTCAAACAGTAGTAGTCCATTGTAAACAGCAGAGCTTAAGCATTTATATTGATAATTATGTTTGCACCAGGCTATCGAATTCTTGGGGGTTTTGTAAACTACCTAGTAAACTAAAGCTTCAAGGCCAGGGTCCAGCATCTTTCCCGGGCCACTCGCTTTTGTAAATCCCAGTTTTCAAGAAACTCCCACACTTATAGTGCCACGGCGGGTGCTGTCCTTTCATTCCGGCGCCATAAATGTTAAGCCTCCCATACGCAACCTTCTCCACCTTGTCAAACACCATTCCAGCATTATGACTCCAGCAATCATTATCAATCCTCCTATTCGCCTCTGCATATGCTTCAATGCTCGGTCTTCGAGGCTGGCCACCATCCTTCTCTTTCGCATTGCAAAACAGAAAAACATCCCAACTGACCAACAGAATATAGTCGTTTCCCCCAGGTTGGACCAAAGGCGATACTTTTGATGCCCACCTCTTCTTCACAAGTGAAGGCTCTGGGTGGTCCTGCAGCCAGCCCTGTTCATAGCCTTGTATGGTGATCCCCGAGCCGTGGGGTTCGATGTCATGTCGATAGGTGGTTTCGACGCAGTGCACCTTGTATCTTGCGTCGCCATGCCCCCACTGTTGGCGTGACTGTAGCTGGATCTCTGGGTTCGCATTGTGGGACTCGTTGAAGATGTTTGAGATGGCTGGGAGACTGGCGGATACTGGAGAGGCAGTAACGGTTGGTATACTGGTGATGCATGCGAGGGAGAGGAGGAACGGGAAAAGAAAGTTGGGAGCAAAAGCTTTCGAGATCATTGTGGTACTGGGCTTAGTTGCTGAATGTGATGTAGGCAGACCGATGAGAAGAGGGATATTACTTGTGTAGCGAGGATGGATGTGATGCTTATGGGGATGGGGAGCAACTGTTCCGGCATGATATGATATGCTATGGATTCGTTTACATTGACAAACAGATTTCCCGCCAGTTCGCCGTGATGTACTGTACGCCCTTCCATGCTGGAAGGACACTTCCTTGCAACAACGGTATCACAAGCGTACCCAGGAGCCGAAGCCGTTCCGTTTGCAGCTCAAAAAAAAACACATTGCTTTCTACGAGTCCTTAGTGGTAAGCAACATGAGCATCTCAGAGTCACCAATGTCTCTCGAAGCCTCCCACTCCAAGCCAGGGGGCTCCAACTTTTTACCGAGACTGACTCCACTTTGGCAGGAGTCGTCGCTGCTTTCTAAATGCTTTTATTGACTACGCCTGCATAATTGGTCGCGTGGCCCAATGGCAAGGCGCTTGCCTACGATGTGTTTAGCAAGAGATTCCAGGTTCGATCCCTGGCGCGATCATTTTATTTAGAATTGCCTGTGCTTTTGCTTCAACCGCGAGGGTAGATTCAAAATCTTTTATCAATGCTACACCACACGCGCAGACTAGTTGCGCAAGGTCACGAATCAAACAGTAACGGGTCAGATGGCCGAGCGGTCTAAGGCGCCAGGTTAAGGTTTATCTTAACATACATTCGAAAGAATATCCTGGTCTGGGAAACTAGGCGTGGGTTCAAATCCCACTCTGATCATCATTATTTTGCCTCTTACTATTTTGCTTCCCTTTAAATGAGATTGTCAAGGATGTGATCCATGAAGTCCATCACCCTTAAGGTTAAGTACTTATTTCGGACCTTCACTGGCAAAGGTAACATTCAAAAATTTGCTCATCAATTGAAAATATATAAAGATCGAAGACAGATACTGTACAGGCCTCAACTCAAGTAAATACGACAGAAATAAAGCAAAACAAGAACCCCTTTACTCCACTATCCAGTCCTTAGCAACTGGATATTGTCCACATGCATCTCTTTCGTACCGCTGCCATTTCCTGAGTAAGCCCCCAGTATAATAGCCTGCCTAGTGACACCCTGTGCAACGATAAACGAAAATATGGTGGGTGTCGATACCCACACTGGTGTTGTGATCGGTTGAGAGCCTTGAACTAAGGTAAACACGGACTTCAGTGTAGCACCATCAGAAACATAACCAACAAGGCCCATTGATTGTTGTTCTGGGCCTTGGAGCATCTTGAGCTCGGCACGAATGCTATACCTCGCTCCTGGACAGACAGGGACAGCTTGTGCAGCGGTCAAAGCAACTGTGCTGCCTAGCGCAATCTGGGAGGGTGGCGGTGCAAGAGCAAGGTCTGCAGCATCGATGCGGAACCGGAGACCGTAGCCTGACTTTCCGACACCTGCTACACGCTGAACATTCGAGTTCGTGTTGATGGAACGGAAAACCCAGTTTCCTGCAGTGTCGGATTCGAGGTCACCGTTGGCTAGGAGGTTCGTAGTGGATCCTATCGCGAACGAGCATGCATCTGGAAGGCCGGAAGCGGCGGGTGTTTCGGTGGTTGTGGTCAGAACTGTGACAGTCGTGGGCTCGCCTACAGTGGAAGTTGTTGTGGTAGTCGGTCCCTCAACTGTAACTGGCTCGGTCAGAGTCGTAGTAGTGGTGATTTCGTCTCCCGGAATTGTGACAGTTTCGGCTTTGCCGGTGACTGTAACTGGCTCTGTGATGGTAGTGGTTGAAGTGATTTCGTCGCCGGGAATGGTGATGGTAGTTGGTTCTGTAACAGTTGAGGTGAAAGTTACTGTGATGTCATCGCCAGGAATTATGATCGTCTCCTGTTTGCCGGTAACTGTAGCTGCTTCGGTGACGGTTGAGGTAGTTGTGATTTCGTCGCCGGGAACCGTAATGGTTGTGGCCTTGTCTGTAACTGTAACGGGCTCCGTAAGAGTAGTCGTTGTAGTCACTTCATCGCCCGGAATTGTTACGGTTGTAGGGACGGAGACGGTTATGATCTCTTCGGGAATCGTCAGGGTGCTAATTGCAGTTGTCGTGAGCTCCTCTCCAGGCAAAGTGACGGCTGTCGGAATCGTGACAGTTGTAACTTTGCCTTCGCCAGGGATAGTGACTGTAGTGACCTTCTCGCCGCCAGGTATAGTGATGGTCGTAGTGCTACCCTTTCCAGTAACAGTGATCGGTCTACCGGGGACAGTGACCGTTGAGGTCTGCAGCTTCGTCTTGGTGATGACGTTAGGGCGATGATTCCAACGGTCCTTAACGGTTATGGTTTTGGTTCTCGTGCTCGTTTTCGTCCTGGTTGTGGTAGTTCGCGCCCTACACAAACACACAGTTAGAAAGAACGTTCCTCTCTGCCAGGGCTAACACTGAACGGTCTTGGTAAACATACTTCCACCTCGTTTCCACCACAGTTCTAGGTCGACAGTGTCTGTCGTCCCAACGGTCGTCGCGGTTATGATCTCTCTCCCAGAATGGTGTAGCTGCCGCTATCGCAGCCATGAGGGCAGCGAGCGAAAGGGATGTGATCTTCATGTCGATGAGGGGTCTCTTGGTAGCGCAAAAACGAATGAACTGACGAAGGAGCTGCCTGACTGTCGCAGAGTTGGAGAAATCGCCAGAACCGATCTTTTAAAAGAGTTGCATACGCCGTATTTTGCGCTATCGAAAAGCTCGTATTCAGCCGCATACTCTCCTTTCCGTTGCATCTCGTTCCACCACTGCAGTCCATTCGCCATGTTGATTGCCATCTCAAGATGTTGTTCCTTCGTTCTCACACTTCCCGATGTGGAGTAAAACGGCCCGTTTGCGCTTGGTGATGTCTCAGATCTGGCGGCTGCATATGAGCGAGCTTTCCTGCATCTGGTATCGGCGGGAAAAAGCAAAGAAGGCAAGGGTTCACCACGTTGACCTCGTGCGGCACTCAATCGAATCCAGGAACCGGGTTTCTCCGAACTTTGATGTTTCTTGTCGAGGGCCAGAGGATGCAGAGGTACCGCGGCTGTGGGAGGCTCCCTATGGAATACTGAGAAGTATGTTATTCTGATTTGGCCATGGTTAGCTACATTTGCACGCCCGAGTGCATTGAGCCCAAACTGTCCCTCAAAGAACATCACCGCATCACGCGAGCGGAAACTTCCATTTAATACCGAAAAGATTGGGTCAAGGGTAGAAAGCAGGACACGAAGCAAAGGATTCGTAGTGACGGATGGTGCGCCAAACAAAGAGTTGTGTGAAAGAGCAAGGTGTTGTAAAAAGAGAAGAGCACAGGCCGTTTTCTGTCGATAACAAGAGGGTTCGCTACGTGTCTTGGCGTACCTCCTTGACGTCGATCAAAGACGTCAACTATCAACCAAAGCTTGTGATTATATAATTGATCCAATCCTCCAATCCTCAACATACGGCCATAGATTGAAGAATATACGGGATCCCGTCCGCTCTCCCATAGTCAAACTTCCAATCGCCAAGTTAGTACTGCGGTGGGTGACCACGCGGGAATCCTTGGTGCTGTATAGTATGTTTAAACATGTTTTGGAATGCTTTTTTGTCCGCATCCAAAGGGCGTGCAGTTTGAACCCAGCGCCAGCTGCAGTTGCATAAGAGCGAAACAGCACACCCACGGGCTGCTCTGCCTCGTACTTCTTTTGCTCGATACAGAAACCTACTAGGACTTATCGGGTTGCAGCATCTTCGGTCACATACGGCCACAGACTGAGGAATATACGGGATCCCGTCTGCTCTCCCATAGTCAAGCCTCTGGTCGCTAGGTTAGTACTGCGGTGGGTGACCACTCGGGAACACATGGTGCCGTATGTTTTTGCGGTGTTGTATGGTCGGATTAACGTAGGCCCGTCCATATGCACCTCATCGCCAACGACATAACCAATTCCGTCACTGGCTCTTAACATCCTCACCAACGCACTGGCAGGACGTCCAACTCAACCATCTCAATCCCTAGTTCACCCTTCAGCACCTACGCACGGAACGTTTTAGAGTCGGTCTGCTCTCGTTTTCGATTGCTTCAGGCAATACTGGAACCTTCTAGCGTTAGCTCAGAACCACACTTTTTGCGACTCAACTCTTCAACCTTTTGTCAATACCCCGCATTCCTCCAAGCGTCTGCATAGCCATTCTCTCGGCCACGGCAGATGTACCGATACCGCAACCGATTACCAGGTGGAGCTTTGAGCTGCTCAGAAACCCTTGAAAGAACATCCGGCTTGACGCAGCATTGCATCTTCAAATACCAACAAGACGGATGAATGATACCACGCATCAATGGATCGCACAGAAGACTGACATGAGACAGATGCTTGAGAATTTACCAAGCTTGTTGGGTACTTTGACATCTGCATAAGGCTGGATCCGGTGCAGGGATGATGGAGATACGGATTTGGCAAAGGTAGGCAAACACGTCCTTTCACAAGATTGGGCGTGAGGGTAGCATCTTGGAGCTTCCTGGCAATACACCACAGAACTTTGCATTGCCTGAGTTTCGTCAACTTGTCCAATGCGTTGAAATGACACGGCGATGCTTCTCAAGACAGACATGTCTTACTCCACAGACAAAATCAGAATGTCGAAAGGTACGTCGGTTTTGTCCATCACCAGCGCGATTCTAACACTCGAAGCCTCCAGCAAGCGCTCACATAAACTTACCCTACGAACACTCCTCCGAAAGCAATCTGGATCGGCATGGCTCGAGCTTTCTCCGTCGCATCCACTATTCTGATACTTCTTCTCGGCCTGGCTAGGCAAGTCTACACATTCCCAGGGCTGCTGGCCCGAGATGAGGTGGAACTATGCTCTAGCTCTCGAGACGCTTCCGAGTCTGACATTGCCGTCAGGAAAAAAGTCCTGGATAAGCTCAACAAACACATCATCGACCAATTTCACGCCCTACCACGCCGAAAGCTTCATCCAGTCGGCAAGGCGGTGTGCAACAAGAAGTACCGAGTATTTGACCGTTTCTATCACGACTTTTACAATGTCATCGAGGAGAAGCCCGAAACGGAGAAGGAATGGACCGACTTGCAGAAGAATAAAACAATGACGTTTCCCAGATGCAAGCAGGATAAGAGTGGTCGGCTGGCAATATTGGAGTGGCGGGTAGAAGTAGATAAGAAGGACCTGGACATGGCGAATGATTTGGAGCTGATAAAGAAGGATCCAGAGCGGTGGAAGAAGGCAAAAGAGCGGTTGGGGAATGATGGGATATACTTTTGCAATTTGATGAGCGTTGGGCCTGGGAGAATTCTGTACCCTTTATGGGAGGAGTATAAAGTGGTTGACAAGAAGATTGAGGTCGAGTGTGGGAGTAGATGGTCTGGTGCAGTGGGAATGGCACTCGAGGGAGATGACAAGGTGGTTGCGGTGTACGGAAGGCATCATGACAAGTCCATGTACACTTTTAACGCGCAAGTTGGGCAGGAAGCTCTTTGTGATTACTATGAGAACTTAAAGATGCAAGAGGAGAGAGGGGCAAAGAAGTCAGACTAGAATTCAGTAGATATGGCAGCTATGCCTTATTCAGGTTGATTTTCTCTTCGCAACTGTTTATGGTGGTTATCTCGCACACTCAAGCCGATACAAGATACACTTGGAAGCTTCCTGGGCCCAGTATTGCTGTCGTCACATTCTCTTGGTATATTACCGTTTCTTAAGCAAGAACAAACGAGGAAACAAACGGATCAGGTTCAAGTTTCCCATTAGAGTCTGTGGCCTAAAAAGATGGTTTTCAGTTACTATAGGTCTTCTACTGACGAATCACCGATTAGTACTTTAGGTCATCAAAATGCAGACACGGTTTTGGAGGTCTCTCCATGCTTACTTGGCAACCCTTCTACTTTTTGCAACTCTCACAAAACCCTCACCTGTCAACAACCCGCCCACAGAATCGAAGCCGGAAGGATCAGAAATTCCTCTCGAGATATTTTCTGAAGTCGAATATGACACACCCACGCTCCCTATCGCTCCAGTGCCAGTGTATGGCGAATCCGATGCTGAACAACACATTCGGTACCCGAATATTTCAGTCTCTCAGATTCAGTCAACTCCAGGCTCCGGAAGCAAAGAAGACATCAGGTTGATTCCTACTTATGCTTTCCCTATGGTATCTGCCTGTCTCAAGAGGAAGCGGTCACAAGGGGCAGGCGCCAACTTGCCCATCTTGATCACCGACACCTTCTACCACGACTACATCACCGCTGTTCCCAAAGCGATCGCCAAATTGTACCACATCTGGCTGCTAGGAGCACAGTCAAATCCAAAAGTCGACATCAACCAGATGCAGTTTGCTATTCGCCCTCATCCCGATCCTTCTACCGGCTTCCAGGAAATGTTCTTCTTTTGTAATCTCGATAGAGACGAACCGAGAGCGCCCAACATAGAGCAGTATCTATCAGCTGACGGAATAGGTGGGGGAGATCCAGGTGGCCTTGAGCGAATGTGTGGGAGCAGGCAGGCAGGGTATGTCTATGTTGATATTCGAAGAGATCCTGATCCTAGGGAAGGAAAGTGGCTTTATACGGTGGTGTACGGGAGATTTTCGGGGAACATAAGCATGGATGGATCTTTTATTGATAAGATTAGTGGAAATACGTTTGATTGTAGATACTTTCACGAGCATTGGCCTATTTAGTATGCAAAGGCACGATCTGCATGGTGGTTGGCTCGGGCAGCAAAAGTGTTCGGACGCCGCAGACCGGCGCCCTACTCACTGCCGATCCCACTTCCTGAGTGGGAATCGAACTGGGGCCCCTCCGACTCGGTTCAGTTCTCCATGTTTCCACACGTACACAACTGTTATGCTAGGGACCCCTTTATGAGATCCCTTCTTCGCAACAAAAATATACCCTGTTTCTTGTTATTCTCGCTGCTATACTCCCCTTTTGAGGAGGCGGACGGACAGTCCCTCGACGGCAAGCCCTGCAGACGGAACATCGTGATGCTTCCCCTTCCAACTGAGCCAAGAAGTGCCTTCCCGTTCAATCGATGCTCATTGTAACACCTTCTCTCGGCAGAAGCGACTGAGGAAGATTCTTTCGGAAGGATCTCAACATGCAAACGACACTCCCGCCGCCACCCATCAACAAGCCACCGGCCACCCCGCCTCCCTCGCGCATCTAAACAAGCAGTTTCTTGTAAGTTACCTTGCATTGTCTTGTTTCCATGAGCTTCAGTCTCGTAATGCACAGCGCCATAGAGCCCCTCCAAGCACTCTCGACACTCATCCTTTTTGTCAACCACTTCTTTGCAACTGCCTCACCGACGGCATCTTCTCTTCACTCCACACACGAGGTCACCATCTCGTCAATCGGCCGATCCCGAACCAAAAATGTCCTCCACATCAAACAAGCAACCACCGGTGCGCAACCCCCTGCAGAACCTCATCTGGAACGTCTGAACAGCACAAACACCATCATCATCACAACCACTGCGGATCCCAAGCACCTCGAGCGAAGAGCGCAAGAAGCCCTGACCATCTGCATCACTCCACCAAACCTGGATCTCACAAATCCACTCATCTCCGACGTTGTCTACCATCACTACCTAGGTACATCAAAGCCCTCCCGAGCAGAACCGCAAAACTCTTCCAAGAATGGGATGAAAGCACGGCCGAGAAAAGACAAAGGGAACGCCCTTTCGACGAAATCATTATGGCAGATCCCGGACCAGATGATGAGCATGCACCTGAACGTGGTAGAACAGCGTTTTACTTTTGCAATCTCGACAAGAGCGAGCCTCGCGTGCCTTTGATACGGGAGTATATGGAGGTTGATGGGATTTTGGAGAGACAGTGTGGGAGTAGGAGGCCGGGAGTTGGTTTTGTGGGGAGACTGGGTAAGGATGGGAGAGTAGAGTTTCTCAAGGCCTATGCGAGGGCTTGGGATCCGTACGTTTTGCATTTGAGAGATGGCCGGCTGCGGAGGTTCGATTGTGGTTTTCTTCAAGAATCCAAGCCCTCTACTCTCGGTGCGGACTCTCTATATTTTCCAACATCATTATAAGAAGTAGTATATACTTATGTAGTGCTTCCGTTACTACTAAGCACTTATTTGCAGCCAAACATACAATCGAGCGCTTTAAAAGTCAAGACGGATATCCCGTCAGCAAACGAGTGAAGGGAAGTTGCACACATCTTTTCCTAACAAAGCCACCCTTAACTTTGGGCAGTTCAATCAATATCGCATCTCCCCTCTCGCCGAGATCCTTGGACATCGATATCGATCATATCCCATCGAACGCCGAAGAAGCCGGAGGCGGCCAAACAGAGTCTGTTCGAGTTATGCCTATCGCCTTTTCATCTGATACCGACAACGGAAGATCAAACTCCACAGTGATCATAATGGTGGCACCACTCAAGAGGAACAGAACGTTAACTTGCTCGAACTGTCGAAGAGATGTAGCCGTGCCTTCTGTCCCGAGAGGCAGTCACGTCCGTCTCCCATCTGCACATCGGTGCTGGAAAGACAAGCCACTGTTATACGATGTCGGATACCATTACAGCCTCACAGAGTAGCAAGATAAGGGTCGCTTCACCAGCGATAGAGCCGATAGGGGCTGCGTTCTACTTTTGCAACGTCGACAGAAGTAGAGCTCGGGTCCCCAAGATCTCGGAGAATATGGTCATTGATGGGTTGCTGGAGGTGCACTGTGGAAGTCGAAGGCCGGGGGTTGGGTATTATGGAAGCAGTGAGGGAGATGGGAAGGTTGAGTACGGTGTTGCTTATGCTAGAGGGTGGCATTCATTTGATGTCACTGTTGGTGGCCAAAGAACCAAAGGCAAGGGAGGCAGGTTTGGCTGTGCACTGTTCCGAGACTGGATTGGGTAATTTAGTATACTCAGAGTAGGCTTGGACTACCCGTCCAGGAAGCTGACGATAGGTACTGCTCAGTAGATACCAGCTGGGTTCTAGGAACGCCAGCTTGAATACAAATGCCAGCGAAACAGAAGAAGCAAGGAGCAAACAGAATTAGGCCTCGAGAGAACTACACAGCAGGAGAAAGGAGAGATATCGTTAGTCCGAAGGTAACGCGAGCCCTTAGGCCTTCCAATTCCTGCTTACTTGTAAAGATCGAAGCAACCACTACTTAGTGAAATCGCTACTTACAAACACATCCAGTCGTTTGTAACTATGGTAAACCATAAGGGCCCGGATAGTCATTTACCGTTTCTGGGAGATTTCTAATGAAATACTCACACGGATTTCCAGGACTACTCTGCGCTTTCACCCACTCCGCAAAATTGCCTTGTAAAGCCCTCCCATAAACCGTTACGTATGTAAAAGTCTTCAAACTTTCGCTTGCGACGCCCAAATACGCAAACCCTGCCGCCCTACTTCCACAATGCAGTTCAAGAGCCTTATCCACTTTTGAATATCCCATAATAGTAGGGGGTCGCTTACTAAATTCCCTGTCAAGATTGCAATAGAAAAACATGCCGTCTGCCTTGTTGTTTCCTCCATCCGCTGGTGGAACTTGAACCAGCTCGCCGTGTCTCCTGACTCGTTGCAATATTGTCGACATTGTCCATTCCTGGTGGAGCTTTGCGGTAGTCTCGGGGAGGGCAGCGAAGTAGTCATGGTAGAACGTATCGGGTATTAATTCGGTGGCTTGCGATTCGGAGTTGCGGAAACACTCAATATCTAGGTCCTCCGAGTCAGGGACGTTCCTGAGGTGCAGTGATAGCACAGAGGGATGGGTGTTGGATCCGTTCTCGTGAGTCGCACTATCCACGACTTCAAGATCGAGACGGCTCTGAGGGTTTGGAGTTGGTAGCGCTGCAGTGGAGACTCGCTTGTTTTCGGTCAGAATTGACCCCAGCGGATAACCTAGAACGGAGGCATAGTAGTAAAAAGAAAGGAAGCAAAGGGTGAGCTGGAGTAGTAGGGCTGAGGTGCTGCGCATAATGCCGTTGGAGGTTAAGAAGTGATAGGTTTTGTTTCGGAAGAATGTCCCAACATGACTGGGGGGCAGTACTTCATATAAGAAGTAAGCTACTAGTACTTACAGACCCATTGGCATCTATTACGGGCATCCGTTTGCTGGTATATCCAAGCAACCCTCCGGATGTCCAAGTCGTCCATAGTTGGACCGAATATAAGTTACACTGAAGAACCTCACCGGAAAGGATTTCATGATCATATTGAGAAGTAAGTAATGACAAACGAAAGTTTGTTACCGAGACCAGCAGTTCCTCACTGTCCATTCAAGACTCCATAACGGCTTGCATTAAGGAAGTTGCCTCGGCTGAAACCGATGATTTTCTATTAGCGAGAGCTGCCACACTATATTGTGTAGATTGTAGTTAGGCTTGCCGAAGGTCCAAAGATTAGCCCGAAGCCATGAGGCCGAAACCTAGGCTTCCTGAATGCTACATTGGCAGGCGGTAACGAGAAGCTTGACGCTTGCCTTAAGTCCAAGCTCCGTTTGAGTGTACCAGCTAGCTTTGATTCACCTTCATGACCTCAAATGACAGATGAGAACCGTCAACGCAAAGCAATGCAAGCGAGTTTCAAACTGCTCAGCCAAAGAATAAGCACCATGCAATATATTCCCCCTCCTCTCTATTCTACCCCTCTAATCTCCTCCCAACATGTCACCAAGCCCACCAAGCCCACCATGCAACCCTCCCCACTCGAGAACACAATATATAAGCTTCCCATACACAGCAAGAACAGAACACGACAAAAAAAGAAATCCATAAATCCATTAAAAGAAAAAACACCAATCCCAATCCCAATCCCACAAATGCAACCCATTACCCTCCCTCCTCATGCACACCTACATCCCCAACAACCCCACCAACAACAACCCCCCCATCCTCCTCCACCTCCTTGGGCTCCTAAACCTCCACCTCCTCATCACAAACCCCCCTCAACAACAACTCCAACGCCGCCTCATAATTCTTCGGACTATGATCACTAATCATCCCCCTCCCAAACCCAATCTCCCTAAACGCGCCCTCAACATCCAACACCTCCTTCGTAGTAATCCGCGTAGCATGGGCATACCCGGCCGCCCCACCCGGCGGAAGCGGAACATCGTCGTTGTCACTCCCACTGTCAGAACTGCGTTCACTACTCGGCGACTTGGAGCGCTTGTTGGACTTGAGGTCCTTGAGGAAGACGACCTGACTTTCGACCCAGAAGACGCGGCCGGGGGGCACGAGTTTTTCGGATTGCATATGTTCGCGGAGGCCCTTGAGGACGGTGTAGAGGTCGTCGTCGCCGCCCATTGCTTCCTTGCGGGAGACGAGGTTGCGGAGGATGCGGCGGCGGATTTCGGAGGCGGCGTCGTTGGCGTCTTGTTTGAAGGCTACGGCGACGTTGTAAAAGTCGCGGATCATGCCGAAGGATAGGGAGGGGACGATGTCGGCGCCAAAGACGGTGGTGGTGATGAGGCCGGTTGTGAGGGTGCGGAGGCGGGGGCAGACGCAGGCGGGGGGGCCGTAGGCGTAGCAGTGGATGGGGCGGCCTTGGGGGAGTTTGGAGGAGGCGGTGATGAAGCCGGCGTTGGGGGAGGTGCGGTAGCGGGGTTCGGAGAGGAGGATGGAGAGGATGGCGGCGACGCCGCCGCCGAGGGAGTGGCCGGTTAGGACGAGGCCGTAGGTGGGGAACTCTTCGAGGGCGAGTTTGATGGTGGTGAGGACTTTGGAGCGGGTGCGGAGCATGAGGAGCGCCGAGTTGAGCATGCCTTTGTGCACGCGGTAGGTTTCGTCGCGGATCTTGAGGTCCGAGTATTCGCAGGTTAGGTCGGTTAGGACGTCTTCGAGACCGAGGGTGCCGCGGCATGTGAGGACTACGGCGTGGGCCTTGTGGTCGACGCAGACAAAGTGGACGAGGGGAACACCGGTGCCGACTTCGCCCGAGGCGTCGTAGCCTCCGCCTGGGTCGGTGAAGGAGGAGAGGAGGATGGTGTCGACGGGGAGATTGGTGTGTTGGGAAAAGGCGTGATGTTCATAGTGGTGAGTGTGTGGAGGATGGGCGAGCTTTGCAGCTTTGGCGGAACCAATGCCGAGAACACGCATAAAGTTTTGACCATAAGAGGCAGAGGCAAAACGCATGTATTTCGACATGTTGCGGCAGAGATGGCCCGAGGGAAAGATGGCGCTGCCGAGGAGAGGGTCGGAGGGGGCAGAGGCTTCATCATCGTGTTGGATGAGAAGGGAAGATTGCGAGCGAGAGGTGCGGAGGGTGTACATGGAGCCCGGATAAGGTTGAGTCTGACTCCTAGACAGACTACGTCGACGGGAACCATGTTGCCTATCAGGTGAAGAGGGAAGGGAAATAGCGGGAGTAGAAGTCGAGTCTGGAATCTCCAGTGACGGCCGATTTGGCCGAGACGACCGCTCATAACGAGCAGGATCATGATCGGCAAACTGCGAGAGAATAGAATGACTGCTCTTCCTCCCCTTGAGCTTCCGTCCACCTTCTCGCGTCGTATGAGCCTTGTGGTTTTCCTTTTCCCTTGGATCCGGCAAAGCCTTTACTCTGTTGTTGTTGCAATCCGGTCCACAATCCTCAACCTCCACCTCCAACTGTCCATCCTTGCGCCGGAGCCGCTTCTTGATTGTCTCCTGAGTCGTTTGATAGACAATCTTGTAGCTCGGTTTTGAGTGGACGCCGTGTTCGGCGCTCTCGGAGATGATGACGGCACCCTTTGGTGGGTTAAAATCTGGTGGACTAGCTCCCGAGATCTCGATTGTCGTCGTCTGTGAGGTCGAGGTGGAGGTGGTGATGTTTACCTCGGCATTTCTGCAATCAAGAATTCCATTAGCCCCTCTTTCATTCTAGATGTCAATCTGCGCTGCATGCGGATTTTGGGGTGGAGATGTTGGATTTGCACATGTCAAAAAGGTGCACAGTCCGCATCCCACCCCAAAACAGGCACAATTGATGGCATGCAGATCCAGCTGGCGGACATGCCATCATAGCCAACACATCCCCCTGTCTCTCCACCATGAGACTCGAAAGAAAAGAAGAAGACCACTTACGATGGAATTTTCGACAGGAAATGCAGTGCATTCTCGCCATTAGTGCCCTCCAGCAGCTGCTGACCATTACTCAACGCAAGAATCGTCTCATCCAGCGGCCCCGTCGCCTTGACCTTGCTGAAGCGCGAGTCCTCACTCATGCTAACCTTCTTGCCGCCATCCATGACAATCGCATCCCAGACAATCTTGGTCTTGATTTCCCGTAGACTCCGTTGCCGCGTGCGGACCTGGATGATGGCAAAACAAGTCAAGCCTATAATCAGATCCACCACGCCAATCTTGACGGCCTGCGAGGTTGGGTCGCCGAGGTTGGCCCGCTGTCGTTCCTCATCGGCACTGATGATTTCGCGGCGGATGAGCGAGACGATGGCCGAGATGGCTCGGGAGGATTCCGTGCTTCCGAGGATGGAGTCGAGTGTGTAGACGTAGTTTTGAGCAATCTCCGAGACGGTCGACAGCGTTGCGGACGACAGACGAAAGCCGGTTGAGACGAGGAGTTGCGTCAACGAGACGGTCGAGTTGAGAAAGTCAATCTGATGATTTTATGCATGCCCATTAGTCCACTTATTCTGGTGATTTCTGCTTTTTTCCTCGACCTCTCCTTGCTCCGTAGATGAACTTACCCCCTTATCCGTCCACCCTTCCACATATTCTCCTCCCTTTCCACCCCGTCTTTCCACATCATGACCTGCCCGAATCAAGATGCCCTCAATCACGGCCTTTCCCACCTCTAAACTGGTAAGAGTAGAAGCTCTCGCCGAATCCAGCAGCACTTCTCCTACTAAACTTCCAAGCCGTATCGAGATTGTTGTTGATTTCGAAAAGAGCGAGATTAACGAGGCGATGGGTGAGGGAAGGAGAGTCGGGCCGGAGGCGGGAACGGCGAGAAGTTGGTCGTCGGCGGCCGCGGAGGTGATGGGCCGCGACATGACGCCGGGGTTCGCCGAGGCGAGAATGCTGTGCTAGTAGGCGGCTTGTCTTGTTTGTTTGTAGAGAATGGCGATGTTTGAGGGAGCTGAGCGAGTGACTAGGGTTGAAAGAGCTTTGAGTTCAGCGTCGTTATTTCGTTCGTAGTCGTAGAGCTTGACGGTAGAGAGTGCTGAATCACTTCAGGTCGAGTGGTGACTTTTGCGACGGGATTCTAGAAGGCGGTCTTCTTCGTTTCGTTGAGCCCAACAAGGTCGAGCCGTGATCCGCCGCTTCGATGATGTCGATTTGCAGAAACGGGAGAAGTAACACTGTTAAGAAGTGACGAAGGATCCAGAAAGGCCCAACAACAAGGGGCAACAAAAAGACAAGTCGCAAAGAAATAAAGTAGTTAACAAGTAGAGAGTCGAGGCGAGGACTGTCAAGTTCTTAAAAGAGTTGGGTTAGGAATTTGTTGAAAGCGGCCGATCAGCTGGTCGTAGCAAATAAGATGAGGAAGACTTTCGCATTCGACACTGCAAGCAGGAGAACGAGCTCTCTTTAGCTAGCTGCAGCCCCAGGGGAACAACCAAACCCTTCTCAGCTGGAGCCTAAAAGCAGGCAAGTTGACAAGCCTCTCCTCTTCGCAACCAGTTGCTTTTTTGTCCCTGTTGGTTAAAGTCTTTGAAGAGCAGAGAAGAAAGAAACAATAAAAAACACATATTCTCAAAACTCAAGGTTTTGACTTAAACACCATTTGTTGGGACTCCTTACGCCAGCGACCCCGGTCTAGTGCTGTTTACCCCACAATTCAACGAAATGCTCCTTGCCATGGGCCCAAAGCGCATGTGAAAGGCAAAACTAACGGCTCGTGACGTCCACCTCCGCTCTTTCAGTCTCCTCTCCCTCATCAAAAAGCCCTATTTTACTGATGCAGGCACTCTATCGTACAGCTTAATCCCTCTGTATGTACTGTATGTAGGGACCCTTTAATTAGTACAAGTGACCCATTTACAGGTACCGGTCGAAGGCGACCACTGGCCTGCCAAAACATTCCAAATCCCACTGAAAGGCCAGATGTCATACCTACAAACGAACGAACGAAACGGTACACAGCAAGGTCAAGCGCTCCCAGGATTCATGCGAGATCTACCCTGACACAACCGTCTTTCCCGCCTGTTTGGATCCTGCCACATTCCCCGAAAGGCGACAGTGACGGCGACACTCCACGGCCCCACACGAAGGCGACGCGGGAGAAGCGCCTGCAAGCAACACTGGCATGTTTCTCCTCGCGTAGAGACATGCCAAAATATTCCCAGTAAGAGTCGGGAGAAGAGGATGGAATGCGGCGCTGAACCTTGACGCACAACACCCGACTCGACGAATCAAACCCCGGAAACGTTACGGATGCGGAACAAAAATGTATGACATGGCATCTCGCTCCCTCCGGATTTAGAAGTCCGAACAGCTGCGACGACATAAACATTCCAGAAAGTTTTTTAAACACTTGTGTGTGCGCATCACTCACTCATTGCGCAACATGTGTGATCAACCCTGATCGAGATCAAGCAAGTCATGGGAATCAAGATCATGAGGCTCTCCCAGGCCGTCGGTGATCACCACGGGAAATTCATCCGTAGTATTACGGCCTTGTACGAAAGACGTCAAGAAGGGAACAGGAAAAAGTAAAAACAAGGCTTCAGCTCACGAGAGTTGGAAAGGACAGGAGCTGAATCAAGATGCATCTTAGTATTGCGGCTCCGGCTATGGGAGATGAAGTTTGAGGTGGAGCGAGCCGAGAAAGGTAGTCGGCAAGCCGAAAACGGAAAGCGATCGAGCTGGACACAGCCGCATGGTCGATACGAGGCTCCATGTAGAAGACTCGGGTGGAGCCACGATGCTCTCCATAAAATCTCAGTACAATAACGTCTGTAGCAGAGCCTCGAGCTGAAATATTGCAGAAAGCTACTTAGACTCCTCAGTCGCGAACTGGCGATAGATGTCGAGACGTTTTCGGCTCCCGATCCCAGAGCCTCATCTCCAGCCGCATACCTCACCACCTCTCCTAAATTCCCCCATCAACCTCCTATCCACCAAGTCGTCTCAACTCCTCCGATCTGCCTCGCAAAAAGTTTCACCCAAACCTCCCATTCCAACCCCCCAACCTCACTACCTCCTCAAGTTTAACTTACACCACCCCCCTACCCCTGGCCCCCCAACCACATATCCATCGCAATCACCCCAAGCCTTCCTTCCAGAACACAACAGAATCACAACCGATCCTTCGATGAGGCTGCCTGCCATGCACAGCATCCTGCACTTCCTTCCAGGCGTTTCATGACTCAATCCCGCACCGAAACAAAGCATTTGGGTGCTGTGGAGCTCAGCGTACCCTACCCCGCCGGTAGGCTGCCAGAAAGAGAAGGGCCACCCCACCACACAGTTTCAAGGCTGCCCTACCTGCATACCCCCGATGAAGCGGTTCATGAGTCAACCCAACAAAACGCTCAACCCACTTCCTTCCGTTTCCTTCTATCTAAAACACCCGGTATCTTACAGGGCTCCCCCTCATGAGTCACCCTGCAACCCTGATCCGATCCCAGCACTACCTCCGGTAGTTCCACCCCACCACCCACGTACCCCGCCCAAGCACATGTCAAAAGTCTCGACTCGCAATTGACGAATCAACCAGACACTGGCATTTCCGTTGACAACGCATCGATCTCTTTGCTTCAAACACACGTTTTGCCATCCATCCACTAATCATGGCTTTGAGGTGAGAATACAGTATGTTTCGGGTAGCGAGATGAATTGGCCGTGGATAGGATGGGATGGGATGGGTGATTCCCAATCGATATAGGCCGAGGCCTTGGGTATCAAATTAACTGTCGAGGAGGCAAAAGCATCCAGCACTCTTTTTTTTTTGGCAAGTAGCATCTATCTACTGATAGTGGATGGAGATGAAATCACTCGCACATATATTCCGTGACGCGCAAACCCCAAGTAGGTACGAGCGAGAATGGAAATTATATTACCGACTACATCTACCAACCCCAGCATCTTGCAGAAACGTCAAGAGTGCCCGAGGAGCAACATGGACAAGAAGAAGAAGAAGAAGAAGAAAAAGACAACAACTACAGCAACCAAAAAGTGCAATCAAGATGTAATGTGAAGAGCAAAGGCCGAAAGTGTAATAACAACAAGAGTAAAGAAGTGAAAGTAAACAGAAAACATAAAACCCCAACCCAATCAATCAAGACCCTGCAAGCAACACCAAAAATAAGTAGACGAAAATACTAAACACAAAAGAGACAACAAGTAAACTCATGATTAATGCATTCGCCCACCAATCAGGCCTATACCGTTTGGCCCATTATACGCACTGGAAAGCAAGAAAAGACGAGCGAACGCAATAAAAACATTACCCTAAAATAGGCACACTACCACGGAAACTAAAAAGCACCTCCATACAAAAACAGAAAACGAAACAACAACCCAACAAGAAAGCAACTCCCCAACGAAGCAAGCAAACAATGAATCGAAGACGGAAAAAAATAGAAACAAGCGAAGAAAACAAAAAAGCGAAAAGAAAGAACCAACGCCTCATGATAGAAAGAAAAAGAACCCTACAAAAAACTCCGTTTTAGCAATACAAGCGCCATGCCAACAAACTCCCCTTTCCGCTGCACAATCCAACCCTCCAATAAAAATAAGTAGCAGTGATAATGATACTGTAACTGAACGACACCATAATGCATCTGTAAACTTTTCTTGCTCCCATGGAAAGAGACAGCAAAGCAAAAAGAGAAACAAGTAAGACACGGCGAGCTCACTCAAGGTGCACTTCCTAGTCGTCCTCCATGTCAAAGTTGCCATTCTCTTGGTCCTGGTCCTCCTCGACATCATGGTCCTCAACTTCCGTCACCACTACACCGCAACTGGATTAGCAACCACCACAACCTCGACGGAATGAATACACACACACACAAGAAAAATTTAAAGCTCCATACCTTCAGGCTCCTGAACCTCTTCAACACGCTCCTCCCTCTCCTCAATCTCGTCGCCTTTTGAATTGACTGTGATGCGCTTGCCCAGCTTTTCAAGAGGAACGCCATCTCTTTGTGCACTGAAATCAAGGACCTCAATGTAGACGCCTTCATCCCGTTTAACGGCTGCCACGCACTGGCGCTCGTTAAACCGGACTTGCCAGACTAACGAGAGGTCCGTGAGCAGGTCTCGCACAAACTGACCAGTCTTGAGATCAAACATCTTGAGCGTTCCATCCGAGCCGCTGACCACTCTGGTGCCATCGTGTTGGAAGCAGGTAATGGCGGTTTGGTGAGAGCGGAGAGTGTGTCTGCAGTTTCCGGTTTCGGGGTCCCAGATCCTGAGAGTTGCATCGGCGGCGGCGGAGACAAGCCAATCGTGGGAAAGGTCGAGGAGACCGACGAGAGCATTGTGGCCTTGCAGAGTGTAGAGATTCGACCCATCTGCAAGAGACCAGACCTTCACCATGCTGTCCATACTGCCAGAAATACACCTGTTTCTCTCGTGGTCGAGAACAACAGAATACACCTTGTTTGTATGTCCGCGCAAGTTGTGCCTACATTCTCCACTAAAAATTGACCAGACCCGGACGGTGAAATCGTAACTGCCACTGATCAGGGTATCACCGTGTGCTGCAATAGCGCGGACCGAGTTTGAGTGCGCTGTCAGAGTTTTTTGCCAGTAAGGGTTCCGATTTTCTGTTGCGTGTACGCTGGGACCCCCATCGGGGCGCGGAGGGAGAAAAACAGGATCAGTCGGCTTGGGTAACTTCCAAATCCGGACTGTCGAGTCTCTACTGCCCGTCACAATAAGCGGCTGCTTTGGCATTATGGCGTAGGTCCCATTTGGCATCTTGACCTTTGTCGGCGTGACGATCTGAAGGCAACGGACTGTCGACGTGTGACCGTGGAAAACTTGTGTGCATTCTGCTTTCTCAATATCCCAAACGCGTACTGTCCTGTCCGTACTACCAGAAACCAATGTGTTGCCCTCGTATTCCAAAGCCCAAACACCACCCTCGTGGCCAACCAATGTAGATTTGAGAGCGCCAGTCCGAGTGTCATAGACGTTGATATTGGTGTCATCACTACCCGTCAAGATCTTTTCGCTGTCAAACTGGAGGCAAGTAATGACATGCTCCGGGTGTCCACGGAAAGAAATGTGTTTCGGTTTTACCTCGGGTCGGCTCCATCCTTGTCGAATAAGATGATTCCGGCGGTATATCGACTTGTACAGATGGTTGCACCGCAATGAGCTCAAGCCAACAATCGATTCTGGGAGTTGATCCAAATCATCGTCCGAGATACCATCGCAGGTCTCATAGTCGATCCAGTTGTTGACAACCTCGGTAAACTCGTCTTTGTCAAGTTCGGCAACCTTTTCCCGTTGTCTCCGGCTTTGAGCTCTGCCACTCGATCTTCTGGAGCTCTTCTTTGTGCGCGACCGCCCTGAGCCACGGTGGTATTCAATCTCCTTAAGATACTCCCTGAGGTCCCGCTCATAGTCATCGTTGCCATTCGGTAGTTGATAGCCCCAACCTTCCCTGATGGCCCGTTCAACCTCGCTTGGTGGCACATCATAGTCGTCCTTCTCCAATAACTTCTTCCAAGTCCATTGGTCTGTATCGATGACACTCCTCCAACGCTTGCTGACTTGTGCTGCCCGACAAAGACTGGTCACATCAAGGTACTTGATGACAGTCAGGCTCAGCTCGGTTGGAAGACGTGCAATGAAATCGCATTTCAAGATCGGGTTGACCACGCTGGCAACAAACTTGAGATTCTTTTTCGAGCATCGTTTGAGAAACTGATACATGACATAATCTTTCAGAGCCGGTGGCATAGCATCAAAGGAGTCCACCATTGTCGGGATTCCTAGGACGCCATAGTGTTGCTGATATTGAAGTTGCTGGGTCTGTCGACGGTCTTGCACTGTAATTCGATCCTCTTGGGAGTGGTGTTCGGCAGCGGTTGTGAAGGAATTTGCGTGTGAGCTCGAGTGTGATGGCAATGCCCCAAAGTAGCCGGTGGAGTTTCCGTGCGTCAGAGCATGCGTAACCGGGCTCAGACTGGGTGAAGGTAGACTCAAGGGCTGAGCTGGATCGGCGGCATCGCTCATAAGTTGATCGCCTTGACCTGGTTGGCCTTCCGTTTCAGTCAGTTCCATAGAGTCCATAAAGTATTCGTCGATGCTCATTCCTTCCTGTGAGGCACCGGCAGAGGGGGATACAGGGATCAAAGCATTACCATTGGCGTCATTCGTTGGTCGTAATTGTGGTGAGAGGGTAAGAGGCGTTTCTTGTTGTTGCATGGATCCAACCATGCTTTGGAGTTGTGTGAGCTGCTGGTGTACAGGTCTGACAGGCTTCGGTGCAATCGTTGGTGGGGCAAATGGCGGTTCGTCTCCAGCAACAGTCGAAGAGGTTCCTGATCGTGAGATTCTGCGAGATTCACTCGGCGAACCCCTATTAGTCGGGGTTATGTCGTTTCCTCTCAGCTTCACAGTCTGCCTTCTCTTAGATTTGTGACTGGAGGAAGCCACTCTCTCGGCTGCCTCGTATAATGATACTGGCGAACCGGCCCTCTTGCGCGTACCATCTTGCGGAGCTGGATGCACGACCGGTGACATGGTTGTTGTTGAGGCAAAGTCCGGAGAATCGATCGAGTAATAACCAGGACTTTCAAAGTCGGAAGGTGCTGTCTCCTTCTCTTCGGTTCTGATAAGACTTGAGGACATTCCGTTCCCTTGCTTGATATCTTCCATCAATGTATCGTACTGAACAGTTGTCAGCTGAGCAGAATAGATAAGATTGTTAGGAACACTTGCCTCCCGAAAGCTCTTGTCGGCATCATCAGCCTCTCGGAAATAAGTCGGCTTCCCATCAACATCGAAGCAAAACCTTTTCAGATTCGGTGGTGTGGGCGCCGCCGCCAGAGGATATTGATCCGTATCCCTTTCCGAGAGACTTCTTGGTGGCTTGATGAAGAGTGGAGGTAAATTCGTCGTTGTGGTGGTGGTTGTCGTGACCACTGTGGTTTGAGTTGTAGGAGCAAAGGAAATTTGGCCGACAGTTGTAAAGGCGGTGGCTGTCGAGCCTATGCGTAGCTGGTCCCGCCTGTGTGAAGAAATCACGTCAAACTCGCCAGAGTTGTTCATCCTCATGGGTGCGAGGAATCGACTGAAGGAGGATTTAGGTTGAAATGGTGGTCGGATTGGTGGACACCGCGTCGGTCACGCCGCGTCTGCTTATCCGAGAAGAACTGTTCCGAGAACAGGAGGTGGCCGAAACGAAACAGCTTTAATGTGACGACCGGTCGAATATCAACCGTCTCGAAATCGTGGGGTCGACTCAAAACGCGTTGATGATGAAGATTTTTCGACTTGTTTTTCGATTTCGCAAGGGGGAGAACTTGAGGTGTTGATTTTCCGGGAGAGGTGACGATGGAAATAGTAGGGTCGGGGGTGACGCTATGTGAAATGGTGCTAACAGGAACCGCGTTGAAGGGATCTTCTGCCGGGAGCCAGAGAGACTACTCGTAACGGTCGTGTCGACAGCGATGTGGACAGATGCTCGAGTGTGATAAAATACGAAAGTTGTAAAAGTAGAACGCCTTTTTTGCTGACAATAAAGGGGATCGAGTAATATTTGCAAATGGTCGTGGCCGAAGTTTGACGGAAAATATGTTCGCAGGCGAGGATGAGGCAGAAAGACGAGATGAAGCGTGGTTGGAAGAAAAAGAAGAAGCAAGAGAGCAACAGCGCAAAGGCGTCTATCTCGAAAGGAAACCGGACGGGTAGGCTGGATGGTGGGGGACCTTGGGTGTTGCAGGAAGGAGACAGGTGTCGTTAATGTCGTGACAAGAGAGGAAGGACGCTTGTATAGGTCAGTCGAACGGGGTCGAGGCTGTCTTGAGACCACGAGGCGATGATGGAGCCGGATCGCTATTCCCAGTGGAGAATGACCGTTTTCGAACTGTTGCAAAAAATGGCGGAAAGAATGAGGAAGTCGCTATCCCCCTTGGTCCAAGACTTTTTTTTGTTCCTGCTTGATTCCTCCCAACAACGTCTCACCTTTCTGGTATGCGGCACCGATAAACAGGTATTCGGAGGTGTTTTTGGAGGGGTGGAGGTAACGAAATGGGCGAGAAGGCGGAGGTGAGAGTGTGAGATGTGGAGGTTTGGAGTTGGGTGGTTGGTTGGGCCTGTATTCTCACTGACGCACTGCAAAAATGTGGGTTGAAAAGAAGGGGGGGCGTCTGCACTGCTGGCTGAGAGTTCGAAGCCTGAGGTCGATAGAGAGAGAGGCAAAAAAGACTACCCACCATAGCAACAGCCCAGCACAAGGACAGTTTACATGCTTCCAACAATTTACCAGCTGGTTCCGTTACTTGTGCCACTTGCGGAGGAAATCATCCAACCGCTCGCACCAAACGCAGCTATTTGACAACGTTTCTCCTTTGTAGGGTGAAATTCCTCAATATCACAGGTCTTTGGTGCTGTCGAGGGGAAAACGATAGGTCCGTTAACGAAACCAGTCCCGATGCCTCTGGAGTCTGTTTCTTCCTCTTTATTGGGCTATCTTTAGACCAACCGCCAAAAAGACGTTGAGATCTTGAAACTTCAGATCCCAGACTCGGGTTCCACTGGCAGTCAACAGCCCCATCACCATATCCGTTCCTCATGCCGCCGGCCTTACGATACACCGCCGCAGCAAAGGCATTCGCGAGATCACCTGATGGTTCAATATCAATACCACTTTGGGAAGTGTCTCGCGAGTCCCATGGTTGAACTTTGGATCATGGCGGCCCGCCAACACAGAATCCAGAATCATTCCGAGTGGATTCACCACTAGCAGCGGAGTGCAGGCACTTATCGCAACGTACATGAAAGGAAACGTACCCCGTACATAAATATGCTTTAGAAACGATGCCGTGCAACGCTTCTAAGATTTGCGATATAAATCCAAAGCGCAGCTGCGAAATGAAGATGCTTCTGCTGGCAATGTTCTAGTGTTGTTGATCTGAGCCCATCCAAGGGTACAGGTACATACGACGCATTAAGGTCGTCGTATGGTGCGCGACGTCAATTGATCTACATATCTAACTGCGCGGGTCCGAAGCGCTCAGTGTCTTTGCCATCAATGCATCTGTATCGTAACCTTACTTTATCGTGCAGTTGAGTGATGGGCGTCTTTGTTGCGGTTTTCGAGCTTAGAGCCTCAAGCGGTGTGCCTCGGCAATTCTCCGGAACTTGCCGGTGCCATAGCCCTGCTTAGTAAGGTGCGGTGCACGGGCCAAGCCAAGACTATTCCGCAGTCCTATGTACGAAAAATTTCCACACTTGAGTTTTCGCGGTCTACTTAACGCTCGTCATGTCTTCTCTTCTCTCTTCATCCTCTCACATCTTCACTGCTCTTACAAACACAGCGTTTCGTTTCGCAAAGAGCTCGACTCCCGCCATCTGCAATGCCTTGACTGCCGCCGCAAGACGTCGTCCGCATGGGCGACAACCTCACATCAATCAAACTAGAACCATCACATCACCGGCAGTAGCACGAGCGACAAAAAAGTTCCAGGAGGATCTAGAGAGAAGCCCGGCATGGCTTGCACAAAACGTGATAGATCTCCTTGAGGAGCACGGATGGAGCTATCGCACGGAAAATGGCGATGCGATCAATGCGATCATGAAGACATTCAAGATCAAGAGGGGAATGGAAGCTGTAGGTACCACTTATTCCCATGTTTCTTGCTATTCCGCACTTTGCCCATTTCCCCGTTGCTTAATGATGATCGAGGAACAATTTCCTCAACTTTCTTTTCTGATACCTCTTTATCGAGCCCCGGCTTCTGACTTAACGGAAGGGGGTCGGGTCGATGATAGTACTGGACTTCTGATCAAGCACAAAAACATTCACTGTTATCATACCTTTTCGAGCTTGCGTTCACTGTAATGAGAACACTGCTAACATTGAATGAAGGTTTTCTTTGATAGGATGCTTCACGCGACCCAGCAACACGATCACCACCCAACTCTTATCTGGGCCGGCGATCTCGTTTCTGTCGAATGGACGACACATACCCCTCCAGGCTTAGGTCCCAAGGATGTCAAAATGGCCTACCTGACTGATGAACTAGTTCGAGGTGTGGAGCAACTTGGATTCAGGGCCAGAAAGGATGCGCTCGAGCTGAGATTCTGGCCAGAGTTTGAGAGGCCTCCACCTCCATCATCAAATGAGAAGAAGAAGGATTGAGGTGTACTTCGCTGTTGTCGAAGAGTTCATAGTTACGTAGTAATAAAGAGGGATTACCTTTGATTCTTTGCCTTGATTTCGTCTCTACTGTTTCGTGAATGTTGTGTATTTTCCATCTCGTAAAGTCGCACCCCTCGCTAGTGCAAGATTGTGGAATCCTTAGGTTGCAAGAGCCGCATCTGCAACCAACCCCACCATCACCCCTCCAACTCCGTCCTACACCACGACATAACATAACATCCTCCGAACCACAGCATCAATAAACTCGAAGGCGCAAACCATCGACGATGTCTTCTCCTCCTACCGAACCCACTTCTTTTCTCTTTGTCTGCCTAGGCAACATTTGCCGTTCTCCCCTCGCTGAAGCAGCCTTCAACCACGTCCTCACCCAATGTCCATCAATCCCGAAAGAAACAGTCGGCATTGTCGATTCCGCTGGCACAGCCGGCTACCATGTCGGCGAACGCCCTGACTCTCGTACGTCGCCATTTGCTCCATCCTGCTCCAGCACGCCCAGCACCAATTGCCTTGACTAACGCACCCCAGGCTCCATCAATCTCCTCAAGAACCGCGGGCTCTCCACCCCGCACCGTGCCCGCCGCGTCACGCCCGACGACTTTCTCAAGTTCGACTACATCTTCGGCATGGACCGAGCCAACGTACGAGACCTGCTATCAGTCCGCGAGGAGGCGAAACGGAAGAACCCAGGAAAGAAGCTTGCATGGTGTGGCCTGTGGGGTGGATTCCCAGATGGTGAGAAGGATGGGAGTGATAGAGGGGAGGTTGTCGAGGACCCGTACTATGGTGGGCCGGAGGGATTCGAGGAGAATTGGAAACAGGCCGTGAGGTTTAGCTGGGGAACTGTTGAGAGGGTGTGGGGGGTCAAGAAGGAGTGACTTGGAGGGGAAGAAGGGATGAAGGAGAGTGGTGCGGCGAGAGGAGAGGAAAAGAGGGTGTTGAGTCGGAAGGAGAGGAGGAAGAGTAAGAAAAGCGTGGGCTAGATTATGGTTGGGTTCTGAAATACGGGATGATACTGGATTCAGTCTGAACTAGAGGGTGTAAATGTCGATGGCTGAGTATCGTGGGCAGTGGTAGAAGAATCAGAAGACATTCCCCCAACGCCCGGTCCGTTTGCTGGTTCGTTTGTGGCAGTTCTCTCACTTGATACAAAGGCAGCTAGAAACCCCCCTTCCCCCCCAAGTATTCTGGAATCACCTCCATGCATGTCAGAAACTCTCACAGACAAAAAGATGCGCCAAACGTTGGACCAACTCGAAGCGAGCCTCCAAAAAGCTTATAACCCTCCCTAACCTTCCTCAGGGATAGCGCTCGAACCCCCAAACGTCAAACGAACGTGGCTCTCGGAAACGTTACAGACCCAAACAGACAACGGCCATCAACCGTTTACAAGTACAATGCTCCATGGTTCGCACCCTGAAGTTGAAACTTGCATCTTCGGTTTTCAGATTTTGGATGCTCGGTAACTTGGGGCTCGGACTTCGAGGCTGTCAGGTGCAAAGTCCCACCATCCGAGTTTCACCACAAAAAAGAAACCAAGATCCGGCTCTCCCAGTGCAACAACACTCGAGCTTCATTCGCCGGAACCGAAACTGGCTTTGCCCTGATACCGCAAAAGTTCCGTTTACATACATGGAGGTGCAGGGCTGCGCAGGCATCGGGCTAATGCGATGAAATGAGAGGAAGTACCGACTTAACTATGGCAAGACAGCGACTGGCTCAGGTCTAACTTAGTTGGATGGAGGCCAGAATCGGGTTAACGTTCGGTTTAAGTATATACAAGTACAGCTGGGAAATCTATATGGACATCGCGAACTCGAACTCTCGGGGCGGATTTGGGAGGGTATTATCAAAGCTCGACAGAACATCCCTACTCCACTTCATAGGACCTCGAGTCTCTTGTAGCCGCCGAACCCAAACACAAAAGTGCCCAGGACCCAACAGCCGCCCAATCGCAGGATCGCCAGAATCCGACCCGATGTGGTGGAGCAAAAGCCTGGCGGCACAGGCCATTTCTGCATTTACCACGATGTTTGAAGTCGAGCTGCGGAGTCGATGATATGATACAGTGATACCAAGCACGGACATGTGGGATACAGACTTCTATTCGATGTTTGCAAGTACCGATTCGTATTGGGCCGGTCTTCTGGAGCTCTTGCAGCTGGCTGTGGGGCTGTATTCGAATCCCATATAACCAGCGACCTCCTTCCAAATGTTTTGATCACTTTCTGCCACCCACAAAAGACCGGAAGCATCAGTTCTAGAGTTTTTCTTTCTTCTCCTTTGTCGTTCTGGAAGGCCTGTCAATCTTTAATTTCTATTCGTACGGACGTCTCGCCCGCAACACTTCGCTCCGCAGGCTTTCGGTCGGACTTGGACGAATATTCTTCCATTGCGGTAGCCTTCCTTCAGCCGACCACAACTCGCTTCGGAACAACCCCCCAACAATCTCGAGCTCCCCAACAGCCAGCCGACCGCAGATTTTAAGCACTTTCTTGTACTGCTTTCAGTTCTCTCTCACTTTTCTGTACCCTGCTCTCTTTTGTATCTTTACTCTCACGATCACTTGGTTTGGCACAAACGGCTCGTTCTCGTCGAAATGGTTCGTTTTTCCGCCTTTTCGGCCTCCTCCGGCCTTGGTGCTAACAATACGGCAGGCTGCCTTCCTTCGCACACTCACTACCCTTCTTGCTCTCGGCATCCCGCTCGCAAACGCTCACCTCCTCACCCACAAAGCATTCGACAGTCAACCACACATCAGACGTGACCTTCGGTCAAGTTCACCGCAAAACGACCTATTTCGAAGACAAACAGAGTCGCCGGGTGGAAAGTCGTCGATCAGGACTACCAGATTCAAGGATACAGATGTTTGCAGGACAGCCAAAAAGGATCAGGCTCAGATCACCGGTTATGTGGTATGTTGCACTTTATTCTTTCAACCTCTTCCGCATGAAGAGAAAGAAGGACTATATTTGATGTGCTAACACACTGATCAAACAGACATTACCACCTGGAACTCTTCAAGGATATGAACAGGACTTCCCCATCAACACCTTCTTTTGGTTTGTAGAGGCTCGTGAGAACCCCAAGGATGCGCCATTGACGATATGGATGAACGGCGGACCTGGTTCGAGCTCCATGATTGGCTTGTTTGGTGAAGTTGGGCCGTGTCAGATTGTCGAGGACGGAGATAGGTTGACGACAGAGGCAAGGGAGTTTTCTTGGGACGCAAAGAGTAATATGTTGTTCATCGATCAGGTATGTTCCGACTCGTCGGCTTGGAGATGTGTTCTAATGAGAAGCAGCCAGTTCAGACTGGGTTTTCATACGACACTGCGGAGGACGACACTGTGGAGCTCGTGAGACCGTATATGTTCAATATCGACGGTGAAGATCAGTCAAATCTGCGAGAAAAGATGAAGAGGCCGCCATCTCGAGTGCAGAGGCGGGAATGGATGAAGAGACAGATGGAAACGCCGGATGCGGAGCCGGTAGTGCCTACATCATTCAGTGGAGTATTCCCTTCCAATGATCAAAAAAGAGTGACCAATACCACGGCCTCATCATCGGAAGCTTTATGGCACACCCTGCAAGTTTGGGTCAAGAACTTTCCGGAATACGTCAATGCAGAGAAGGGACTACATATTTGGACAGAGAGTTATGGAGGAAAATATGGTCCAGGACTTGCAAAGGTCATTTTGGAGAAGAATGAGCTTATTAGAGAGAAGAGTGCTGCTCAGCAGGATGCCCAAGAGTTGCCCTTGAAGAGCTTGGGAATCAGTATGTATACAATTTGGATGTGGATGTTTTGATTCTAATGATGGGTAGTAAACGGTTGGATTGATTCGCTTTCCCAGACCCCAAGTTTTGTACCCTATCTGCTCGACAATCCCTACTTCGCCGAACCTCTCATCGATGATCCTGGAAAGGATTTCTTCTCCAAGAGCACCTGCCTCGTCAAGCTCGACAGCTGCAAAGCTACTCGCGACGCCTTTGATCCCAATGATGTTGGCGACTCCCCCGACACAAACTCAATTTGCAAAGCAGCCGCCGACGACTGCGACACAATTCGTGACGAATTCCTTCTAGATCCCGAGCTGGATGTCCGCTCCTATTACGACGTTGAAGAGAGTATTTACAACTCGTTTCCCACGGGCGTACTTACGCCCTACCTCAACAACGACATTGTCAGATCCACTATCGGTGCCGAGGTGAATTTCACCGAGTCTTCTAACGCTCCATACTTTGCATTCGCTTCTACTGGAGATGATGCTCGTGGACAGACTATTGGCATTATCCAAGAGCTCCTTGCGAAGAATCTAAAGGTTTCTCTGCTCTTTGGAGACAAGGATTACATTTGCAACTACCTAGGCGGCGAAGCCGTTGCGCTCGAAATCGGCAACGACGACTTTCAAAACGCTGGATATGAGAAGCTTACCATTGACGGCAAGCAAGTTGGCGAAATCCGCGAGGCAGGTCTATTCTCTTACGCCCGTATCTTTGGTGCTGGTCATCTGGTTCCAGCATATTCACCAGAGGCATCGCTCGTTCTCTTCGAGAGAGGCATCAACAGTCGTGCTCTCACGACAGGAGAGGCGCAGCTCATCACTACGCAAGGCGCGAAGAATATGACGACCGAGAAGTTTGTCGGTACGCCGTTCGCAGGAGATGCATTCTTAGAGTGGGAGGGACGCTGCTTTGTCAGGGCTATGCGTTCGTGTCGAGTGAGTGCTCAAACGGCGTTTTGGAAGGGTGAAGGGGTTGTGAGGAATGGCGTGTTCTACAAGAATGAGGAGGAGATGGAGGCGATGGGCACTTGGGGATATACTCCGTATGGAGGAAAGGCGGAGTTCAGGGTTAAGAAGGTCGATGATGGGAAGAAGGTGGAAAGTGACACGGAGAAGGAGGATGAGAGTGATGGGTGGAGGTTGGCGGCGAAGACTCACTTGTTGAGTGTGGTTGGTGTGTTTGGAGTGGTTGGGATTTTGCTCTATTAGGAGGCAAGGTAAGATCTAGGAGGGTTATGAGCTACTGCCACGATGGGATGCCCAAGTTGAGTGGGACTGGACGCAATGGCTGAATTTGCAAGTGGCATTGGGCTACGTGCATTTGATTTTCGTTTGCATGGTCAGAAGGTGGCCGGAGCAAGGCTTGTTTACAACGGGTCAGGAGGGCGCCCGGGCTTGGAGGCATGGATATATGTAAGGTCGGAGATGGGATCCGGGATGTTGGATACCTTGACTGGCGTTGCCCTGATGCAACTGTCATAGTTTAGACAGTATACTTGGCGGGATGTCAGAATGTTGTTTTGTTTGCATTATGTTTGGCGTTGGATATCGTATTTAGATTATAATATTCTCGTATATTATGGGGTTTGAAACATTTTCTTGATTTGAAGCCACCTACAGGTTCTTCCCTCCAAATTACGCCCAAGAATGCCTATGACCTGGCACCAGCGTCAATCTGAGAGGAGAACGACAACGAAATTAGTACTGTCGAGTTTCAAACACCACGTTCGTTTACCAACAGGGAGCAATTACGCTCTCGGATGTCCACGTTTTTGGGAGCACTCCCTACTCCCGGGCAAGCCATCGGATTCTTTACACTTCCGTACGCTTATACCGGATAAGCCTTACCTATCCACACTAATCCAACATCCTGTCTAATATTTGCAATGGTGGGTTCGTACGATCGAGGTACGGAATTCGGCCGGAATCTGGCATAAATGCCCTACTTATCTTCGCCACAAGACATCCTTCGCAATTACACATGCAAGGTCGCTCTTCCGAATTATAACTCGGGACGGAAACGCTGCAAAGGCCAACCAACTGTGTGGTATGTTGCACAAGTATTCACAGACCATCTCATTTAACCAATCTAACCATAGCAGGTAGTAAAGTTTTCAATCCCACCAATGAGTACTACCGTCCTACCGAGGAAAACTCACAACAGAAGAACCTTTCGGCGTGATGCATTATGCCGAAGCAATAGCACGAGAAGTATTTCTCCCTCATCTCTCAGAGCAGTATTCCTTCAGTTCCTCCTCCATCATGGGCTCACCCATTGGCATTTAGTAGCCAGCCAGTGACTATTCTCCAGTTCTATAAGAAAGCCCTTCCCCACCGGGCTTAAGCTTCTTCATCCGACTCGCCTTCCAATCCTCTTACTCTCTCATCCTCACTCTACACACCAACCTCAACAAGCAACACTCACCTCCACAAACCTCCACCTTCTCTTCAATCCCTCCAAAATGGGTGGAAAATGCTGGGTACTCTTCCCCTGGGACACCAACTGCCTCCGCATGGCAGACCCCACCACCATGCAGCGCGAAGACATGGCCACCCTCCACAACTCCCGCTACGTCCCACTTTTCAAAATGGAAGTTCCCATCCTCGACCGCAACGGCACCCTCCGCATCTCGCCCAGTGTCCCCGACGGCGTCTACACTGTCGACCTCGCCAACCGCTACAAAGACAGCGCCCTAGACGATCTCCTCGACGAGTTGGGTCTCTCCAACATCGCGCCTACAGACGCAGCCCCATGCACCAACAAGCAATGCAAATACGTCACTGTCCAGGCCGAGCCCACGATCGTCAAGTGTCTTCCGGCCAAACCGTTGTTGGACCAAACGACCTATAATAGGCTCCCGGACCTCCTCGGTAAGGATTGGGGTAAAGGCACAAATATCGTGGTCAAACCAAACACCGCGGCCGTTGTCAAGTCGCGGGGGGATATATATGTTATGTGCAACATGAGCAAGGAGGGCAAGCTTTTCAAGCCGAATGTCGATCAGTATTTCAGGAGCGATAGTCAGCTTCAGAGCAGGTGTGGGGATCGGAGGGCTGGTGGTGTTGGGTATGAAAAGTCTCGGGTCGTTTATGGTCGCTTTAAGAATCAGTTTGGGTTTAATTGTGATGATTATTTGAGGAGGTGATCATGATGGAATTTGAGTGGATGGTTCGGTAGTGAAGAGAACGCAGGGCTGAGCGAGAAGTACGTAGAGGGGACATCCTGTTACAGTTGTTAGGTGTTTGATTTTAAAGGCCAATTGAGTTTCTTACCAAGTTTTTAATGTTCTTCTTCGGAACAGTTCGATATTGATAGCAACAACAACTTGAAGGAAATGCAATGGAGCATAGGGAGAGCAGGATAACTGTACTTTTGTTTTCTCTCAATATCATGTCAACTACACAAGTACCGAGTACGTATCTGAATACCATTCAAGCAATATTTTTGATATGTTTCCTAAAGTATTCGCAACTCAGTATTCCATCAGCGGGTATTACCATCTTCAGCGGGGTCCAAGCTCTTCCATACACAACAGTATACCCCTGCTTCACACCTGCATCACTAGAGGCAATCGCCATCCAGCCCGGCCTCCTGCTCCCACAATGCTCTTCAATGGCCTTATCAACAACAACATATTCCGAAATCTTGGGTGCCCGCTTTTCCTTTCCATCGAGGTTGCAAAAGAAGAATACATCCTGCTCTCCTTCACTCTTCACTTCGTCTGAAGCCACAATAACGAGTTCCTGGCCTGATGCAACACGGCGTTGAGCTTCTGTGTCGTCCGACCATTCTTTGTATAACTTTGCTGAGGTGGGAGGTAATCGGAGAAGAGAATCGTGGTAAAAGTGGTCGGTGAGAAGGTGTGGCTCTTTGCCCTCTTGTCCCCAACCAAAGCAACCTGCCGGCAAGTTGTTATCCTGAGTCGGAGTCTGAGGATCTGGTGAGTTGCTGCTCATGCTGGGAGTTGTAGCTGCGCTATTAGGAAGTGAGGACGGTTGGGCATTGCTGGCATTTGAGCCATCAGCAGAGGCGATACTCAGGCGTATGAGAGCAACAGAGAAGAGTAGAAGACGAGAATTGATGTCATGCATATTTGCAGGTTGCTTGGTCAAGCAGTGAAAGTTGAAGGATTATCGTAAGTTTGTGGGTGCCAGTGGACACATATACTTTTGTGGTTTGCTTGGAGTGACCATCTTGCTGGAAGACAACGCCGTGAATATGGACTGATGCCACATCTCATGTTGAACACCCCAGAATATAAACACCAAAATACACCCCATCTTTGATGTGGCCATTAAATCCAAAACAGACAGGCAGAGAGAGATGATGACGATCATGATCGTAGACTCGCAACCAGTCTCTTCGCCGATTTTGTTGCCAAGCCTTTAGCGTTATTTTGTAGAGTTGATTATTAAGCGGGAGCCTTTGCCGGATCGCAACTAAAGTGGCTGCTTACTAATCTAACTTCGCTTACTAAGTCTCTTCTGCTCCGCTCCGCTCGCTTCGCTCGCTCCGCTCCTCCTTCCCAACACAACGAATTAAATCTCTGATCTTCGCGCCGAGTCGAGGCTACATGATCGACCATGAAGACAAGAATCCGTTTGCCATATATATATAGCACCCCCATTATCAACAACCAACACAAACCACTCTGGCCCCTAGCAACCTATCGCCATTCCAACATATCTTCCATAACACGCTGAGGCATCCTGCGCCCCATCTCCAGTATTACCCATCAGCACATATCCCTGCCTCCTACTCCCGCAAATTCCATCAATCCAGTAATCAGCAGCAACATATTCCTCCCAGAATGGGCGTCTTTCTCCCTTCCACATAGAGAACCGGAATAGGGCGTTATCAACGGGTACATTTGCCGCCCCCACTGCCTGGCCGCCAGCTCTAGGCCACTCTCGCTCGAGGATAGAGGATGCAACCCAACGAGCTCGGGCGTAGGTGTCGGCATCGATTAGTGGTGCATCCGCCGGAAAGCATGTGACGGTGCCGGCGATGGGCTGAAGGAGTGGTGGAAGGACGTTTGTTGGTGGATTGACGGGCGGGCGACCTTGTGGAAGGGCGGTGATGGTGATAGAAAATAGAGTGAGGAGGAAGGAAAGGGACGTTATTGTGGAGAGCATTCTGAAGGTGTCGTCAATGGCCGCAAGTTTGGGGTTGAATGAGGTAGGAGTTCTTGAGATGCTGAGAAGACACTTCGAGGGATGTGCCCATACCTGATGGATATGGACAAACCCTTATATATCTCAGCAATTGCCTATGGGTTGTTAGTTCCTTCTTGCATACGGTTGGGAGTATAACTACCGGAGCCAGTCAGTGTTGATGCTTTTCGTCGAGTGATACCTTAATGGACGCAATGAACCGATATATGGGCGTTCATATAACACAAATATCGTTTGTATTCGCCGCCGGGGTTAAGACGGGTCCTTGCCTAAGTAGTTGAGGTCACGCAGGAAGAAACAACCATGGGATCCCACCCTACCAATGACTTGAGCGTAAGGCAGCTTCATAGGCTGGTTGGCTGCATGTCACGTAACCGGTGGAGGTGGAAATAATGTCCTTTGAGGAACTGCTCATTTCCCGTCGAGGATCTTCGCGCGGTTCGTGGTCTTCTAGATAGTGAGGTGTTACTACCACGTTACACCTCCCAAGCAGCAATTGGTCGTCAACATTCCACCTGCACGGTGAGGAATACGGAACGGTATTCCTTGGTTGGATAACCAGGAGAAAACAGTATATTTCGAGGATAGGTCCAAGCTATGAAGTTGAGCACTATTCTTATTAGAACGAAGGGAACTCTTCTCTTGTAACAATGCAAAAGGCAACAAATACCACCCATAAATGCTGAAAAGAAGTATCTTGATGGCGAACAAGGCCAAGGAACTGTCGAACAGAGTAGATGGAAACGGACAGGAAGGAACACGTCTAAAGACTGCCAAGGGAAAGTATGCAATTAAGAGATAAAGAAAGGTTGCAACCATATGAACTGAACTCTTTGAACTTAAGACCAACGCCGAGCTCCATGCTACGATGATATGCCCGCTAACATAGTAAATAAACATTTCGATAGGGATGCGAACAAAAGGGAAGGAACGAGAAGTAAAGCACTTCCTTGCATGCAAGCAAAGCCGAGAAACAGTGTCGACTGTATGTTGAGCTACTAGAGCAACATAATAGACCCATATTCAACCCTTTGCAAGTAAAAACAAGCCAGGTGTAAACAATAAACAAGAAAAAAATGGAAGCTAAAAACGAAGCGCGGATAGGGAGCAAAACACCAATGAAAACGGCCGGAATAAATATCATGATGTATGCAAGATCCGTCGAGGAATCCGGCATAATCATAGACAGTCGAACAAGCCATTCCAACTCTTAATAAAACACTGAAAAAATGCTTGGAAGGAACATCCTGAGCGTTGTGACTGCGGTAGATGCGTGAGATACGTCGAAATCGGGAACAGGGGTATAGATGATTGATGTGAACCTTCGAATGAGAAGAAAGTAAGTGCGGATGAGGTAAAGCGGTGCCTTAGGAGCTTGCGTGAAGAGCCATCTCTGCTTCGATTTTCCTATCCTTCCAATTCTTCATCGCGCCACTGAGAGTTTCGTACGTGACAAGAGTAACACAACTAGCCGGCACAGCCCTGAGCATATTGGTGCCCATGCCGGAGTAGAATGCCCTCCAACCCTCCTCCTTGAGAATCGTCTTTGCAGTACCGACAATTCCTTTGTATCGCGGTTGCACGCCGTTAACAGCAACTGGCCCCGACCCTATTCTGGTTGTCGATGTACCATTGGCACGTTGTTGTGTTTGCAATCTGGTACGGATGACCTCGTGTGGGTAGGTTGCGCAACTTGCTATGACTTTACTAGCGATGGTGCAGCCCAGGTAACCCCATGTACCTGTTTTACCACTTTCGCTTCTTGCAGCCACTTGCCGTTTCATGAGTTCGTAAAGTGGGAACTGGATAGCAACATGCGTAAGGCCAAGTAAAGCGGGCCCCATGCCAGAATAAAATGCTCTCCAGCCTTCTTGTTGGTACATGGTTTTTGCAGCGTGGAAAGTCGACTTGTACTGGAACTGCCCATTCGAATCAGAGCCCTGGAAGTGTTTCGCTTGCGACATGAGTCTTGTCTTGATGACCCAGATCGGATTGGTGATCATTGTGCTCGATGCTCCAGCGATGACCGCAGCCTGCATTTGTGTGAGGATTAGATTTTTGTCTAGCGTCACGTTAGTTATAGTTCTCTGTCAAAAACTCGGGGATCGAGACTGGCATACCTTCACTGTGGAACCTCTGCTTCAGGTCTTCATAGACGAAAAAATAGACACCCCAGGTTGGAAGATAGCCCATCACAATAGGACCCAGGCCCCTGTAGAATCCTCGCAGCCGTTCGTCTTTCCAGATGGTTCTAACTGAGCCAGTGAATCCCTTATAGATAACATCCGTTGTCGGTTTCCCACCCTCGGCCAATGCCCTTCTGAATGCACCCTGCGCCTGCAGCTTTGTTTTGATAACGTCCAGAGGGCAGGTCGCAATTCCGCTCATGAATCCACCCATAGCACCAGCAAAAGCATGAATGAAGCTATCAGACATGTGTCGTGCAAGGAATACATGACTTCCGGAATGGCTGTCCATCATGCTAGTGTGTGTATAGACTCCGGCTCGCTTCTTGCTAGGTTCGGTTGCTGCCTCGATTGACTCTGGGTCATTGTTCTCGGATATCGCTTCAGTTGGTTCCGACATGGTGTGGTAGACTTGTTATTGGTGTCCTTGGGCGAGAAACTACCTTTGCGATCGCATCAGTCCTGCCTCCACTTCTGCTTTGTTTGCCATGATGAGCCCTTCTCACCTTCGATTCGATCTCGTAAAAAGCACTGAACACAAGGTAGCAAATAAGCCGTGTTTATTTGTTTGCGGAAAGCGATGCTGTGACAGGGAGGGCGCAAAGTCGTGAAGAAGAGGCGTTCGGACGGCAATTGATCGTGTCGAAACTGAGGATGGTGACAAGGGCGGATGTGGAGGAGAGGTCGGCGATGCGTAGGTTGTTTGAGTGACGGAAAGCTCGTGAAGATGGAGAAACTTTGGCGTATCAACGTAAGCAGAGAGTGTGGTGTACCTGTTTATGAGCCACAATTAGAATCGGCTGCACATTAGGATAGGCCGAGTCCCGGGCTGTTCGGGTTGTGGTCAGTCGCACGACCGTGGGTAGACTCGGTAATCCGGATTTTGAAAACACGTAGAACCTGGCTCCAACATACCCTCTGAAGCTCAAAATCCGTCACAGCCGTGAATCATAGTGGTATTATAGAAAGGATGAATTGTAGTTTGCAAGGTATACCGAGTAAGCGTTGTTGTCTGGTAGAGGTTGACAGGATCGTGGACCGTGGTGTTTGGGAATTGGGACGTCTTCCATCATTTCAACCTGACTAATCAAACTACCGGTTTGCCCCGCGAAATGACGGCAAAGCCGAGATACCGAAGTAGGAAGCCAGCTAAAGCATCAAAAGCATGAGTACTTTCCACTGTACTATGCAAGAGACCAGGATACCTTCTCACCACCGAATCTTCTCCCTACTCCCGAGACTTATCCCCGAAGTTTTTGAGCCTCCACAAGCTCCGCATACATGAAGCTGTCCCCAATGACGTTTTGATGCGAACAGCATCCGAAATCTTGGCGAGAAATGCACGTGAGAGCGGCTGCCTAGCGTCTGCTGACTAAGCAGGGCCAATCGGACAACCGAGAGTTGGCCAATGGCACGCAGGCAAAAATAAAAACGTCCCAAACTCATTTTGAACCTCACCACCTCGTTTTCCGCCCTACCATTACGCAGCAGCACTTGCACGCCCGAATCCCGCCCTTCTCCACACGAATCCCCACATCTAGACCGTCAAAATGTCCGCCGTCGGAGCCCGCGCCTTCCACCGCTTTTTGGACACCAAGCCATCGCTCAAGAAGGTCTTCCTCCCACTCGCCGAAAAGTACAAGAACTTGGCGGGGTACAGACAGAAGGGATTGCTGTGAGTGCCTTTGTGGCTCCGGATATCGAATCGCTGGGACATATGCTGAGACGTGCGACAACAGTACCGATGATCTCATCAGTGAGGAGAACGATGTCGTCCAGAAGGCCTTGAAGCGCCTTCCACCAAAGGTCGCCTACGACCGTGTCTACAGATTGAGAAGAGCTATGCAGGTACGGCAGACAACAACATCATCGAGTCGGATGGACATTGGGTCGGGATGTTAACGGGTCTCAACAGCTTTCCCTCACTCACCAAATCCTCCCACCAAGCGAGCAAATCAAGCCAGAGCAGGACATTCCATACCTCCGACCATACATTGAGGAGATCGAAGACGAGATCGCTGAGCGCACCAAGTTGGAGATGCTCACCAAGGCTTAGAGTTGGACGAGGATATGGAGACTGTGCAACCAGTCAGGGCGGGATACCATCGGTACTGTCCAGCTTAATGATACGGTATAATTGGGTGGTTCGAGGTCAGCAAAAGCATACGAAGGCAGCTATCTCCGCTACTCGAAAGACTGTTACTCCCGGATATTTTGGCTGTTTTCGAGCGTCATCGTTCGTTACCATTCGTGTTTTGTTCCGGCACTTTCCTACAATTCATCATTTTCTCAGTTTGTTGTATGTTTTCAGGGATTCGGTAGAAAAAATTGGTGTAATTACACTTTTAATCCATCACAACACGGTCTTTTCGGCACGAAGGAAGAATGGCAGGCTGGGAAACAGGTGTGGGCATTGTCGGTAGTTGCTGGGAAGACAACTGCTGTCGCCACTAGAGATGTAGAATGTGATGGGAAGGTATCTGCCTCGTCGAGGATTTCAGAACTGTTCATGCGTTGAATTGTGCATCCTTATTATTGGTTGTGAGCAAAGCTGGTGATGCGAAACCTGATTCGGGACGACGGAATGAGATGCAACGTCCTATTAACGTTGCTATGTGCGATATTCCTGTCGCAGCAAGTGTTTCCCACTGCAAAAGCCATCAACCGCAATAAGGATACAGGAAAAAAGTAAACTACATACACGTTGCCAGCAACATACATATCGCAGGGTAAGTAGGCATACCTTGCGTAATCGGTCTCTTTCCCGAGTCTCCAAGGCCAGCCCTCACCAATTCGGATGTGGCGAGAATAGCCGAGTATTCCTTCAGCCTTCGGAGGCTCCCACAAGCTTCATGCCGACAAAGTTAACAACACGACAACAACTCCTTTCCTCTGCACTTCACCGCTCAAAAGCTCTCTTTTGCTCTACATGGTTTCCAAAGCACAAACCGACCTCTAAAGCACGCCAATTTGGCATTCAACGACAAACCTGTTTCCGCCTATACGCCTAATATACGAAACCGATGGAGTCGGTTGGAGGTGTCTACTACATAGTAGCATCAAGAAGCATTAAATGGCTGCTAATTCCTCCAGATTGGGATCTTGTATTCGTACATCTCCTCCTTCAGGCGATCCGCTCGAATCGGACAAACATGGACTTAATCTGCTGAAGTTGTTGCGGCTACACGTTCTATCTTTTGGCAGAAGAACCCGAGTGTTTGGGTCGGTAGGCCATCATCTACATGCAGAGTGGTAAGTTCCGTACAGAATCTCATTGGGAATGCACTGCTAACTCGTGCGTTTAGAAACACGACCAACGTCCAGTCCTCCTGACCACCTCGATAATGACCAAAGTGCGAGGAAGTACTTTCGCTTCTGGCGTACCGACAAACACCGTCCTGAGTCCGGTCGGCAGAAATGAAGGGGATTGTGAAGGTATCGAATCAAAGGCTATCGGTCAGCGAACCGTTGGAGGCCTCGACATGCCTTGCATGGCCTTGGGCTGGTTCTAAAGCATAAACACTATGGCGATAAGTGCTTGAGAAACATCTTTCTTTACTTCTATGCAATATTCTGCAATTGGATGCCCCCGAGATAGTGAAGGGATTCACCAGTGGACGCTTTTTTGACGGGTAGCAACATTGAGAACAGGGCAATGATGCTACATGTACAGTACGGAGTATCTGGGGATCTGTTTCACAATCCACAAAAGCCAATCAATCAACCGAACAACTGGCTTGCCACGCTTCCGCTGACAAGCGAAATCCCTGATGATCCGCGGGGAAAAGTTTCCCTCAGAATATGCACCATGATATCGAGGGTGTTGGGGAATCAAGCGTTTGGGGGATACGTTAGTACCTCTCGGTCATCTCTGAGGTTCGCCTTTGCAACCACACCGTCTGGTTGCTTCCCGGACGGTGTTTCACCGATCATGCACGGCATAAGGCATTTGAAGATATGCTTCCAGCTCCTTAGCAGCACTTAGTAGCCTTGCACATGTCACGCTCGTCATGACTCGGATCTTCATAGATTCCCCCGCTCTGCGTATAGTTCTACGAGCATGCAGAAAGATCTGCCTATTACAGTCCACTGTTCCATCGTTCAAGACTCTTATGGATGGACAGGCATAGACTGGGTCATTCCAATCACTAATTATCAGCCCACCCGTCTTAACAGATTTTCGAGTCGAATACTTTGTTAGCTCTTGGTTCTCGCTTAATTATACTCCTTCAGAAAGTCAAAATCAACTTGCAGACGCAAGTAGTTTCCAGATGCTCAAACATACATGCTAATACATGCGAACGCATTGAATGTGGAGGAAACGCCGCAGAGTTGCTTATCAATACCGGCCAGATTCTAATATCACTACCCAATGCTGCTTGTGTGCTTTTCTTTTTGCAACTTTCTGTCATGACAGCGAGGCCGGCAATCGTTGTGAGTCACTTCAGTAGAAGGTCAGTTATACTCTCATGCAAGTGTCGTAGCTGATTTATCTTTACAGGCGCAAAAGAGCAGAGAAGTGGAAAAAGCACACATTGATATGAGCATCCCGCTCTATCCAAATTACTTGCATGATTGCAACAGCTATGCCGCTCACCTGCGCATGTTGCGCAATTTCATCTCATAATCCGCGCAGGCAGGATCCCCTCACACTTTGGATACACTGGACGAGCAGAGTTAATACCATCAGCAATGATGAGTTTGAAACAAAGTAAAGACCGGATTTTGCCAAACAAACCTACCGTTCAATCCCTGCTAAAGAAAAGGGGTTACTTTAGGGCTTCTGCATTGCGCGCCTATCTAGATATCAGCGACGAATACCACCAGAGCAGTCTACTGATATTGTTGTCTTGCTTCTGAGGCTTCAGATTCATTCGTCGGCATTGGTACTTATTCGTGACATGACGGGCTCTTCTCCTTGCAACGTCAGAAGCTTGGTTTTGCGCCAGCGATCGATCTACATATCTACAAGACTAGCTCTTCTTGCGAGGTTGCGTCTACCTACGTCCCAAAGCACCAAAAAGTCTTGGTTCATGCAGCCGTCTCTGTCCTGTGTCGCCCCGTGCTGTGGTGGATAACGGACCATTCCAGTTCCGCTGTAACGTTCGTACATCCCCGGATTCCAAAGATTTTCTAAACTCTAATTGTGATAGACACTTTTTTTACAAATGGTACGAGATGAATCGTGGCATTGGAATGATGGGGATGATATCTTTGAGGGCTCAAGTCATTGGCGAATTTCCATCTATCTCTCGGCGATTTCTTTGTTTGAGATCTTCCCCAATATCGAGATTACAGTTGACTGGTGCCAGATGGACTTCGACCTTACCCATCTTGCAGACCGGGGGAGCTCCGCAAGAATCTGCGAGTGGGCGGAAGGAGAAACACGTATGTATGGAGGCAAAGAGATGTTGTGCTGTCTACTACCGTTTCCGAGTTTTCCTTTATCGCAACTGCATTTGTCTTGCAGCTTGCTAACTAGGAAGCTTGCTGGACGCCTTTTTTTCGAACAAATGCAGCCGAGAACTTTCTGGACGGTGTAAACACACTCTTTGTGGAAATCACCCCAGAAGCGGGGTGTCTGCCGTCTGTCGGGATTGGAGGGGCAGTAGGGACGCTGGAGGAAATCAAGAGATTGAGGAGGATCAACGAGAATGGCTGCGCTGGCTCTGCTACCTTTTCTTTCTCGGAACTTTGCGAGCTTAAATTGAGACCCATGGTCACTTAAGGTTTGGCATATCAGCTACCGCAGCGGGAGAATACATATCTGCAGCTTCATCCGCCATTATGCCTTTTTCAGGACCAAACTCATACCAGTTCGTGTTCTAAATCAGCCTACATAAATCCTTCCTTACTGACCTCACCATAGAACCAACAATATCAAACCCGAACAAGACGCACGATCCGAAATGTCAGAATGGAACTTTGATACGGTAACTGTCTCTACCAGTAAGTCTATATCCAGCAGGAATACACAGCAGTTACTTAACTGATTCACAAAGACACCGCTATTGGGCTAGGCCATCGTCCCGCTGGGACAGGAACATTTCGTCCCGACCCTAATTTTGGCGTTCGAGGAGCTCCAGGAGCCGATGAATTCATGTACCGTGGCGATGATGTCCCTCGTGGAGCCCGCTCAGTTTTTGCAAATATGGGAACCGCTGGAGCCTCCCATAACTACTTTTTAGCGGAAAGCCTTCCGGGGTTGTCGGACGGCTCGACACTTTCCGGTGGTCACCATCTGTCTACACCACGAACAGCTCGTTCCTTATCATTAGGTGGGAGCACGGCAATTGGAGATTCTTCCTACTACGGGGATTCGGGGACAGAACAGGACAGTGCAATTTCACTCGACCCGGATTACACCCCGACATTGCGGTACCAGTTCGAAGAGTATCCAGTGCCGTGCTTGTTCGGATTTACTGACTGCCCCCAAAGGTTTACTTTGGATATCAGTGAGTCTGACTGGAGAGCTCATGTTGAGACACATCTGGTGCCAGACTGGAATCCCCCAGCTGCACAATGCCTGTACGATGGCTGTAGGGATTACAGCTATCACCATTGGGATGAACTTCTAAGTCATGTTTTCACACACTTCCTATTCATGGAGCCATCCACTGCGACTACGATTGATATCTTTCCAGATGCAAAGCTGCTGTCATACTGCAAGGAGAGGGAACTTATTGGAAGCGACACTTATCAGGATTATATGGCGCGAATCCCGGAAACGAAGGCACCTCTTCAGTTTTGTAGGTGCTCCTTAGTTGTGCACTCCGCGATCTGACCTAAAATCTAACTTCTAAAAGAGCTCTCATTTTGACATTAAAGATATGCCTGGAACCAGTACAGCATATCCCAAAGCGCCTTTTCCTTTGCGTACTTTTCCTTGTTGTTATTCGGATCTCCTCTCGTCGCAAACCCATGGCTCACACCTCCAAACAACGCGATCGAATACGTGGCCTTCTTCTCCTTCAATACCAGTTCCGACTCGTTCCTCTTTTCCAACGGAAAGATATTATCCACCTCTGCATCCGAGCAGTGTCGTTAGCACCATCCAACCAAATTTGGCAAGCTGCCAAGACAACATATTCAACAGCCTTTCGGAACGTACCTGCAGCCGCAATAAACAGAGGCCCCTTGACCTGTTCCATCTCCTCTTTCAGCACATTTGTGGGATGTGCAATAAAGCCTGCATCAATTTGGCCCGCCAGAAGCTGCACGACATACTGCAGGAACAATACGTTAGCGCTTTTCATCCCGGCACTTGGGGAAACTTTTTCAGCCTTGCCTTTGCCCCAAAACAGTAGCCTGCTGCACCAATCGATGTTGGCTCTGGAACGTGGACGTCAGCATATGCACCTGCACCCCATGCCATCTCTCGTACGAATACGAGATGCCAACATCATGTCGATGTTTGAATATCTCATCTCCGCCCGTTCATCTCTTCTACAACTCGACCGAATGGGGCTCAACTCACGATAAACTTTCCGAACCTCCTCAAGTACCGGTAGAAGCCTTTCGTTGATGACCGGACTCGTCATTGTGGCATGCCACTCGTGGAACTTCTTCGTCCCTTCTTCATCCCACTTTGCATCTACCGGGTACGGATTCCCGGCGAACAGGTCCGGGATGAGTACCGTGTACCCTTGCTTGGCAATTTCATCTGCGATGAGCTTGGGATTGGGAGTGGCAATGCCAAAGACATCAGTGAGGATCAGGACAACTTTGGGGTTGGCCTGCTTCTCTTGTGGAGCAGAGATGTATGTTTGAACTGGTGGTGTTGTTAGCGAAGGGGGGCATACGGCCGAATGGTTGGATGGAGCGATATGAGCTTGGATTTTAAGGTGGGAGATGGGTTCGGATGATGGGGTATTGAAGGAGGTGTTAGTGACGTTTTTGCTTACCTTGTGCGAAGGTTGTGACTTTCCCTGTGGGCTCGCCATTCCAGATGTGCCCCAGGGTGGCGCAACATTTCGCGGGTGGGAGTGATACCATTTTTAACGAGTTTCTTTTGTGCCTTCTGTTCTTGTTGTTAGTTACTTGTCTGCTCTGCAATGCTGGCTTTGCGAATTTACCTTTATTTTTTCGTTCTGGAATATATCTTCTTCTACTTGTACAAGCTTGTGAGATTTGTCGAGGGATGGATACGAGACGTACCCCTCCTCAGCCTTTAAGGGCTACGGTTTGGCAGTTGGGCGTTCCTGGCTGCTTCGCGCGAATGGATTACATATCAAGCCGCGATCTACAGCGTCACCGAGCGTGGCATTTAGCCCTACCCGTCTTGTGCTAGCTTCCGTCGAGACGTCAAGACTGCGATCGTGCGGGTTAACCCGACGGGTCTGAAATCCGAGGTGATGAAGTACGGGTATGCACGTCTCATCGATATCAACCTTGACTCTCTGCCAGCTTCTCTGGTACATCTTCAGAATTCTGTCTTGTCTATCCTCTTTGTTGGTTTTCTTCGGAGACCGAAGGATTCCTTTGCAAAAATGCATCGAGATAACTACCCGATGCTCGCTTAATTCCCCAGATTTGGTAGCACAAATTCAAGCATCTTCACCATTGCGCAATTGTTGATGATGTACAAAGCTACCTTCAACAGGCAATGACTTGTCTATTGTACAAGTATAAGGCCCTGCCTGCTCTATCTGTACTAACTAACCCACCACCATACGAGCCGCATAAGCACTGGAATCTGGACGAAAAAAAATCACCGTCAAGGGCAAGATTCGAACTCGCGCTCCCAGAGGGAATCCTCTGCCATAGCATTTTCATTGTAAAGCCAATTAACACAGACAGAGGACGCGTTAACCACTCCGCCACCTTGACTTGCTTGTTTGTTAAAATCATAGGGGTTTTCTTTCCTGTTACGCAACTTTGATGCAGCTGCAGATGGTATCGATTGTGTTCTTGACAGAAACTGGATAGTGTACGAGTACAAGAGTTGCAGTTGTTGTCCCTTCTTGCTGTCAAAGCGACCGAGTGTATCAATCATACTTGGGGATCTCATAAATACATACATCACAGCTTCAACACACAAACTGTAAGTACCTGCTTTTCGAAGGCCGGATTCTGCTTTTTCACGAATTATTTCAGATGGTGGCTTTGGATAGAGAGCAAGCATCTTTCTAGAGCAACGGCGAGATGGTATGGAGACATGGACAATTTGCCCTGCTAAACTCGATGGTTGAATGCCGGCAGTTTTACACTTCAGCCAACTGCCGAATTCGATATGGACGGGAGTCGGGACCTTCCCCATACATCCGTGCGGGGGCATCTCTTCCATCCCACGACATCATCCCATCAATGACGTCTCGAACCCCACCATCATGATGCCTACTCGAAATCGACCCCACCCTCTCGAAATGCCCCACCTTATCTCGTCCTCACCTCCCAAACACGATCCCACCACCTCCTCTTCACCATCTCTCAACCTCATCCCAACTCCACCTCAACATAACCCCAACCTAACCCGCCCTCAACCTCTACAATGGCCACCGTACGCACTCCCCTCCACCCCTCCCTTCCCACCCCTCCTCACACCCCCCAGGACCCCCTAACCCTCACGCTCCTCACCGCCAAAACGCACCTGAACACGACCTTCTCCTCCCTCGCCAGCGCCCTCGGCCGCGACGAAGTAGCCGTCGCGGGAATCTTCTACGGCGCCGTGTCCGCCTCGCCCGCCGACATCAACGCGCTAGCCGAAGCGCTCCAGCTGGACCGAGACCAGCTCCAGAAGGACTTCAACTCGCGCTATGTCGTGCCTGGAGGCTTCCCGAGCAGAGGAGTGGGGGTGGAGATGCCGCCGAAGGAACCGCTGATTTATCGGTTGTATGAGATTGTGATGAATTATGGGTGGGCTTATAAGGCGGTGTTGAATGAGATGTTTGGGGATGGGATTGTTAGTGCTAGTGAGTATTGTCCTGGTTGGGGTTGTGTGGTGGAGACGAGACGGAGAGGAGGTGGAATGATGGATATGGGATTGGGATTGGGGATAATTGGCTGACTTTTGATGGTGAAGTTGCGTTTAGTACGAATGTCAAGAAGGAGGTGGAGGAGGATGGGAGTGAGTGGGCTGTCATCACGTTACGGGGGAAGTGGCTGCCGTACAAGAGGTTCTAGGTGAGTATGGTGGGAACGGTGGGAGGGTAGGAGAGGCAGGGCAAATTTGGTTGGTGCTCTATGTAGGAGTGAGGCTGTTATAATGGCCGGGTGTAAGAAGAGTGGTGGAGCAGAATTGATAGCAAGTAATTGCAATTATGAAGGCTTGAGGACGCTCCGAATGTGCCACCAACTATTTTCTTCAACTTTACCTAAATACCTATCTAGGTTAAGTACTTATCTGCTCAGTAAGTATTCTTCCCAGTATAGACACCTGACTTGCCCTCTTCCAACTCCACCCTCTACATCACAACCTCACACAAATGCACCTATCCAGCGGCTCGTATCCGGAAAGCTCCCGAAAAGCTTAACAAAGCTTGTTTGTTTGCCCACCCGAAACATGGGACCGCAAAGTATGTCTCTACCCGAGCAATATGTACTTTCCTCCTCACTTGTGCATAACAAAAGAAAAAGGTGACGTTGGGATCCAGCTATCCGGTGCATACGGCAGAGTAAAGTACATGTACAACATTGCCAGTGCCATACAATGCAATTCCACCACCCGTACCTCGTGTCCACTACATCTCTCCGTCTTTCGTTATCTGTGACTTGGATACCACCCATTTTCCCATGTCACTCGTTCTTGCAGTCCGTAATTGCAAACAAAGGTGGGGTCCAACTATAGCGAGGCTGCTAATAAGCATATCGGTCGATAGGAAAGAAAGTATAATTAGCCATCACCTTGGTGTGCTGGCTGCTACATATGTACCAATCTCAAAGTCATAGTAGCACCTTCGGGCTTCTCCGGAGGCATTGTAGCTGTACCTGTATTCGCTGTCGTACATACCATTCCGGCAAGTATGACAAGTCCGGTCGTAATAGGTGTTGAAGATTGACGTATGTAGCGCTTAACTGGCGGAAATGGTGTCGTGGATGGCATAAGGCTGACTCTTTCGATATTTCAATGGTGTATGTATCGCGGATGCCGCAAGCCCGCTACCGAAGAGACGTTTCATGTCGAGACTCAGGCTGGTTGTATGGGCGAATTGGGTATGTTGGTCGGGTACTTTGGCCTTCCAGGTGAATACTTGCGTTGTGAGCTGGAGACTCGCCGCTGGCGCCGCTGGTGGACCGCTGGTGGCGAGCGGCGATGGGGTCCAATAACTTTGCAAGCCTTTGAAGCGAAAGGCAGACAGCGGTTGGCTGCGTGCATATGCAGGAACTGAACTGGAGATGGTCAGCGGAGGATTCAGGGGAAGTGAGATTTGGGGTTTTGATGCAATGGAGGATCGTAAGCGCAGGCTGAGAGGGTTTGGAGGTTGCTGAAGATTCGATTCTGCGGTACGGAGTAAAAGGTAGGAATGGTTGAGCCACTGTGGCAAGCAAGAAGTTGACCCTCCACTCAAGACAAGCAACACAAGACCTTCATCTCTCTGCGTGGCAGTGTCCTGTCTTTGTCTCGACCGAGCGACATTGATTGGCATCACCGGTTTAACCTCCGATATCAAAGTGCCCCCAAGTCCCTTCCCGAATGCTTGTCTCAAGAGCAACGTCGTAGCAGTCCAATCCCATCCCGAGCATCGAGCAACGTGCCAGCTTACCGAAATCAATCGGCTCGGCATCCCAGGAGCCTCCTCCCAGTTCCATCTCTGAATCGCAAAGTTCGAAGAGTGAATCCACACGTAACCCAGGGAGATTAGTACCCATGTGCCAGGATGGGCAGTGCACTCGGCTGTTGAATTAAGGTTGGTTCTAACGAGGTGACTTGAATCAAACTTTAATTCACCAGGCTCTTGGTTCCCTCCTGATCCGTGCTTTAGTCGTACTCACCATACCGGTAGCATCCTCCTTGACTTGAACGTATGCCAGGCTTCATCATTGTCGGATGGATCGTGAAGTTGGAGCCTCTTCCTTCCCCGCCGCAACGTCCGGAACCCGCCCAACCGACGATCGTGAGAGACACCAAGAAAGCTTGGTTGATATTGGCATCATCAAAGATGCATAAAGGCAATGGGCCAAGGGCAGGGGGGATGCTCAAGAGGGAGGCTCGAGGCGGAAGGGGGGATCTTGGGAATGCTTTGGAGTCTTGGTGCCGTGGTATGGGTTTGTTTGGGGGTCTTGGGATAGTTTTTCGACGAGTGAGGCTCGGAGAAGCGAGACCCGGGGGATACCTATCGATTGAGCAGCGCAAAAGCTTTACAGGCCTTTCGAGGACACCAAGTAACTCCATAAGCAACCTTTAACGCTGAAAAACAAATACTAATTAAGCTGCCTCGAAGCGCTCGTTTGCTTCATGTCAAAAGCTTAGCTCACTGGTTTTGACGTTCAAGAGGTTCACCAAGTCTCGTCCGCTCCCTCGTCGCCCTCCCTAAACCGGCCTAGCGCCAAAACGGTAATTCTCTCGAAACGAGCGGCCTGCACAGCCTCCTTTTTGCGATCGTTATTGGGCCTGCAAACGGTCTAGCCAACCGTTTTGACAATCCTTTGCGCGCTGCTGTGTTTCTCACGACTGATCTTCCAGGGGGTGCTTTGCAAATCACGCCCATCCTAAAGCCGTAGGAATGTTGAAATTGCAATGGGAAATGAAGAGCGACATATTTTTGTGGCATGCTGTAGTTAACGCTGGAGATGGCTTTGTATGAGCATCTCGAGATGCAGCAGCGTCTTTAGAGCTTGTCCACTGGTCTGGTTCGGAAAGGACTCGCCGAAACACTGGGAGCTTGTGTTTGAGCATTCTTCTAGTGGCCAAGAGTGGATTGGCTTTTTTGGCGGATGCTCGAGTGTTTCCGAATTCCGAAAGGGCGCTTCGAAGCCCAGGAGAAGCTTCCATGCTCAAGTGCTCAAGTGCCAGTGCCCATCTCATGCATCAAGATATCATTTTGAAAGTGAGATGGTTTGGAATGTCTTGTCTCTGGTGTTGGCTGCCCACTCATAGCATTCCAATAACATTTCACAGAGGGACAAAGGTGAAGCAATGATGAAAGAAGGCTTTATCGATATCGCGAGAAACCTGTTTGCTGCGATTGATATCAGGTATGAAGCGAAAGTCTAGGAGATGTGGAAGTATCGAGATTTCTGGCCAGAACGGCTACTTCTTCAGTCCTATAAAGTCTGAAAATCTCCATCTCCAATTGAACTTTAATTCATCCCTCAACTCTCGCTACATACATCGCTCGCTCTGCCCGCTACAGTTACCCGCTCGCTGATTCAGCCTTTCTGCCCATCCCCCCCTCCACTTTCGCTCTTCCCTTCCACTCAAGACAGCCAGGGGTGCATCCACTCAAATTAGTGTGACTTTGGTCCCTTTCCAGCCTAACGCGCCTTGCACCCGCCCCCTTCCAAATTTCGACCCCCTTCCCTTATAATACCTCTCGCCTTCCCCTTCTTCGACGACACCAGACTCTCCTTTCGCTCTCTTCGCAAACTCCATACACTCTTTTGATCGTTTGATCTACTCCACTCTTTATACCAAACTTGTTCTTTCTACAAACGCCTATTTTCGTCGCCTTCTTCGCCAAACCAGTACTCTTTTAATACCTACAGTATTCTCATTTAACGATACGAAAAATGCATTTCAACAAGATTACCCTCGCCACTGGCCTCGTTGCCCTCGCTTCCGCCGTCAGCGCCATCGACACCATCAAGGTCAAGGACAGACATTTCTACACCTCCAAGGATGAGCCATTCTTTGTACGTCGAGCCCAAATGTGTCGCGAGAAGAAAGGGGATCACGGTTTGCTAACCACACGACAAACAAACAGATCAAGGGTGTTGATTACCAGCCCGGTGGATCCGCCGAGGTCGGAAAGGCCAAGTGGGACCCTCTGTCCGACCCAGATGTTTGCGCCCGTGATATCGCCCTTTTCCAGCGTCTCGGTGTCAACACTATCCGTGTCTACTCCGTCGACACTTCCCTCGACCACGACGAGTGCATGACCATGCTCGCTGCTGCCGGCATCTACTTGGTCCTTGACGTCAACTCCCCACTCACCCATCAACACATGCACCCAACTGAGCCATGGACCACCTACACCCCAATGTACCTCGAGCACGTCTTCACCGTCATGGAGCAGTTCTCCGGTTACGACAACACCCTTGCTTTCCTTTCCGGAAACGAGGTCATCCACGAGAAGGGCTCTGAGAAGGTTAGTACCCATGAAAAACAACGAATTACGCAAGTACGAGATGGTGATTGCTAACTTTACTTTCCTCTGCAGCAATCTCCAGTCTACATCAAGGCCGTCAACCGTGACATGAGAGCCTACATGAAGAAGCACCTTCCACGCAACATCCCAATCGGTTACTCCAACGCCGATCACATTGAGTTCCGTGTCTCCCTCGCCAACTACATGCAGTGCGGTGATGAGGGATACGTCGACTTCTTCGGTGTCAACTCTTACCAGTGGTGCGGAGAGAACACCTTCAAGGGATCCGGATACGACACCCTTGTCGAGGCCTACTCCAACTACACTCTCCCAGTCTTCTTCTCTGAGTTTGGCTGCAACGAGGTTCGCCCAAGATTGTGGCAGGAGGTTGATGCCCTCTACTCCGACAAGATGACTGGTGTCTTCTCTGGTGGATTGGTCTACGAGTTCACCCAGGAGAAGGCCGACTACGGAATTGTCCAGCTCTCTGGAAAGGGTTCCGGCAAGGGTGATGCTCAAATCCTTGAGGAGTTCGATCCATTGGCCAAGGCCTTCAAGCGTGCCGATCCAAAGATCCCATCCAACCTCGAGATTGCCCCACGCCCAAAGAAGTGCAACAAGCCAACCGACTACCCAGGCATCACCGCCAAGATGGAGCTCCCAGAGACCCTCGGTGCCGAGCTCATTGAGAAGGGAGTTGACGCCGACAAGTTCGTCCGTGGCAAGTTCATCGACGCCTCCAAGGTCAAGACCACCTCTTCCTACAAGGTCAAGGACTACGACGGAAAGACTGTTGATGCTTCCGTCGACAAGACCACCGATGTCACCCCAGGCCAGCACACCAAGGAGGACGATGAGTCTGCCGCTGCTTCCAAGCAGGTAATGATTGGTTCTTCCCTCATTGCTGCCGCCGCCGCCATCTTCTTCTCTTTCTAAATGTCGAAGTTTGCTCAACATGTGTCGGTTTAAATGTTTCGGGATGTGCATATAATTAGAGCTAGGTTGATCATTTCAGGTCTCTCTTGTAGTTGTTAGGAATACCTTGGAGTTTTTTTGTCTTTCTTGCGTCTGGGTCTGGGCTATGTTTGTGTCTTCGGGTGTTTATTGTACCATGTTGTGTTTTTTTTTTTTCGTTCATGTCATCGTTTGTCAGGTTTAAAAAATCTCTGGTGGCTGTTGGCTTTTGCTTTTTTACTGTATTTGTCTGGGGGCTGTGGAAGCTCCTATCTGTTATTGTACTGTGGCGGGCTTTGTTACGCTATTTGCGCATGTCTATAGAGTATAAAGACCGTTGTTTTTGTATCTTGCTGCTGTCTGTCTTCGTTTGTGCTCTGCGTCTGTGACTGGTTCTCTCGTACGAAGCAAAGTCTGCTTTTCTGGATGCGTTCTAGCGGTTCCATGTAAAATGCACCTGTTCAGGGTCCAGTGTTTTCTATGCAGCTTCCATGCTAACCTGCTCCTAGATCCCCGCATATCATCTCCGAGTTCCAACATTTACCCTGGTTGATTTCCGCCCTGGGAAGGAGTAGGCGAGTATCCTTGCTGGGTCTGCTGAAGGGCTCGGGTGGCACTGATCTCGGCCGGCTTATGACATTGAGATTCGGGATGGATGTTGAGGTTGAGGTTGTAGTAGGTGTTGGTTGATGGAGGGACAATGGAATGATAGTGAATTGGGGATGCAGAAGGCGGTGGGGATAGATCCTTCGGTGTTGCACCATGCAGAACTTGATACCTATGAGCCCTTCGTCGCAAAAGGGTAGTTCTGAAAATGTGAATGTACATACAAGTTCCCGGTTAGAATCTTGTGAGCAGAGTGTGAACTGAACCGTACTTAAGCCAGAACGCAGCCCACGAGCCAGGCAATGTCACCTTTATAGCCTCGTACATGCATACCCAGACCCCGAGCGTGTGCGCTTTGCAATCGTACATCGGAAAATTAATAAATCGCTGCGTGCTTTACATGAGAGAGTACTCCGTGATGTTATGCTTTACGGACCTTATGCAGGTGAGGGCGTTGGCATGGCTCGATGTTGACTACGCCGAAGGCGCTTCTCTGAGAGAATCCGATACCAACATCACTGGACTACTTTTTGGTGTGGAAGAAGGTCCACTCGAACCCTTGATATCTGGGAGTACCTAATACCGTGGACGCCTGGGTCTTTCATGTACCCATCTGTGTAAATCCATCTTCTTATATACACCATCCCTTCAATCCATGAACTGTATACAGTAGAACAGGACATGCCTCTCCGGCCCTGAGAGAATCTTAAACCACCTTGATCGAGACGAAGGCGACGGTATCATACTATTAACAGAGACTCTACCAGGCTTTCGTATGATACATCAGATACGCTTTGGTGAATACTTAGTAGTTAAATACTAACTTCGAGGGGATCACATGTTACTGCGCTTCTAACGAAGGGAAAGACGTCACGGAAAGACAGGATACAATGCACCTGGTCTTCGAGTTTGCACGAGCTCAAGATATACTACTACGAATCATATGGTAGCAGAAGAAATCCAACACTGAATCTGCCCCTGATGATAACAAGTAATTATGACGATACATTCGCCGAAGAAATACACCGCTCTATTTGCTCCTTTAAACAACTTGAACTATAACAAAACATCCTCTCCGAAGATACGCACCACTCGATCTGCCCCTCAGAACTCACAACATGAACTACTTACTAAATATCGCAAGTAAATCACACCTAAGAAAGCCAGCACTCCAAATAACCATTGACAAAGAACTTGCAACAACATACCGCAAACTTAGTCCGACAGACAATCAAAATCCCACATCTTAGTACCCGTGTCCTCACACAGCTCAACAAGGGAAATGTGAGACGAATCGAGGCGCTGCTCGTATGCTTCCCTGATTGCTGTTGAATCCTCTCCTTGAAAACAAACAATTCCATGCCTTCCGTTTACAGTGAAGTAACCCAATGCCTCCATCAGTTCGCAAATCACCTTTGGGTCTTTCAACTCTTCCAAGCCATCGACGAGGAAGTAGAGAAACCTATCCACCCCCAAATCACACAACCTCTCCCTCTTCAACTTCCTCTTTCTGTCTTTACCCACAGCAACCTCACGGCGCGAATGGAACTCATCATACCTCTCCATTGACCTGAAAATATCACCCAGGAGCGGCAGAATACCACAATAACGCATCATAATTTCTTCCACGGACGGTCCATTCTTGGGCACAACCAACTCCAAAATTTTCGCAGCAAGGTACTCCGAAGCCGACTGACTGGCCCAGCCTGCTTCATCGGCCGTTAATTCGATGTGGAAGAACCAGGCCTCGTCCATCCGTTTCTCTAGAATGCCCTTGTCTCCGTGCTTGTACTTTTTCAATCGGTGTCCACCAAGCGAAACCTCGCATGCGGCTTTGAAGTCGGCCATGGTCAACTTTGGCTTCCTTGGATGGTGAGTGAATGCGAAAAAGCTGTCGTAGCATAAGCCATCGTAAGAAATCTGTCTGAACAAAGGCTCCTGAAGTTGATCAAGGAGGAATTGCTTTCGGGTGCCTTCGAGGTTCCCTAGAACACCGAGCGAAGCTGGTATTCGATATCGAGGACCTGTTTTAGACACATCAGCAAGAGAACTTAGAATTAGTGGAGAGCTGGAAGACGTACCAAACAGGTCTGATAGCGAGTAGTAATCCGGATGACGAATTATGAAGGTCCATCTTTCACCTGAACGTATGCGATCCAATATGTTGGTAACCTTGCATTGCAGTTTGTATGAACTGGCGTTTCTATCACACAGCCTCACTGTCGGTATAGAAGAAAGGTGCCACCAACGCTGATCTACGGGAATTTTGCAGACGTCAGCAGAAGTGTTTGGGATATACATAAGCCGCCGTGGCAGATCAAAGTCCGGAACTTCACCCGCAGCCCAGAGCTCCATCTCATCAAGTGAGTATTGCTCGCTACCAAGTTTGAATGCTTCGAAAAGAAATGCCCGGAGACGCTGGGCTGTAGTCTGGGGTGGCAGGAATAAGAGGACCTGCTCCAGTTTCGACTCCAGATACAGTTTGTCCCAGCGTCGCGCAGGAAATACTGGGCAAACCGACTCCGAGGGTATGGCGGTATGCTTCTCGGCGAGCTTGGAGGCCTCCTCTATGGATACTTGGACGGGCTCAGATTCATCCAAAGTAGTCTGAGAAGGGAATGGGTTGAATGGTGTCTGGAGATTGCTATTATCTCCAAACGAAAACACAGAGGCTTCTGATTCTTCGTGATTATTGCTTCCGAATATAAAGGTGCTGGCAGTCGTCTTCAAGCTTTTTGTATGTGGAGTTTCGGTCTCTTCCTGGTGAATGTCTGATTCGCTGTTGGCTGGATCAGAAGAAGGATGGAGGTGATGTTGTGTATGATCCAACGAAGTAATTTCGACGCAGCGCTTCTTTCGCGTTCCCTGGTCGTCATCCGTCTTCTCTGAATCGTAGCATTCCAGAACTTCCCAAGGGATTCTTTTCGACATTATTTGGCAACAGGGCTATTTACAACTCGTCAGTGAATCTTCTTTGCCCAAATTACTTAAGGAAAACAATACCAGTGCACTGGGACCTGGCCCATGATTTACATCAGTACAAAGAAGTAAAAATCGCGAAAGAGGCCAGAATGCGGGAACATTGAAAGGTGAAAGGTGCAAAGCAAAGGTTTTCCGGAGAAGCAACCTGCCTTAGAGGACAGATGTGATAAGATGGACGAATATGGCACGTGCACACTCCTCATAGGAGGTGCAGGAAGCTGAGATTCAAAAGCACATGAAAAGTAAGATATATGGTAGGGAGATTTAGACAGATGCTACCATGACGCCACTCCGTCTTGTTGCGTTATGCCTGGGAATAAAAAACCACCCTAAATTCATCATATAAAGACTTACCATGTTGTTTTACCAGTTCTGAACTATTCAATGGTGATAATCTCTGCGGCATCCATCTCGGCAATATCCCCCTTGTCATCTCCGGATCCTCTACAACCAGCTGATTCATCATCTCCACTACCGTCATTCTTTACTTCCTTGCCAGGCTCGTTGGCAGGCTCAAGGTAGTAATCGTAATCCTCCAGACTATCATCACTTTCCTCGCTTGTCTCCTCACTATCCATATCGTGATCCGACTCCAACCCCAATCTTCTCCGCTTCCGCTCCTTACTTTCCATCTTTCTCTTTCTCTTTCTCACTTTCATCGTTATCTCGGCCGCCGTAACACCCAGCCTTTGCATTTCCTTACTTTCTTCATCCAATGCTTCAGCCTCCTCCGCAACCTCATCTGCCCATTCCTGTCTGTCCTCATCCCACTCATCCACAGCCAACCAAACCCCTCCCCCTTCTTCGAGCTCCACCAAATCTCCCTCCAACTCCTTCCTTTCCTCTTCCAACTCCTTGGCCTCCTGCTCGAGCGTATAAACGGTCAATCCATGGCCGACCTGAGCTTTCTGCCATTCCTCCAGTCCATCCGTGCAGTAGAAACAGTTCTCGTCACCCTTCGTTTCCCAGCTGTGATCCTCCTCAATATCGATGCCGCACATGCAATTCCAGCTGTTCCGTATGGGTGCACTGCAGTGATCTCGCTTCTTGAGGAGCTTTTCGATTGCTCCGAGACAGTCTGGACAGCCGCCTTCGAGGACACGGTCTAGAGTGTTGGGATGGGTCGGCTCATCCCAGTCAGGACGGTTGTTCTTCTTGTTTTCATTCCAACAGGTCTGAAAATTGGCACGTCGCATAGATGCAGGAGTCGAGTCAACGGATGCTGGCAGCGCTGGGTAACGGATTAGGACGTCGTAAGAGAGCTGTGGGAGAGACTTGAGAGCGCGCGTGAAATCGGGGTCGTAGCGGTAGTATTGCATTCGGGTTGAGATGAACTTGAGAGTCAGCTCAAATATGTCGTTCGTTCTTGAGGCAAGTTGGGACATAAAGAGATTAAGATGGGTACGGCCATCACTCTTCAATATGGCTTCTTCTTTCCTCTGTCTGTGACCAGTTTGTATGTCACTGTCATCGACAGGAGAATAAGGTGGCTCATCGTCAGAATTGCCTTCGTCGTATGCTGGTCGGATAGTATTGGCGTATATCAGGCGGGCCAGCTCGATAGAACCCATCGGGGTTATGTCTTCTGTTGGGCTGAACTTGACACGGCCCTTCCAGTAAGTACCCTTCTCAGGGTCATACCAGGTCCAACCTGCCCGTCGTGAGGAGAGAAGGTCGTTGATGGTATCGAAGGCGTCGTCGTAAAGATCATATAGATGGAGCTTCTCAGCAATTATGCCAACCGAAGTAAGAATATATGCTGCATCATCGGCTATGAAACTCTTGAGGATGTCGAAGTATGGTGGCGGAGGTGTATCTGCAGCCTCACCGGTTGAAGAAGTGTCAGAGGTAGGTGTAGCTTCTCTCGATTTGATCTCGAGAGGTTTGGAGCTGGTGTCTTCTTCATCGCCAGAGGCGCTGCTGATCGAGTCGAGATATGAACGAAAGATGATGAAGGTGGGTTCCTTCAAATTTGGCGAAAAGATTCGGAATTGCGATGCATCGAAGTCTCTGTGAATAACGATCGCATACGGATCCGCAATTTCCTCTGGCGCATTTACAACAATACACTCCGGGTCAATGTATTCCTCTAATGTGCTTCCAGGAAAGTCATTAAACGGTAAGACAAAGTTCGGTTGCAGTGTAGAAGCTGGTCCAATGGTGGAATCGGAGCGGCTGCTTGTGGGTGTGGAGACTGACGGAGTCTTTGCTGCCGGTGAGCACTCTCTATATGTAGCCATTAAGTCGTGATATATAATATCTGGTTCCAAACTGATCTCGGAATTAGGATGGGGCCTCGAGTCGATAGTTGAACGAACCTGGCGATCCTCGAGCTCAGGGGCTGGAGTTCTAGGACTCGGAGCGAGTGATGATTTCGATAGTCGCCAGAGTATGCACCCAAGTCAAGAACGGTAGTCGCTTTCTTTCCGAATGATTTCAAAGCATGGGTATGAGGTGATGTTGTAACTCGGAAGGATGAGCATCTGCGATCGCAAGATTACATGTCGTCGTTCCAAATGCGCCCAAGTTCTGTATCACCAGCCTTATGCACGGCCCTCCATTGGCGGTCCGGTAAGGTCCGCATGTTCGAATCGATAACATCGACCTTTATAAGATTTCCGAGACATCTTGTGTTGAATATGCTTATCAACTGGTCAGCAGATAGTATTAAAACTTGAGCGTACGGAAGGCCAATAGTTAACTAACAAGCAGTAAAGGACTTCGGTGACAAGCTGCCCAGCGTAGTATTCACCTCATCGTCTAAATCCACACAGGATGAAGTAGTAACTATGTAGACCTCATCAACGGACATCGGAGCCGGAATAATGCGTAGATCCGAAAGTAGATGGTAGATACACGCCACACCATCCTGCTTGCACAGAAGCACGAGTACTGCGGTGCACTCCCAAAACCCGACTCGTCACAGTGCTTCTGAGACCAGCCCATTCCAGCCATCGGCATAACTCACAAACTGCGGTCAAGGCATTCGCACAAGTACTTCTCGTGTCATGAAAGTAGACCAAATACGAATGTCCATTAACGTCCAAGACCCCCAGCCTATTCGTTAGGCCTCCAGCTTCCACCACAAGAGCGCAAAGCAACCGGACACGGAGGGAGTAAGCACTTAAAAGCAATGCGGCTTATTGTGCGGTGTACAGAGTATGAAGGTTGGTGTTGTTGCAGGTAGATGCCGTGTAACCTCGTGGTCCACTGGTTGTCAGAGTTGTTATGCACCGGACTAATAAAGGGCGGTAAGGTGAAGCTGTTGCAGGGAACTCCAACATGCAGATGCTTATGGCTGATGACCGTACATATGAGGGACGTGTGTTGCATTGAATGCGTAAGGAGGAACTGATAGATTGATTAGAGGAATAAGGTTGGGAAAGGCCCGGTAAGGCGGTGCTGCAGATCCAGAAACAGAAAAAAGGATATAAAGTGACAGTACCTCCCTACAAAATCCCAAACTGTTCTGATTCAACAAATATGACGAACCATCGACGGACACAGCAGGTGTTAATAGGCCTTTGGCTCCTCACACTTGTCACTGAGGTTCTCGCCTTACCGAATGACGAAACCTGCCCGCATGCCGACGAGCTCGTCTACTCACCTTTCAGACCATGGTTCTCATTTTGGCCAGACAGCGACCGCCAGGCATGTTGGCACTTTTCGTCGTGCTTGTTTATCGAAGCGAACGAGAGTCGCAAACAGGTATGTGATGATGCATCACAGTCAAGTCCAATCCTCCAAGTCCAATCCTCCAAGTCCAATCCTCCATGTCCTCCATGCACCCAATATTCCCGAGCCTTTCTTCAAACTGCACTCCGACCTTGCTTCCTTTTTTCCTCTTTCTTCACTCCCACCAAGGAACCGCCTAACAAGCCCAGCAATTCGCCGCAACAGCCCTAGTAATGGGCCTCGTCCCCCTCACCCTCAAAGACATCGCCTGGCCCGAGCGTCGTCTCGTTCCCGTCTCCAAGAAGCTCCCAGCCCTCATCGAGATTCTCGTGCTAGCCCTCGGCTTGGTCCCCGTCGTCGCTCCTCCAGACTCCGACATTCGCGAAGCCGCCGACACATCGCCCGTACTCCGATGGGCATGGAAGCTTCCCAAGAAGCTTGTCCTCGTCGTGATAGCGGCGGCTACCATCCTCCTCCTGACGTCCTATGGTGGTTTGGCAGTCGTTGAGATATATTCGAAGCGGAGTTCGCTGGGGTGCCCATTCCCGGTGTTTGTTCTTATGTGGCATGTGGTGGGGTTGCTGCCGGCGACTTGCCATGTTGTTTTCCACAATATGAAACAGTCCTGGGCGAAGGGAAGACGCGAGAGGGTTGCAAGTCGTCTTGAGAAAGATGGTGGTGTTGCGAAGGAAGGTAGTTCTGCGGTATCGGTTCGGGGAGCGCCAGAGTCGAGTGCGGTGCAGGGTGCAGATGAGTGGTGGCTCGTGCAGTTAAGTTGGGCAATCTATTACATTGCCGGAACTCTGATCTTTACGTCGATTATGGGGTTGACGGTGATAGAATTGGTGGTTTGGGTGCTCATCGAGTTTGCGGTGACGGGAGCGAGCAAGTTGCTGGCGTTGTTCTTGTGCTTGAGTTGGGAGGAGATCCCATGGTAACGTTACGTACGTCGTAGATGATGAGCCATACTGTAGGGCTAGGGTTGGTACAAGTAGAATACAACGAGAACGACAGTTGCAGCAAAATGTGAGCCAGAAACCGCAGTGACGTAAAAACAAAGCATACAGCACCGAGGATTCCCGCGTGGTCACCCACCGCAGTACTAACTTGGCGATTAGAAGCTTGACTATGGGAGAGCGGACGGGATCCCGTATATTCTTCAATCTATGGCCGTAGGTATATGAACAAGCAAAATAATGGCTATCAGTAGACGCACACCTGAACACAGAACCGGTGATACTTAACTACAGAGCTCCCGATGCTCCTAAACCGAAGTTAGAGAGCTTGCATTGATGGTCTTCAGATGGAAGCTTCGAGACTATGTACGAAACATAGCAGGACCTTGCAGGCACCAGGCAAATTTCCTCTTCACAATCTCAATACGGCTACCTAAATGGTCACGTATGCACGAGCTGGCTTGATTATGAGGACTTGGAGGATTGATTGAAAGAGTATATACTCTACTAAGTAGTACATACATACTTCCTAGTAGAGACTCTCAACCAGTACATTTTTTGGATTGTGAGAACTGAAAATAGATAATGCGGTACGCGAGAAGCAGATACAACAAATACCCCGTACACAAATCAAAATCACTTTAGATGGCACGGCAGAATTGATAAAGATGTTGAGTAGAACCATAACTCAATAAAAGTAAGCACAAGAAGTATTAAAAGAATAGGAAACATTTGCAAACCCGCTGAAAATCAAAGAAAACCCAACACGACAGACACGTTATAGAACAAAGAACCGGCACCACTTAAGTAATCAACAACCAAAAGCAAGAAAAGCGAGTACAGGTATGAAAGAGCAACGCTTCACGCACGAACAGTGTTATACTTTTCAGCCCTGATCACTTGATCCCACTTCCCCTCGTATAAGTTTCGTCCACGCCTGTTTGCAGCAACATTAAACACCAAAACAAAGATCAACGTGAAGCCGTCAAGATTAACAAAGGCCCATTAAAATATGCTCCGAAATGAACTGATGTAACACCATTAGGTGGCGTCATTAAAAAAACGAAAAGGGAACAAGCAGTTCTTTACAAGAAAGCAACAGCAGCCATGAAGGTAGCGACCAAAAGACCACCGTTCACAACCAATCCAGCGGCGCCGGAGCCGTTACCGTTCTTACCGCCAACAGTGGAGGTGGATCCATCCTTGGACTCAGCAACATCCTTGTCTCCAGCGCAGACGAAATCATCACCCTTGATAACCTGGTCATCCTTGAGGGTCTCGAACTCGGCGCAGTCGAACTTGGAGGTGGTCTGGAAGTTGAAGCCTCCACGGACGTCCTCGAGGCTAGAGAGGGTAGCGCTGTAGAAACAATTAGCATCCAAAGCAAAACCAAAAAAAGACATGTTAAAACTTACTTCTCGAAAGTACCGGCCATGTCGACGGCACCGCCGACAGTCTTGAGCTCTGGGAAGCCATCAACGTTGGTGAGCTTGGTGTTGTTGGCAATCTGGAAGGTTCCTCCAACATCCTCCAAGATAGGGGCGGAAATGTTGGTCAACTTAGAGTTGCTGACCCAAGCGATGGACTCTCCAACGTCAGTAAGGTTTGGCAGAGAGAGCGATTCGAAGGTGTTGTTGACGAAGGCAATGGAGTTGTCAACTCTGTAGAGCGATGGAACGGAGACGGACTGAGCATCGCGGAAAGTGGCGTTCTGGACGGTCTCCAAGTTTGGAAGGTTGACCTGAACGGACTTGCCACCGAACTTGTTGAACTCAATTCTCAAAGCCTTGGTGACGTTCTGGAGCTGGAGATCGACGTTTCTGAGCTGCTTGTTGTTGTTGATGTCAAAGGTACCAACGGTCTTGAGGTTCAATCCCTCGAGAGATCCAAGCTGGGTGTCCGAAATAAGGACATCATCAGCCTCAGTGACGGTTCTGGTGAAGGTGAGGGACTGAAGAGCTGGAAGGGTGACCCATTCGATGGAGCCGACCTTGCCGAGCTGAGGAGCCGAGAGGGTGTTGAGGATGGTGAGTCCAGTAAGCTTGAAGTTTCCGTTGATGAAGCGGACCTTTGGCATATCAATGCTGGTGAGCCCGGTGGCCTTCTCAATGACCAAGTCACCCTCGATACCCTGAACCTCAGCAAGCTGGAACTGGGTAACATCCTCTCCGACTATAATGTCTCCCTTGACGGTACTACAGCTGGCGAGCTTCTGGACATCACCATCAGACTGAATGTTGGTGGTCTTTTGGTTGCAAGCGTTTTGAGCTACACACGGGAAACGTTAGCCGTGAAGTCCCCCAGGATGGCGGCAATCGAGCAGCACTCGTTACCACAGCGAAAGGAATGGGAGTACTAACCTTGAGCAATGCTGGCACAGGCCAAAGTGGCCAAAGCAACCTTTCTGAAGAACATTTTTGGAGCTGTATGGAGACTTTACTTTAGTTGCTGATCCGACGAATAAAAAACAGATGGTAGAGAGTCTGAGCAGTAGCAAAAGTAAAGAGCAGAATTGGTAATGAAGTGCTTCAGAGAGTCGTGGATAGCGGTCGTGGGAATGAGAAGAAGAGAAATAAGAAGCAAAGTGGGAGGGAGAAATGGTAGTGATAAGATGAAGTGTTGTTGCGTGAGGATGGAGAAAGAAGAAGAGAAGAGGAACAGAGGGTAGGGCCGGGTTTTGTTTGGGAAGCGAGAGAGGCAATCAGGGCCAACGCGTGATGATTCCAGAGCAGGAAGTAGGAAAGTAGGAAGGACGCTGGGGAAGACCGAGGAGGAAGGATTTGGGGGGAAAGAAGGACAGGAAAAGAAGGATGGCGGTAGCAGGGAAACGGCAAACTTTAATTGGGAAGCCGCCTCTCTCTCTCTTGCCAAAGCTCCGGTGCGAAACAGCGAAAAAGGCCAGGCAGGGCAGGACGTCGCTCTCTGCGTCTCACGACTCGCTCCTTCCCTCTTTCCATCGCTCTTTCCAATTTGGCTGGGGGGGCATAACGGAGAAGATGCTCACCTTGGTAGTTTCTTGTTTGCTGCGCAGGGGTTGTCTGTTCAGGACTCTTTTCTGTTTTAAAAATCGTTTGGAAGAACGAGTTGAGTGGTAACGAAGGACTGAAGAAGAGGAAGGAAGCTGGTGAACGAGAGGACGCAAGAAGTTGCAAAGGTTTTGAAGGGGATCCTCAGCAGGAAATTTGAATGGTTTTGAGAAAGGCAGAGCTGGATGCCAGAAGCGAAGGAAAGGGGAGCCAGATGATGGAAAGGGAATGGTTGAGGAAATTCCGACGACAAGAGCCAAGGGGGGAGGTCCGGGAAATGAAGATAAAACGGCAACACGAGCGGATACAAGGACCCAAGCCTAATCTACAAAGTAGGGAGCGTTTTATGCCGAAAACAACCTGGTGGTGCTCCAGAAGCAGCTGAAGGAGATTCCTCGAAATAGGGAGCTACTGGCGCTCTCGATTGAGCCATCAAGCCACAATCCACTACTGGCTCTCCAGGCAAACCGATTGGCCACCGTCACAGCCATTCGCTTTCTTTTGGTGCAAGCGCTTCAAACGAAATCTCGCCCTCACCAAAAGCCAGCATCATCATCGAACGTGCCCTTAAAGCGGCACTGCCGCAACTGGGAAATGAACCTTTGAAGAAAGTTCTGGCTATCCCCTATCTGGCAAATTTGAACCACATTTTGCACACACACACGAAAAGAAGCTCTTGATGATTTGGTAAACAAGCATTGGCTTCCTTCCACCGGCATCACCACATTCCGTTCGGGAGAATCTTCTGTGAGCTCATCGATTCGCTCAGACTGCTTGAAACATCTTCTCTTTTGGCAGCCGTTGCCGAAATACCGTCAGTTGGGATATTGCCCGATCATGAGGCGGGTCGGGCCCCCTTCTGACCTCTTTCATCTCCTATCTCCTCTCTACTTGGGTACCTCCATACGCTACGCTACACATCTTCGTCATTGATAAACTCAGCCAATTCCACACCTCTTGCCACTCTTTTTCGCTCTTCCTTACCGACATTACGACACTGAAGATCACCAACCTCGATCCGACAGATCTGAACGACATGCCAGCAGCTCGCCAAACCAGAGACCTTCATCTCTGCGGCTGAATACCGACCTCTCTCTTGCAATCTCCAAAACCACCGGCCTCCTTCTCTTCACGACGGACTACATACCTACCGCCCGACCTTCTACGAACACCACATTTCGGTTTGCTTTCCATCTGGCCTCAAGGGCATCTCTTTCCCTTTGGGCATAGCATCGCTCCATCTCAGAAGTCATGCCTACGGAAACGCACCATGGCCCATCGGTCATCGGTCATCGGCCTCCCTGCAAACGTCCGACACTGCTCGTTTCACAGACAACAGAATTGTTCGCACACTACATTGGCACGGATAGACGAGAGACTTACATGAGCTGGGATTAAGCTTTCCAAAACGTGAGAAGTACCGGAAAACATGTCGGCCATGAGAGGTCGGTCGCGTCGGTCCTCCTCCGAGAAGCGGGTTTCACCAGTTGCTAGCAAATGGCGATCCCTCGAGAGAGTGCAGCGCATCGCTCGCCGGCCCTCGCCTCTTCTCTTCCACACAACGTGAACATACCCTTTGACTTCCTATCACCTCTTTATTTGTGGTTTTTATTCTTGGGTAGAGCCTTTGGTGTTTCGTTTGCTCGCTCAGATCTGCGGTCTACCGTCTCGAATACCCTTCCGAAACGCTCCCTTATTATGTACCAAGTAGCATCCTCCTCACAGCTTCTCGCTGAAATCACAGAAATAAAAGCACTGTTCGCGGCCTTCAGGCACTGGCGGAACTGCCCCCTGAGCGAGGCGTGTGAGCGGCAAATGGATTGACTAATGCATGATGATTTCCTCGTCGCTGCGTGAATCGCCCGACTGGCCAGATTCGGTTGATTGCTGCACTTGGGCAGATGGGGCGTTGTGCATTGACTTGCAGGGTGAGGACGTCATCATCAAGAGCAAATGCGATTCGTGAATGCCGACACCGAAACTTTTTTGACTGTCCAGTGTGTGTGGAGAGCGCATAAAGTGCTTGCATAAACCTGTAGAAAGTATTTCATACCTGCTTGCTTGTAGAGACGTGCGATAATCGCATCTTCCTTCTCGGATCGCAGCAGCTTCATGAACCTTCTTCAGCTCACGCAATTGGGCTGTACAAGTATCGTCTCCCGATCCATGCAACCCAAAGCACTTGGTGTTGCTGTTCAAAGCAAGAATCCTGAATCCTCTCGACGGCGCACATGCCGCGCCGGGCGACGTTCCAGTCAAGAAAAGTCAAGAAAGTCAAGACAGCAGTTCTCCACCACACCCACGGTTGTCCATCCGAATTGCCCGGTACAAGAGAGGCTGGATTTTCTACAACTTGAACCGCCGTGGGTGGATAAGTTTGAAACTTCACTCTTTCAAGGATTGCCGCTGTGGATAAAGTGACAGCAGCCAGGCGTTAAATGAAGCTCAGTCATGGCCCTGGATCAACCACCTTTCCACAGATCAAGGCGGTGATCGATGCGGCGATCGTCAAGGAGCCGGACAATCACACCTCCAAAAAAAATGCAATGCGGCCTCAACTCCAGGTCATCCTTGATGATAACAAAGAAAGCTTATCTTCGCTAATTAAAGAATCTTAACAAAGCTCTCTATCCTCTCAAATGTTCGAGATGAGGGCTTGCAGTGATGAAACACCTCTGCCCACCTTTGCCGCTTCGCCTCGGTTCAACTCACTTTGTGTTTTCTTTGCGGGTTCTCGATTTGGGTTTCACAGGCGTGCCAAGTGTACCAGAAAGGTTGCACCAGCTTGGAGCTTCGGTCAACTGCGAAATGACGTCTCGCCTTGAGCAACTTTCTTCCTTCTCCACAACGACGATCACTTCATCGGAGCTCGATATCCGGACACGAAGGCAGCAAACGGGCTGATCAAAAACCATCTCGGATCACACCACCACGCGGATGGAGTCTCACGGTTGGATACGAACTTGAAAATGTTTGGTATGAGGCTTAGGGAAAAGCACTCGTTGTCGTCTGGTCGTCGATTCTATTCTTTGTTCATGAGCAAACACAGTTCACGGTTGGGTACTTATCACTGAGCTTCTGAATGTTTGTGCTGACATACAACAGCCACGCCGTTGACTACGACTTTGCACGCACAACCGCCCCTCTGTTCTCGACCACGTTCTCCAACTGAAAGTCGATCCATCAGCAAACATTACGACGAACGATGAGCAAAGTGATGGGCTGTGGAAAGCACACTTGAGAAGGTACGGATGCCACAAACACATTTCCTTGAGACTCATCCGAGTTTGCCTGAAGGGATGAGGAAGGCTGATAACAACACAGTGGGGAGCGGGTGGGATTTCAGGACCAACAGCATTACGACAATCCAACCTCTCAAAAGTACGCTTGCCAACCAAATCGGTCTCGACTCTCACGCATTCGTCGATACAGTCGTTGGTTACCAACTATCGTCTAGCAGCCATTGGGCAGTAGCAATTCGACAACTCACGATAAGGGAAAGAAGCAAATGAGGCCACGATTGTGCTTTCGACCAAGCTTTCGCAACAAGGATATGAGCTCAAGCTCATGGGAGGCACTCAATTCCCAAGTAGTGTGGCCCTAGCCCGGTCATCATCCATGACCTCGAGGAAAGCCAGACTCTACGCTCCATGTTACGGTTCGGATGGACTCCCTTCTTGCAAAAGAATCAGGTTGGAATGGTACGGGCCGGTTATGCACTCGACACGAAGAATTTACGCATGGTCAAACGAGCTGAGTTGAGGGATCCGAAAGCGTAGAAACTTCTATCGTGCTGTTTTTATGACAACCCTTCGACAAGGTACTGCTAGGCTTCATCTCCGGCAAAGCAACTACGAGTATCTCTATGATTGCTCGTGGACGCCATACGACCGAAATGTGAGAATCCTACAGTAAAGTTACTTTATTTGGTGGTAACCAGACTCTTGCGGAAGTACTGTTTTACGCTGTCTTCTCTGGTGGAATCTGGTTATAAGTCATCTACGACCGCAGTATGGGTGACGACTTTCGGTAAGTGAAGCTTTACATTACCTAGAGCACCACAGCTAACGTCCATACTTTAGGCAGCAGCTACAATGAAAGCTGCAATGACTCTCTACATCGAAGGCACGAGAGTTGCATGGGATCGTACAGCAGAGTCCGGATTGCTACCAGCAGAATCTTCCTCCGGCTTTGTCTTCCGCTCACACAGCCCTGACGCATGGGAAACCCGGACCCCTTTGACTGTTTCGGGTTTAAAGACATTCAGCAACATCTGTCGACATCTGGTGGCTGGTGTTGGAAGTATTGATTGTGAGTTGAAGCCTGGCCTCGAACGCTAGGAGCTGGCGAGAAGCCGCTTCCTCCTGTGGCCCCGAGTTCTCAGATAAGAAGTACAGGCTACACATTGCTGCAGTGTATGTTCACTCTGTCACTACATATACCATCGAGCCCAGCACGGTACAGCGTCATGGAACGAGCATTTCTGCAATCTGGATGGCCGCTTCGCCATTCCTAATTGACGAATTAGGAACGCTGGGCCAATTATTTTACCCATATCCTCGTCTATGGGATCGTTGCCTGCCTCTGGTTGCTCTGGCTCTCTATGAGGTCTGGGGAGAATAGGCCGCTCAGAAGCTTTGGTGTCAAAATGTAGTTCAGAGCTACGGATCGATGGTCTCTATTACCTTCTTTATCGGAGAGAGAGTAAGTAAGAAGTAATAAAAGAAGGCAACTTTCGCTGCGTAATCGCCACGATTTCTTCTAGAGCTGTATGAAGATGACTGCTGGCTCGGAATGCGCTACATATGATGCTGGAACGCCCGTGTATGCTCGGTTGCTCTGGCTCTCTATGGGATTTTGTTAGGTAGAAACTTCGCAACAATGCTGCGTATCAAGAAGCGTACCTTCAGAGGCATTCGGGTTTATGTGGAGCTCACATAAACGAATCAATTCACTTCTATCACTTTCATTCTCGTCTGAGACTTTGCACCATTTCCGGTTGATTCTTCATTGATAGCTACTTTGACTCCTCCTGCTGTTCAGACTTTGCATTCGATGACTTATAGAAGTTACTAACCTCAGAGAAGCCAGTGGTCAGAATCCGGATCGCTTGGTGATCCCACACTAACAACACAGGTGCCGATTCAGCCGAGAAGCCGAGACACATTACAAGTTAGCCCAGTCGCAATGGCAACGATAACTTTGTTTATACGATCAGAGAATGCGGATAAAGAGCTACATGATATGCTACGACTGTTGATTGCAACAATTCTCGAAGAAACATACGCAAGTCATTGGTGTGAAATGGGCCAAATTGTCTCGTTGGTAGTAGGGGCCGTTGTGGCTTGAGAGAACCGGTCACTGGAGGACTTCCCGTGGGATTTAGAATGGATAGGTTATTTAGGACTTTCCCGAATTCTGGTGGTTTTGGTCCTTACGATCCTATTTATCCTAATCAAGCGCCCTATCCATCCTAACGAACCTATAGGTCAGACGAATAGAACATACCCATCGAACCCCATCCGTATTCATCCTCACCAATAGGTTTGTTAGGTTTGTTAGATCTGTTAGGAGCTGGTCGCCAGAACCTAACGGTTCAATTTTCCCACGGGAAGTCCTCCACTGAAAGAAGCCACCCGCCTCCAGACTGCAGGATAATGAAAGGGATGACTTTCGGCCTCCAGCTCTCATTTCATCTCACTGTCTGGACTCAATCTGGGATCAATGACCGGCTGGCTCTTTTGACGTCCCTAAATTAAGGTACACCGTTCCCCGATTTTCAACGTCTACGATACTGATCTGCCTCGCAAGTACAGCGGCAATTGATACACTGCGACCGCAACGGAATTCAATTGGCTCATGCATCCATAGACAACTTCATATTTTCGAAACAGATGAATCTCGCAAGCGCGCCAGTGCCTGTTATCTCAACGATCCCCATCTTGAGAAGGTATGTATGAGCAGTGCAATCGTACTTCGCGCGCCGATGAAAGCAAGGAATTGCAGGAAAATCGATGGCGCTAGAGCTCCATGCAAGGGATGCGGACTTTATCACGAAGTACATAGGAACTTTCGAGTTTGAATGAAGTCGTGAACAGTTTCCGGTACTTTCATGTCTTTCGTATCCCCAAGTTGCATAGTTGTATGTACGCCGTCGTGCTTTTGGCAGGCTTTGCGAATCGTGCATTGCTACAGCTGGTTGTGGAACCGGTGGTGCAGTTCATCTTCTGATGCCTTACCAAGACGGTTCAGATTGACACCTTGGTGTCCAAAACACTGCAGAGTAACATCTGAAAAGGCATGCTTGCTGTGCAAATCCCGGGATGGCGATATCAATTTTGTCTGCCAGCTTGTGGGATGATCTTTTGTGTAAGGTGGATACGACAGGGCGTGCTGCTTACACTTACAGCTTGGTTGGACAGGTACTAAGTGGATGTCACATTATTTGCTCTTTTCATACCGGTAGCCACTCAAGTCAGTTGTTAGCTAGTAACTTTGAGTAGATTATTTCGAATTAAGCCTCTCCGAATCAGTGCGTAACATGGAAAAGGACAGCGAGGAGAACTGACATATCAACTACCTGTTGTTGAGACTATAACAAGGAGCTCAAGCTTTAGCAGCTGCTAGCAGAACAACAATCATAGTTCGAAATGGCTCAAAGATTCAGCAGGGTGAAGAACAAAGAGGTCACAAAACGATCTTGCTCAATTACAACGAGAGCAGGTACGCGCACGAACTGCAGCACGGTGCAGAAAGACTGCCGTCTTGTTGTCAATGCAGCGACCCATCAGCCGCAGATCCCCGAAAAAGCAAAACGGTAAGCATCAACCCGACGTTACAATGAGATCGAACCACCCATCCATTAACGACCAAAGGAAATCTTCAACTCTATGCTTTCTTCATCTATGTTTTTACAATGGCGTCAGTACAACCTCGGCCAGTATACGCCAACCTCGCAGTACAACTGTCAGATGCCCAAAAGGAGCGCAGTACAAAGCAAAACACCGACCAATACTAGCAAATACCAGCAAATACGCAACCCGAGAATACGTCCTTCGCCGCAACTATACCAATTTCAACCCGCAGACTCCTCCGCCGCACATCTCCAAAGGACAACAATGCAGCCCACTCATCTCGGCGATCGTCGTGATGCATCTTCTCAACGATCCCATTAACCAATCAAGACACACCCTCGAACTGCCGTCACAACCCCTCTCGTCCCAATGGCCGCAACTGGACTCCTCACGACATGAGGCACCCAGTTAGATTCCACCAACCGCAATCGCAGCACCAAACACGACTCCAACGATAACGCCAATACTTCCTCCAACCCTGGCGGCAGCACTCTCGCCAGTGTTTGTGGGTTCTCGAAAGTTTGTGACGACTGGCGTTGTTGTGGGTGAGTTGGTCGGGGTAGTGGTGCTACTACTCGTTGATGACGACGACGAGCTCGATGAGGATGATGTCGAGAGAGAAGCTTCTTGAGCAATGGCACCGGCGGCAGCAGTGGAGAAAAGCAAGCTGGCGAGGAAGAAGATGGAGGTTGAAAACTTCATTGTAGGATAGCCGTTGGAGTTCAGGTGAAGGAATGCGGATCGATATTCGTCTGTGCCGCTGTGCTTTGTAGTATGGATGGATAGTGTTCAACTGAAGCCCGTGGGTGGGTTTAAGGTATTTATAATTTGGTCCCTTGCGGTTGCGGCTTGTGGTGACCGGTCTGCTTTCGCTCTCATGCTCCTCTTCGGGCAGTTATTGGTTATTTTCAAAATAATACAATGGGCTGCAGAGTAATCTATTTGGTTGCCTCGTCTGCCACATGGCACTGGCCTTGTCCATTCCGCAGAATCAAGGTGGGCTGCTACCTTGTTACCCGAATAGTACAGTATTGGCCCCAAGCTCGGGTCTGGAACTCACATCGCTTCTATTTCATTGTGCCTCAACGTCTCATATGTATTTTCCTTACGCCTGACAGGGTCCTACAAGAGAATAGTCCACCAAAGTCAGTTGAACTCCGGAGTGTGGGCTTCTGCAAACGTCAGATATGTAGGCTAATGATCAGGGTTCTGATAGATCCATCTGTGCCATGTCATGTTACAGTTGCCTCCTCTTTTTGACGAGTCAGACTCGGCACCGTTGACAACCCTGACTTGGAAGGCTCCGAGATAGTTACGGATCTGCGCCGTGGGCACCAAGTATTACGATCAGGTCCTTGGAATAGCCCTATTGAAGAGCTTTACCCGAGTACAAGCTTAAGTACATACGTGATATGTAGAGCCTTAAACCCACAAACGGAATGAACATGTATATGTTTGATACTTAGTTATACTTGTTACATACTCGAGCACAATGGTGGTCAGTGCGCAGTACAACCCAACATTCCAGCAAGTTGCCGTCTGCTTGCGGCGGATGATTCATCTTACCAAGACGCTTCGAGATTCTGTAGCACTGGGTATTTGCAGAGACGTTGGTCAGTAGGCTACGTGCCTGATGCTACCCCAGAGTGGCCTGACATTGATGCTCTTCTGAAAACCTCGATTTCGTGAATTCAAACGGCATTCGTCACGTGAAGATGTGCAGTTGGTAAAGAAGCATCGGGATGCGCCTCTCATCGATCATATTCAAACTGGATAATGGACAATAACTGCTTGAAGAAAGACACACGTCAGTTCATCCTACCAAACATTGAGGTCCGCTGGTACTTTGCCTATGCTTGGAATGACAGACTCGGACAACCAAGATCCGGATCCATATAACGCACTCTCAACAAGCAAGCACGTAGTAAGTTTAAACAGATAACGGTCACATACGGCCATAGATCGAAGAACATACGGGATCCCGTCCGTTCTCCCATAGTCAAGCTTCCAATCGCCAAGTTAGTACCGTGTTGGGTGACCACACGGGAATCCATGGTGCTGTATGGGAATTCTTTTGCAGCTTTTTTGCCGCCTCAAAATATAGTTGAAAGTTGAAGAAGCCCCAACTCGTTCATTCAACCTTTTGTGCCTCCAGGCTCTTTACTTAATATATATTCCGAAAGTCGACACATACGGCCACAGATTGAAGAAAATACGGGATCCCGTCTGCTTTCCCTCAGTCAAGCTTCTAATCGCCAAGTTAGTACTGCGGTGGGTGACCACGTGGGAATACTTGGTGCTGTATGTTTTATGCCGTCTGTCTGCATGAACTTGCCAACGGAACATCAAGCGTGAATCTGGGTATGGATACTCGCTGGAGAACGAACGCAGCGACCACAAGCATGGGATTACGAAAATACTATCGAAAGGTACACAAGTAAGCATGTATGACGGGTTCCATAGCTCAGTTGGTTAGAGCGTGGTGCTAATACGAGACGCCAAGGTCGAGGGTTCGACCCCCTCTGGAACCAGTCCATGCCAGTAATACATCTCTTTTTGGTGCCACTTGCCAAGATTTCCGGTGCAATAAAAGGGTTGATTTTGCGATGAACTCGATAGATGTACAGTAAATAAAGACCCGAACGCTAAGCTATCAAACTCCCCTTGCAAACATATCCACGGATTCCCTCACACCAACAAAGAAATATAAATTATGATTAAATCGCTTATATGAAAGCAATGGTGGTCCAATGGTATGATGAATCGTTGCCATTCTCATGACAAGTCGATTCGATCCGGGTTCGATTCCCGGCCGTTGCAGTGACGCTCACCTTAATCGGTGTTCTTTTTGTAAACCATATTGCCGCCTCCTCGAGAAGTGCGAAATGAGCCTGTATTTATATATTTCACACACGAGTACAGTTTAGAGGGATGTACATGATGAGAAGTCCGTTGATGTACTTCCTGAAGCACCAATAAGGAATATACAATAGTGTGCTGATGCCGCACCCAAATCTATTACAAAAAACATAAACCAAATATATATACAAGCCAGAAAGCCCCACGAACTCCTCTAATCCATCAAAAACCCATCAAAAAACTCCTTCACCAACACATTAGTCTCCCAATCCTTCTCCCCCTCCTCCTTCTCCGGATCCTTCTCCCCCCCATCCTCCCTCTCCCTCCCATCATCATAACACAACCGAAACACGCCCCCATCTCTCGTGCCCATGACATACTGTCCATTCCTCCCCTTCCTCAACACAATCTCCTCCATCCCCCAAAGATACCCGCCCCTGCCTCCCCCAACATCATGTTCCGCCTTAAACTTCTCCTCACTACTCGCATGTGCCTCGGTCGTGGTATAAAGGTTCTGCAACAAACTACTCCCATAATGCCTGCTCCCCGTGCCCTCCGTCCTCGCCAGCTTCCAATTCCACGCCTTGACGCCAACCAGCAATAATACCGGGAAGCAAACCAGCAAGATCTGCAAGTAGCTGAGACCGGCTTCAATCACCCGCACACTAACACGCACTAAATCCGGCCTATCCAACCCTGCCATGAGCGCCCTGGCGAGCAGCAGTCCGTTGAGGCTCTCGAGGTTGGCGTTATACCACTCGACTGCACTGGCGCCTAGACTCGTCTCGGTCGTTTCCTCGCCTGCCCTGCCGCCGAGAAAGCCGCTTAGCACGAGGCCGGCGGTCACGTCCACCGTTGCAAGTAGGCCTGACACCTTCTCGGCCTTGGTCTTGCTCATCCTGCCGCTTTTCAGGTCTGTCTCGAAATCGATCATCTCTACACACTCTGCCGTGCCGTTCTTGTAGTCTCCACCACCGGCAGAGAGGAGGATGAGTTTTTCCGTCTCCTGTCCCTCCGCAAGTGGACAGGTCATCTCGATCTTCTTGCCGTCCGCATCAACCATGTTTGCGACCAAGGCAGCAGCGGTGTCAAACTCGTCGACCATGAGGAGGCTCAGCTCAGCAGTTTGGCAGCGGAGGATATGTGCGGTATCGGCGTCGGTCCAGGCAGCGCCGCCCTGCGTGAGGCCTTCAGAGGCGGCGGTGGCGTTGAGGTACATGTACTCGACGGTTGTTGTTGCGAGGGTGTAGTCGTCGGGTCGGGTGAGTTCGGTGTAGACCATTGAGGCCAGCTCGTCTTGAGCATCGAGGACGTTTTTGACGGCAGTGTCGAGGCCAGCGGAACCAAAGCATTGGGTGCGTTCGAGAAGGGCACGGATGTCGGCTTCGGGGAGGGGCTTGTTGTCGAGGCTGCGGAGGGCGACTTGCCAGTAATCGAGGGAGAGGAGGGAGCGGGAAGGGCCGTGGCCGATGGTGAGGAGCTCTTTGCCCATGATGGAGTTTGAGCCGGTTGCGAGGGAGGTCCAGGGGGAGAGTTTGGCGGAGGGGATTTCATAGCCGGGGGAGGAGGGTATGAGGAGGGGAGAGGTGGGGTGGCGGAAGTAGAGGTGGGGGCGGACAGGGAGGTCGCGTGTGTATTTCTCGGTTACTTCGGAGGGGGTGAGGGAGTTGAGGCAGAGTGAGGAGGTGGAGAAGGAGGAGGATTGGAGGTTGCAGGAGGAGTGGAGGGATTGAATGGTTTTGAGGGCGGATGGGGAGGTGACGGTTGGGTCGTTGTAGAAGGAGATAGAGAGGTTGTCGGCGAGATGGAGGATGGGAAATGGATCAGAAGAAGAGTCCTTTGTTTGTGGAAATGAAGTGTTGAAGGATTGAATCTTGTCGGTTGGAATGGCGAGAAGGGAGGCGTTGAATCCTTGTTTGAAGAGGCCAGTCGAAAGTTGAGCTTCGAGATTGAAGGATTCAGTGTTGCCGATTTGACTATTCATCAGCAAGACTGTGTGATCGGTTGCCTTGAGTGACTCCAACTGTGCCGATACTGCTGCATCCGAAGCTGTCTTGACCTTGTCGACATAGATGTAGCCAGGACTTTCGGCAGCCCAGAGAACCTGATCGTAGAGAGAGCTGATAAAGGCAAATACCGTAAAGGCAAACACCAAAACAGCCTGCTTCTTGGGAATCTTGCGATTCTGAAAGAACTCGAGGATAAAGATGAAACGTTGAATATAGTCCTCTCGAAACAAGATATTGGCGGTGAAAGAGTGATACTTCATGGCGATAACGCCAAAGATGCGGTAGACAAAGACATTGAAGAGAACGGCTGGGATACGAAAGAGAAAGGCCTTTACAGAGTTGCTCCCGACCGAGACTGACGTCTCGAGGAAGCCCGTCATTGCTGGAGATGTCGTTTTGTCGTTCGAGGTCAACTCAAAGTGCTAGGCATCTTGAAGTTATATGATTGAAACCCAAGCCTCAACTTTAATCAAACTGAACGCTAAAATCTTCGGCGCAGGGTTCATGAACGATAGTGCGGTGCCAGACTGCTGGGCACACGTTGCGATGCCCCTTTAATTGAGCCTCCACTGACTTTAGCCAATCAAAACATCGGCTTCTGCCAATTTGCGACAGCCATCTTCAGGGTCCTTGCCGTCGTGCCCGAGTAACGTTCCCAAAGCATCCCAATACAGCCCTCATTGCCGAATTGGGGGATTGACAACTCCAAAAGACCAGAACCGATACAGTGGATCGATCGATCTTGATGGACGTAGCGTGCGGCTGAGGACCTTTGACGTGCCTGGAGTCTCCAAAGCAGCACTATCAGTTCGTATTCGCCCGAAGAACTTTGTGGGACAGAACAAGATAGAGCTGTAGTATCAACCTTTCGACGTCCCTAGTAGGCCTTGACAGGGAAATTCTCGGAGGCTCGAGGCAGTATAACTCCTTCCTTCGACATGATGACCGCAACAGCGTTTCGCAGTTCACAACAAAATCCCATTCTGAAAAACTGTAGAGCTGTGAAGTCTCGTCAGCAATAGTAACCACCAAGGCTTCCATCCACTACTCCCCTCTAGGTCAATCCCCTACTGCTCTTTCTACCTCCATGAAGTGGCGAGATTTGCGCTTGGATCTGTCAACTCACACCTCAACTATTCATTCACCTTCATCCTCAGGCTCGACAATTCTGGATTCCAACGCATCACATCGTTGTGAGATGCCGGATTCGGGTAGCACTCAAGTCGGCAAAGGCGTGCTTGTAGGCCATTGTTCGGGGCTCCTAGGAGAAGTTCTGGGGCCGATATGGTATGGTTTGCTTGGGGCTTTGGTGCTGCGTTGGACGTTCGCTTTCGAGTCGTGTTTAGTCGTGAGCGTGAACAGCTAGCAGAGATGCGCGATGCATCGATGGGCTACCCACTGGATGAGAATCCCGTTAAAGTGAAAGCAGCACCGTTGTTCTTGTTGACTTGTGGGGTAAAGTTTGAGAAAACTGGAAGAAAATGGTAAGTTTCCTGCTTCCTGGAGTTGCAAACGGTTGGGTTTGAGGTCCAGAGTCGGAAGGCAAGCAGTTTCAAAGGCGGAAAGACCTGGCAAACCAAATGGGCAGGAGAAACAGTCTGAGAGAAGGCCAGGACATAACGGGATCATACCATTATTTGGGATTTCAAGTGGCGATAATACGCAAGGTGTAATAGGTTCAGGCGCAGAGCAGGGAAAATCAAAAGGTTGAGTCGATTTGAGAAGGGCAGTAAAAACTGAGGAGCTTTGGCCGCGAGGCAAGCAAACGGAAACCCGCCAAGCTGGTAACCCATGTTTAGGTGTGAAGCGACTTAAACAATCGAGACGACGATGAGTTAGGCGTACTTTGTAATTTCCTTTCAGGCTTCTTCGAGCTTTCACAGGGTCGATACATACTTCGGCTTCTAGGTTGCAGTGAGCCAGGAGATAAAGTAGAAGGGCAGAAGAGCAGAATTCACTCTTACTCATGTTCAAGTTGCGGATGTGTGTGCCTGGCCTTCGAGATCTGGGCGTTAGGTATTGGGAGACGTCGCTGACAGGATTTCGGATGGTTTATTTGCGCTGTGAGCATCCATCAGCAAGAACGACGATGTTATGAATGTACAATAGAGGTTCGGTCGTGACCGTGGTCCGCCAGGTTCAAGTTCGCTAACGGGATTTAGCGCGTCACCAAATCAGAAATCTTCCAGGCAAGCAGCGACGAACCTGGTGTGACTTGTAATCGGCCGCTTTTTCCATGCATTCTCTCATACGGCCTTACAGTCCCTTACTTCTGTCCTGTTCCTTCATTGCAGACTTTGAATAAAATCCATTGCTAAAGATAAATGCTTTGAACCAGAATCCTTTCACATGAGTTGGGCTTTTCCGATCTATGCATCAAAGAACAAGTATGTATCAGCGGAGCCTTCTCTTTCCCTCGACTCGAATGCTTCATGATACTTTGCAGCTTTGTTCCTCCTACCCGTGCACATCCCTCATTCTGTTCCGAGTCTGCTGCCTCACTGAAAGCTAGGTATGAACGGGCCATCTTCCTTTGACAGTGCTAAGTATGGTCGGCTTCATGACGACATCGACTACAGTCCACGTCCATCGGTTTGACGTTGCCGACCGTTCCGTGCCTAAGCTTCCGCCTTTGCTCGTTTCTTCAGCTCCAAATTGTACCAAGCACGAGCCAGGCTCCACTTCGTTGACTTCAAGGTGCAGTTTCTAGAGAGCGCCTAGAATCTCGCAAAAACCTTATTTGAACTCCGTTGGTCAAGGCGTTGCTAATATCGCCCATCCGGTTTAGAGGTGCGCCAAGACTCTAGCAGCTCCGCCTGTCGGAGTATGGGTCCGAAAAAGCCACCCCAGACTTTGACGTTCCATCCCGCTTCATCCTTCGTCAACTCTCAAAAACACCATCTACCAGCACGAAAAACTCCACAAACGCGATTGTTAGCGACGCTGTCTCGCAGTATGCCCTTTCTAACGGCCTTTCGGATGCTTCAGAGCTCGGTGATTCCGGCGAACATAGCGTTTCCACTTCGGAGTCCGGTGATGGATCAAGTACCCATGGTTGGATAAAAGGAGCCTGTCCTAATCCTTATTCTGCCGTTATGTCGTGTAAATTGCCCCGCGTCTAGATGACGATTTCTAACACCTTATTTCAGGAACAAACCTGACGCTATTGCCACATTCACTCAAGTTGAGACTGGAAAGCCGTTGCCTAGACGGATCCAATGGATTAATCCCGAGAAACCAACGGTTTTCCACCACCGCCGGCCGACAAGGGTGGCATCCTTCACATCACGACCTCATCTGAAGCAAGCTTTTTTCAGGCAACCCTGTACATGTCAAGCCTTGACCACGTCCGTCTTTGGTTTAGATCCAGCGCTTGACAGTCCGGGGAACAGGCACAACCGTCCATGGCTGCCTCTGAATCTCGGAAACATCGGAAATCGTTACACCTGACCGTCCGATTCGCCATACGAGTCTTGATGACCAAATTGCAGGAGAGGATGAGAAAGCTTTGTCCAGGTTGAAGATGTCTAGAAGCTTTGGGGGGAGGTCTAGTGCCGCCCCTCGTGGTATAAAGAGTCGTGGATCTCCCGTAGGATCATCCCTCATCAGTCGATCAGTTCTCTACTCAGTTACAGTCTACTGCAATCATCCATCACCATGAAGGTCGCCGCTACCGCTCTCGTTGTCCTCGCTTCTGCCTCCCAGGCATTCGCTCACTGTACGTTATTTGCATTCTCTCGACTCTTACTTTTATTCGCCTGCTAACGAGTCCACCAGACCGCTTCAACCAGTTGATTGCCAACGGACAGACCTACCCAGATGGAAAGTACATTCGCAAGTGGACTCCATACTACTGGAACGGCCCAATTGAGGATGTCTCCCTCCCAGACATTCGCTGCAACGCCAACCCACAGACTGCTGATGGCACCGTCGATGTTGCCGCTGGCTCCACCGTTGGATTCCGCGTCGACCAGGACGTGATCCACCCAGGACCATACACTGCCTACCTCGCCAAGGCCCCAACTGACATCAACAACTGGGACGGCAACGGAGACTGGTTCAAGATCTGGGAGCAGGGACCAACTGCCATCTCTTCCTCCGGCATCAGCTGGGACATGGCCAACCGCGAGTGGACCTTCAAGATCCCAGCCTCTACCCCATCTGGACAGTACCTCCTCAGATTCGAGCACATTGGTCTCCACGGTGCTTCCAACACCAACGGTTAGTCTTGCACCAAATCATGCGGATATGTGGACGATTGCTAATTTACTATGACTAGGTGCTCAATTCTACATGTCTTGCGCTCAGATCAACGTCACTGGTGGTGGAAACGGCCGCCCAGGCCCAACCATCAAGTTCCCAGGTGGATACAAGGCTACCGACCCAGGTGTCAAGATCAACATCTACTGGCCAGTCGTAAGTATACCCGGCGATTAAAGACAAGAACGCCTGCTAATCGATGAAACAGCCAACCCAGTACATTATCCCAGGCCCAGCCGTCTGGCGCGGTTAGATTTGATCTCTCTTTGTGAAAGATCACATTCGGCAATCCCACCAACTCGACGGTCGAGAGTAAAAGACACAGTTCGGTCATACTCTCGGTTTACAGTTGCAGGGAAATGGTGGATTGGTCGGTCTTTGCTGGACTGATCCATGGTATATTGAGTTTGAGTTTGTATATACTTCACTTTCAATTCGGTACATATCTTTTTTGAGGGGAGGGTTTTTCGTACATATTCAGGAATACAAAAAGAGGTTGTCTATGCTTGATTTGTCGTTCTTTGCATGCTGTCGGCGGTTGTTTTCGTTTCCTGTGCCACTTCAAACGCTTATGTTTGCTTTTGTATATGCCTTTGCATTCTGCATTCACACCCAACATGGTTTCACTTACGCGCTTCTATTCAGGAACAATCAAATCTTTAGACGCGCACCGCTAAATTCGTATTCCGAGAAGCTTGTGCTCTCAAAATAACTGTGCAACCTGCAATGCGGTAACGGAAACCTGCATTCTCAACTCGGCTCCCCATGTCCTTTACGTCTTCTACCCGACCGATTCGAAATCGGACTCCCGATGCCAACCTCTCACACCACCGGCCTCCAACAGCTTTTGTGCGTGCGATTTACGACTCGACATGCATCGCCGCAGGGCACAACAAGCCAAACGGAGAAGAAGAGGGAGGCGGTGGTGATGATCGAGTGCAACCGCGCGTTTGCTCTGCTTTCGGGAGAGGCTGTGATATTGGGACTGGGGCATTGAGAGATAGAGACATGGGGGTATAAAGACGAGGCTGTTTTCTCTCGTTGGGAAGCAGACAAACTTGACGGATCTCGACAATCGAAACATTCCTACTTCTTAACCAAGACGAACACCGTATAACAAGCATAAAACAACAACGTTGACCGTTCATCTCTACGATTTAACTCTCACATTTAACAACAACTCAACAACAACTCTTCAACAACCTCGAGACACAAACACCACCTCTCAACAATGGCTTCTTCCTACCCATGTCCTCGCAAAACACCAGCTCACTGCTACCCTCCTTCCGAATTCATCCCTCACCCCACCTCCGCTCTCCTCCCACCACACCCAAGAAGCCCCTCCTCCTCTCCCACCACTCCATCCTCCAAACTCGAGCCAGAAACAACCTACCGCATCGCCCGCCGCTTCGCCGCAACCGACGTAATCCTCCACTCCACCCCAGCACCTCAAACGGACCCTCAATACCTCCCAGAAACAACGTACCGCGTCCCCCGTCGCTTCGCCGCTCGCTGCTATCCTCCTGCCCATTCCGAACCGCATCACGAGTCAAACTTGCTGCCAGCTACTCGAAACTCCACCTCGCCCAAACCCGTTAGAAAGGCCTCGAGGAACCTCTCCGGCTTCGACCTCCACTACGGCCTCCGCCGCAAAAACACCCCTCGCGGCTTTCCACCTGTCGAGAAGAACTTGGAGGATTGCCTCAACGCCGCCAACGAGGAGGAGAATCGAGAGCTGGTTGGCTTCGAGACTCACTACGGCAGGAGACGGATCAGTCCTGCTAGATGCTACGAGCCTGCTGAGGAAGTGCAGCATCCGGAAAGTGCATTGCTCCCTGCTCTTCCTTCCTCTTCCCCAGAAAGTGAGGAGCTGGTCGGCTATGAGGCTCACTACGGCATGAAGAGAAGACAAACTCCACGCTGTTATCCCGCTATCGGAACTGCACCAGCAGCTTACCACCCGGATGAGAATCGTCCCTTGGTAGGATTCGAGGTGCACTACGGCATGAAGAGGAAGAGTCCCGTCCGGTGCTACCCACCCGCCGAAACGACAGTGCATCCGAAGGCTGCTCTACTTCCGGCTCTGCCCATCTTTAAAGCTCAGGAGAGAGTTGAGGAGAAGGATAAACTTGTGGGATTTGAGCTGCATTATGGTATGAAGCGCAAGTCTCTGCCGAAAGGGTACCCGCCTACTCCCGCTACCAGCGATGAGGACGACAAGGATGAGGTGGAGAGGCCGCTTGTTGGGTTTGAGGTTCATTATGGTATGAAGAGGCTTCGTCCAACTACGGCTCGCTCACCTTCTACTCCTCCAGCCAGCTTGGAGCTGCAAACAACTATCGGGGATAGTGCCGAAGATATCGACGCTGATATCCTACCCATCCCACTCGCAGCACCGCCAAAGATACCAGTCGTCCTAACCCTCACCTCGGCTCCTCGTTCTGGCTTAACGGCAGATGCCATCCACCAGCACATGGCGAGCGTGAACTCTTCACTTGCAGCCTCGATGAAGCAGTACGGCGTGACGCGGTGCCATGTGGTTTACAACACTTCCGAGATGAAAGACAAGCTGCTAGGCAAGTGGCCTTCTGCTGTAGCCGGCACCGAGGAAGACGATGAGGATTGGGAAAAGGTTGAAGCTGATGGACAAGGCGGGAGTGGGAAAAAGGAAGAGGCAAAGGAGACCGGGGAGGTTAGCGTGCAGTTATGGTTTGAGGGTGAGGATGAATTGAAGGGGTTTTGTGGGGATGAGGAGGGAAGGGAGAAGTTGATGGAGGTGATGGCGGGGTTTACGGATATGGAAGGGGCTAGGGTTATGGTTGGATTGGGTGTTGGGGTTGGTGCTTGAGAGATGTGTGGCTTGTTTGTGGTGGGTTGAAGGGTCTTATAGGTCGAGAAGTTGTGGCAATTTATCAATACTCTTTTTTCCAGAGTCCTTGTGCACATTATTCCGAGTTAGGTCTAACGGGTTACTGACGAAGTTGGGCATACACAGCTACTTTCTTGCTTTGCAAGAGCAGGCACAGGCCATAGCGGCCAAAGGAACCAGAGTAAAGAACGTTCGAACAGAGTCGGTAAGGAGGTGTTTCAGAGCTTTGGAAGAGGACAAATACCAATGTTGACAGTAAAGCCCAGGCATTGCATGCTTCCTCACTCTCCTTATCTTCATCCACCTCACTCACCTTCCTATTTCCCCCCATCCTCGTCATCCCCCGTATCCTCCTCATCCTCTTCATCCTCCGTATCCTCATCGAGCATCTCAAGCATCGTAGACTCGCTAAAGCCCCGGAAGCGTAGCTTTTGCTCCAGGCTATCGTAGGTTTCCCTAGTCGGTACTAAGGATACCACAAGTCAGTCACAGTCGTTCCGAATGTGGGAAAATCACTTACTCTCAGTAAAACCCCTCCACTCCATCATAATAAGTTGATTTCGCACCCAAACTCTTCGGATTTCATCGGGGATCATCTTGCTCCAGAATGCATAAGCTGCTTCCTCTGTCTTCCCCGAACGCAAGGTAATAAATTGGCGGAACAGGGTATCGACCCTGCGAGGATCGTCGAGTTCCTCTTCCTCGAAGAGAGGGACCTCTGGGGTACGGCGGTTGAGCTCCCAAAAGACTTGGACAACTCCGTTCTTGGTATACGTGGTTTTGGTGGCGCTGGATTTGTCCTGTGCGGAAGTACTTGTTAGTTACGATGATGCTGACGAAAGGCGGGAAGAGAAGAGAAGTTGTGAACTTACGACCGAGAGGCGTTTGGCGGCAGGGGCATGGGTGGTGGTGAGCTCGGTGTTGGTGGGTTGGGAGGAGGCGGTGGAGGCCGGCTGCGCGGACACAGTTGTTAGTCATGATGATGCTGGTGAACATGGTGTAGAGGAGAAGTTGTGAACTTACTGAGTTGGGCTTTGGGGTGGTGAGAGTCATCTGCGGAAAGTCAGTGTCGGCTGTCGTTGGTAGTCTAATATTGAGAGTGTGGAATGGGAGGACGTCAAGTTTTGTAGGATGGTTGGCATAGTACTGATGATGCCAACAAGTACTACCTATTTACATATGTAGATCTCCGTGGCTTTCTCGGTGGTAGGAAGCTCGCAAGGCCCCCTGGGGACATCTTGTACAATTGTTTTCCTTAGATATTGCCGAGGTCACCAACCCACTTCCGCACAAGTATATCCCATGAAAGTCATTTCTGGCCTAACTGCAGTGATAACTTGGTGGATGGAATCAGATTGATAGTGAGAATAACATTCGAGCTTTCGAGGGACATGTAAAGCTGGCAAGCAAGATCAGTTTGAGGCTATATTTTCTCGGTAAGTACTATCACTTGTTGGCGAATTCGCAATTGTGCAAGCAAGTATTCACCGAATCATTGTCCCAGTACGTATCGGACCGTGCCAATTCAAGCTGTTCGAGTTAAGTACTTAATCATGAAGGGATTCAAGGCTTCAAGAACACAAAAGGCAAAGGAAAGGTTTGTATAACAAGGTCATTAAACACTTAAATACTTCTCAGAATCTGAAGTCGCGACCAAGTATAAACCGAAAAACAAGTCTAAAGATTCATGCCGAAGTAAGAAGTAAGGTAAGGATCGATAGTAGCTAAACTGAAAACCAACAAGATAACTCCATCGCGAATAAGAATAAACCGAGGGACTAGCCCTTGTTCTGCCAAATGCAAACAAATGACGAACAGCAATTCGAAGTACTACATTCTCTCAATCCTTCATACACATTCAACAATGCGCTTAGGGCATATACTTCGTGAAACATTGATGCACAGCCAATCTTCTGTGCAAGACTTGACGGCCGTTGAGAAGCCGAATCGCACATTTCTGCATCTCATGCGTACTAAACGTAACAATATAGTCAAGCTTTGACTCATTGCGTTTAAGCGGCGAAGTATTAGCCTCTCTAGGCTCGATTCTGACAGGGTCGAATGGCTCCATGATCGCTTTCACCTACAGATTCAGTCAGTAAACAACGTTCGAAAGCATTGATAGGAGTGAGATTTCGGGGGAAAATAGTCAGTACTAAGCAGGACAGTGGTGTACCTCTTCATAGCCGTACGCGTTAGGCCAACGCGAAGTTATAATTCCCAGCGCACTCGCACGAGGATCGCTGAAATCCATGCGCGGAACCAAGTTTCCGTGCACGTGAGAATAAAGAAAGTTTTCGAAGTCGGCCACTGGAGGTAGAGACGTAACTTTTAGTATTGAGCTCCTGCCTTCTATAACGGTGTCATGCAGTTGTTCAATAGCGTTCTGTTGATCCTCTGTAGTCTTAACAGTGATCAACCAAAAAGTACCGTCAGTTTCTTTGGACATCTTGAACTCAGCGCACACAGGATTATGAGCCGAAAAATGCGCCATAAGCTGATAACTCTGTTAGTTTCTCTAGTACTCGTAATATCAAATGGAAGCCAATGCAATGTGATCTTACCTCATCAGCCCCTAATCCCGAGTCCCACGGTAACAAATCCACATAAATACCTGGGTAATTCAACTGATCAAGTATAACCGTGAGTTTCTCCGATACCGCTTTATCCAACGTTTGCTGCAGTGTCTCCTCTGGAGCCGAAGCCAGTGCGGGAGTGGTGGAGGACAAACCCCTCAGCTTATCGTGAATATAAAAATTAAGCATACCCTAAACAAGAAGATTAGCTCATATTACAGTAAAGCATGGGGCACTTACGTGATGGCCATCCCAAAATTGTGAGTAGGTTTGCTTTAGTGCTTCAGATATTTCATCCCTGGTTTTGTTGGAAGCCATCATTTGGTCAATCGTTTCATCGACATCAGTGTCAACTTGTTGAGTCCAACTTGAAGGTATGGTTTCCGGTGTAAAAGGAACCAGGGGTGAATCTTTGATCACTCTCCTAACGACAGCGCCGACCATATCGGAGTCTGCGCCATGGCACATAAGACCCTTTCTCTCATTAGCAACGCTTCTGTGAGAGGAGTATGGAGCTTACCCAACTGCTCCGTCGCCCCATCACTGCAGTGAACAATTCATCATCAAACATTGTCAAGTTCGTCGCATCTTTTCTGATACTGCGAACAATTTCGCGTATTATCTCTTGGAGTTCCATCATCTGCTTTGCTGAAAGTGAACCACCGTGGCTAGTTGGCTCTGCTGCGCTGGAAGCACTGGCAGATGTCGCAGCTGCCGGTGGTGTATCGTCCACTTTTTCATCGACGGGTTGTTGAATGGTTGTTTGTTCGAGAGGTGTTGCTGGCTTGAAGCCCACGGCGGCAGCCGTTTCTTCTTGATTTTCGGCTGGTGTATTCCCTGCTGTATCATCGAGTGAAGCAGACGACGCAGCCGATCTACCAAAAGTGGCCTAAGAACAATGGATTAGTAAGAGCAAACTTTTATGAGGACTGAGAATGTGACTTGCCTCATTTCCTAACTTGTTGGATGCCTGATCCGCTGCATCCTCCAAAGCATCTGGCTCCTTGGTTGCATCCGCCGAAGCATCTGGCTTCTGTGCATCCTTCAAAGCATCTGGCTTCTGTGCATCCTTCAAAGCATCTGGCTCCTTGGTTGCATCCGCCGAAGCATCTGGCTCCTTGGTTGCATCCGCCGAAGCATCTGGCTCCTTGGTTGCATCCTTCAAAGCACCTGGCTCCTTGATTGCATCCTTCAAAGCACCTGGCTCCTTGATTGCATCCACCGAAGCATCCGGCTTCTTGGTGCCAACCTCCAAAGCATCCGGCTTCTTCTCACCCTCCAAAGCATCCGAAGTCTTTGCTGCATCCTCCGAACCAGCTGGTTGATTCTTCCCATCGTTCAGCTTGACGGCATCAGACTGATCGGTAGACATGGCTCCGAAATACAGTATCGTAGATGTTGAAAGAGCTTTGAAAGAAGAATAGAGATTGGTAGAAAGTTCGAGAAGGAGTTTGTCGAAACAAAGATGGAAGAAAAAAGTGACGAGAAGCTTGAAAAGATAAGAAAGGTCGTTTGTGGTGTTTGTGTAGGTAGAAGCGAACAATGAAACCAAGGTTGGGAAGCAACAATGGTGGAGAAGTTCGTTGGTTGTTGCGGATTGGAAGAAGAGGAGCGGAATAAAAGGAGAGGATGGGACGGTGAGGGAGGAAGGAGAGGTCGAGGAGTGTGAGGAAAGAGAGGCCGAGGAGTGTGAGGAAGGAGAGGTCGTGGAGTGATGTGGAAGGTGCTGCCTGCCCCATCGGAAAAACATCTTTCCGCTTACAGAAAAGGGCCCTAGGTAGGTCCTCGTACGCCTGAGGCAACGACTGAGAAAGTATGATGGTGACTGTAGAAAGGAACTCGGTGTTTGAGAATCATAGTCCTTAAAAAGGCTTGATCTGATCGTTTCTGAGCGACTGTTGGTTCATACAAAGCATGGTTAACAGAAGTCGTTCCCAAATCCAAGAGGAAGTGTGGTTCTCATGACAACGGCCTGCTCACAACACACTTGCCAACCACAGTCGACTCTTTCCATTCCTGCCTGATAACACCTCACCACGACCAGCAAACTGGGAACAAACGAACAGACAATCGTTTCAGCTCATCAGCGAAGAAGCCACCAGCATCACCTCAACGTGCAGTTGAACGCTCCTTCCGACCTTTCATGCACAGGATCCATTCAGCGCTCTTTGCCCCCCATTTCGTTTTCTTTGTTTGGTTTCTTCTACCAGGTTTGTCACCCTTCTGCCCCGTTCCCCCAAACCTACTGCATGCATTTCTCCACCTGTACCTTCTCTCTCTCCCAACCCGACACGTCATTCCAGAACCCTCTCGCTGACAAAGTCTCTTTCACAGTACGAGTACTCCAACCCCGCTACCCCGTCTCGCTCGCAACGTCGCATTCCTTCTACACTCTCGACAATGAACCGCAAGAAGTTTCGAGCCAAAGGTCGATCGCAACGCAGCAACACTTGGACAAGTCGTATAGCAAGATGCAAAAGTCTGTTACAGACGAGAAGCCCAACCGAAACGGAGAGAAGCTATATCCTCGTCCCCAGTCGCCGCTCACGGGGTTCATTTGGGATTTTCTGGGCAGCACAACGACGGCAAATATTACAGGCGATATTCTGTGAGGCATCAGAAAGCCTTACTGGCTCAACACTTTGGTAGCCAAAGCGGAGAACCTGGTGATGATGTTACCGTTTGTGAGGGAGGTGGAAGGGCAGATACGTGCGAGGAGGGGTTCATGCCAGTACAGCAAGTACTGGAATGACGGCGACGATTGGTAACGTTAGTGGTTTAAGTGCCGTACTGGCATGACGGTGACGATTGGTAACGGTAGCGGTTTAAGCAGCAACATCAGTGAGGGTTAAAGTATTGGGGAGAAGGTAGTTATGATAGACATAGGTCGCTAGTAGTAGGTCTGGATAAGCAGTTCTTCATTACGTCTTGCATCTCAATCTCCGTTTATCATGTGGGCAACATGCCACAAAGACTCCTTTGCTTATCTTGTAATACTACGAGGATACATGCCATACCGGAGTAGACCATGGACAAAATATCACGAAGAATCCTTCTCTAAAAATGAAGAAAGTATGCAGAAATCGGCCATAAATCCGGCCAGGTGTTTGTGTATATGGTAAAACTGGTCATCTGCTGGGCTGTCAGCTCAGACGTTTACTGTTGTGCTTTGAACTCTTGAAGTAGCTTCTCAAGGTCTAAGCCACCTTGTCTGGCCACGGGCCAGAATCAGTAAGGACATACCTGAAACCCACGAGGTTGCAAACCAACTCAACAGAGTTCAAAGTCGTTTATTTGGTGATCTGACATACTGTACAGTTGATGGCCGTGGCCTAGCTGCTTAAGCAGATGTTAACTTTGCAATGTGCCGTAAGGTTCGGGCTGGGAAAGCACTTCAACCTCGCTCTCTGTCAAGGATACCACCAGAGTAAGGTACCAAAAAAAACCGATCAGCATGTGGCTCGATCCTGTTTCCTTCATCAAGCCCGTTTACTATAGACCTGGTTCACACGAAAGCCATTCGCCATGGGACACAGCATTTGAAAAATAACCGGCACGTAATCTGTTCAGACCAAGTAGCTACTAAGAAGTACCTAGGGAATGAGAGTTTATAACATTTATCTGCGAGAAACCTTGAGACTGAAATTCATTGCGAATAAAAAGGAGTCTAAACGGAAAAGCAAAACAAAACAAAAAATACACCGCAGAGAAAGACAAATAAACCGAAAAACATCCCTAAAAGTCCAGCGCGAATAATGATAAACCGAAAAACATCCTTAAAAGTCCATCGCGAATAATAACAAATCGAACATGCTTCTTGTCCTTGCGTTGCCAACAAGCAAATAACCATAAACAGTTCAAAATACTGCATCCCATCCGTTCAATCTCCATAATCAGTCAAGTACGTCTGACCTACCTAATTCAAATAATAGGCGCAAGGCTTCACACTCAACGCTTTATACAAAAGTTGGCGGCCATCGAGCAGCTCAATCGCACGTCGTTGTATGGCGAGATTGCGAAACGTAACAATTAAAGCAGTGGGACTCCATCGGTCTGGAATATCATGGATCCAACGAGTTCTGACAGGTCGGAATGGTGCGAAGATAAGCAGTATCTACGAATCGAACTATCAGTAAAGACGATTTCGGACGAAAAATAAAAAAAATAAACAAGAAGCCGACAGCAGCCATGACATCGGCGACTAAGCAATGGGGCAAAAGAATACAATACCTCTTCTGCTTTGTAAAGATGATAAGGCCAGTCCGTGACATAAACTTGGTCGTGACCCAGATGTGGCACTATGTGGGACGACGGAGGGGGAGGCCTCATGGTTCCATGCCCGGACAACCACTCATCTGTGACTTGGTCGTTCGCTAGTTGCAATATAGCCCCGTGGAAATAATGCCTAAACGAATCTGCCCATTCGAAAGCCTGCTGTTTCGCCTCTTCGCTCCCAAAAACGACGAGAGCTGTATGATTTGCCTCTACTGGCCCCACGGATCTCACATCGTAACGCGAGAAAAACCTCCGTAGCTGTTTATACCTCTCAATTAGCTTCTGTCACTATAATCAGTTCGGAGTATTGTGCTTACCTCTGCCGTAACTCCTGGTCCGAGTCCTTCTGGTATGTTACAGACCCGAGCCTGGGGTAAGCGCAAGCGTGCCTGGCATAGATCGACGACTTCTTGCGACAATGTGTTCATGTTGTTGATAGTGAAGGTCAATCCCCTTAATTTGTCGAAGATGAAGTGCTTGAGAAAGAGCTAGAGAAGAGGATTAGAGCTACTAAAGCCAAGGTAAAACACTGGCTACTCACTTCGCCACGGTCGCACACAGGCCTGTAGGTATCAACTAAAACATTGAAAATTTGCTCCATGGAGAATTGTTTATCCATCAAATTCGGAATAGCATCGGCAATGTCGTAAGCAACTTGCTGAGGCGACTTCATAGTCCACGGTAAGGGGCCGGAGTTAAAACGAAACAGAGGTGTTTGTTGGACCAGTTCCCTAGTGAGTGTAAGGACCGTTTGGTGCCAGTGTATGGAGTCAGGTCTATCGGGATCCTTGTTCGCATTAGAAACGCTTCTGTGATCAGAGAGGGAAGCTCACTGGCACCCATCCGCACACCTGGATCACTTCATCACACAAGTCCGCATCTGAAAAATACGCCCCGTCAGGACGAGCCCTAATGTGTTGAATGGCAGCGCGTATCTGCTCTCTAGCTTCATTCATAAAGTTGTCATAAGCGAGAGAAGCGGTACTATCCATATCTCCGAAATGCTGTAGATGCCGAAAAAACTTTGAAAAAGAAAGAGAGCTATCCGCCGGGTAGGTTTGATACGTAGTAAGGTGAGAGGAGGTGGGAATGTCGAGAAATGGTAGTAAAAGCGAAAAGAGGCCTGAGAAGATGGTAGAATAATCCGTTTGTGAAGGTAATAAAAGTGAGTTATGCGACCAAAGGTCAGAAAGTATCGATCAATAGTGGTAAAGTTGTTGGGCTATGATGTTGTTGGTTATGATGTGAGTTGTTGATGGTTGAGAGGAAAGGAGCTGAAGAAAATAAGGTTGGGTTGGTGACCGAAGGGAAGAGAGGAGGAAGGAGAGTCTGGAAGTTTGACGGAAGGTGAGATTGAGGTGTCTGGTTGGTTGGTAAAAGGAAGGAGAGGTTGAGGCGGGTTGAGGAAGGCGCAACCCAGACCCTGCGGCCTGCACACACGGGAAAACATTTCCCCGTTTCTAGAAAGAGAGACCTATGCCTGCCTCGTTAATTTGGTCAGTACAAGTCCTTCGCAAATTCGTATTGCGGAGTCCACTCACAATGCGCAACCTCGATCAATCAAGGTTCAGTCCTCCTTCGTACGGACAACGAGTACCGATCAGACCAGGCGTATTTGCAGACTTATTTCGATGATAAAGTTAACACCGACTACACCCAATTTTTACCTAGAACGTATCAACATTGCAGCACCAAAGTAACGAGAGAGAGCCGAGCAATATTCAAGAAGGAGAAACCAAAATATCAATTCATATACAAAAACAAAGGAAACAAAGAAAACGCCATCCCAATCTGACCCTTTTGAAATACCAAAATCATGCCAAAACACCCACATCACATAGTTCGACCGTCAATAACAAGTACACAACGCCAATAACAATCCAACCCAATACACAAACGGCTTCTTTGGCCTGATCATGCCCAAGCTCCAATCAGACTCATTCCGGCGGCTCCAAAGAGCACGCAGAAAGCACCAATAACCCTCCTCTTGCCCCTCAATTCCACCCAACTCTCATCACTCAAAAAGTCCTCCGCCAACAGCTCTACCAACCCGGCGTACAACAACAATCCACTGGAGACGGCGTTCATGCTACCGACCAAGACCAGCCCGACCTCCGAGTTTGGATCATAAGCCTTCTGAAGGCCCAATCCAATCGCCTGCCCTATAGGCGTGGTAAGACCATACGCAAGAGCCATCAACCACGGCTGCCAGGTGTCTTGGCTCCATGGTATGACGGCTATGCGAGAGCCCAAAGCAAGACCTTCGAATGTTTGGTGAAAAATGATGGCAATGAGAAGAACAATGAAGCCGCTGCCAGAGGTGACGGAGAGCGCCATACCGATAAAGATGGAGTGGAAGAGGATACCCATTTCGAGGAGAACAACTTGGAGTTTGGCACGCTTGAGCTTCTGCTCACGAGTGAGGACCAGCTTGACGTGGGGCCTGGGGCCCATGTGGTGGTGCGAGTGACCCATGGCATTGAAAGCCTCAAATTCGTCGATTGGCTCGTCTTCGGTCTTTTCCAATCCAGATTCGAGGGCAGAGGTGTTTGTGTCGGTCGTGGGGAGGGTTGGGCGGCGGTTGATTTCCTCGATTTCGTCATGGGGTGAGAGCGAACGGCGTGCGGATGGAGCTGCGTTTCGGCGAGCAGCGGCAGCCGCGAGGGATCGGCGGGTTTGCTCGGCTTCGATGGCAGTGAGGTTCTTGGAGAACGAGAGAGAGCGGGAACGACGGCGACCAACCATGCCAAAGCCATTGGGACCTACGCCGCCAATGCCACCTACATTGTCGACCGGGGCTCCGATTTGAGATTCTTCAGAGGAAGTGGAGCTCGAGGATGCTGGACGGCCACGGTCTGAAGCAATATTCTCGGTTGACTTCTTTGTAAGGGTCTTGAGCTTGGTGCCAAAGTCGTGGGACTTGTCCTTTATCTTTTCGCTGAGTTTCTTCTTTTCGGCATTTGCAGTGACGGCAGCAATGTCCTTCATCTGTCCTCGGGTAAAGACCATCTCGACTGTGGTGACAAAGAAGACGGCGGCCATTGCAATGGCGCCAGGCATTGCTGGATACTTTTCAGTCCAGAATGCAGGTAGGCATGGGTCGAGTAGAGAGATGAAGGCGGTAGGCAAAAGATGGACGAAGGCTGTAGCGATGAGAACGCCAGTGCCAAAGTGCCTGGCGAGGAAGAGGAAGGTTGGTGGGATTCGGAGTGCGGGAAACCGTTTGGCGATCAGAGGAAAGGCACAAGCTAGAGAGAACGTTAGAATCAACAGCAAGAACAAGAATTCGAGCTTGACTCACAGAAAGCACTCTGGAAAAGGACGACAAACAAAGCCATGATGTGAAGGCCTTGATCGTAATCATTCTCATCAATCCCACCCCCGCCACATTTTGGTCGTCCCCCATCTTCCTCTCTCCGAAAGAGTCTTGCTGTTGTTGACATACCTACAGCAACTGGATTAGTCCCTGATTCTCATGAACACCATTAGAAGAACTTACTCGACTCCATTGATGTGATGTCTTCCAGAAAAGAGCAGAAAACTCGGTATCCGTGAACCAGCAAGCAAACTGCAGTACCCCACAATGCAACACAGACGTGTCCTCCTTCAACAAGCGGAAGCTTCTTCCTTGTACAAAACCAAAGCCAATCTATTCTCAGTCACACGCAGTATCGCCGAGTCTCTCCCAACTGAAAGAAGTAGATCAGATATGCCTGTCGGATAAAAGAGAAGGCTTGTGCTTCCACTTTATCAGATTCAACCAGGTGTCTCAACCGCTGGATCCGCAAAGGCCACGCACGTTTCGCGGGAGAAACTGCCTCAACAACCTTGGTGGAACGCTTGTGCTTGGGTTCGGGTCGGAAGTGCAGCAGATGACGGCTCGGCCGGTTTGAGCTAATGCCGTGGTTATGCACCTAGTGGTGTATGTATGGACGAGGATGTGATCTCCGAAGAGCCCGAGGGACGAATGGTCAACCGCCTAGGAGCGACAGATCAAAGCGTCGGGTGTTTGTTCCTTGCAACGTCGCCAATTTCACGGCACGACTGGGGAAGCTCGAATGCTTAACGGGATGGTCGGGATCGAGCGAGGCCGTATCGTCTGGATTGAGATTTCGAGCTGGATCTGATAAAATGGAAGTTGCAAAATGAAGATGGTATCAGATGATGGTGATTGCTGGTGGTTTTGCTGGTATGACGCGGTGGAAGTGGAGGAGGTGATGGAGCGGTGATGCCTGCTGCTAAGGCCGACGCGGAGGTGTTTTTCTGTTGAAATGTTTGTTTGACGCTGGTACGCTGGTCTGTGACAAAGAGAGACAGGAAGTCTTGGAGGAATGCGAGCTGAAGCAAAAAAGAGTCGAGACTGCAGTATAAAAGTCGGCCGCTATCCGTCCCTAAATAGTCCTCAGGCTGTTGATGGTTGGAAGACAAGCAAAAGTCGAAAAGTGATAAAGGTCGTGGGATTGATGTTGCAGGTAAGATTGGGCGTTTATCTATCTGATATGTGGATATGTGGAGAGAAAAAGCGGGTCCTCGTTCCTAAAAGTTCCCTGTCGTGTGCGTGTGCGTGTGCGTGTGTGTAAGTCTTGCCGGTGATGACTGTGTAGCCCGAAGTTGGCGTTGAAGGTTTCGCTACCCCTGCCATGTTGCTAGCGGACCCGAAGCTTTAAGAACCTTTTTGGACAAAGTCGAGGTATCGAGGTTTCGGATCGGGGAGGAGGAGGCGCAGAGAGAAAAAAAAAGAAGAGGTTCTGGAGGCTGAGGATGTTTGCCATGTTTTTGGAGCGGTGCCAAAGCATGGAGGAGGAATGGGTCTAGAAGGATGCGAGCTGCAGGTGGTGAATCAACCCGATTGGTGCGAGGCGACAACTCTAATTTGAGAATGCTTCAAGTTTGCCGAGCGTGTCCCCAACCTTAAAATCACCATCACCAACTCCTAGACGACGACAAACTCAACGGTAAAGACTCTTTTTTGCTTTGTAACTTTTTTTTGCGAGCTTAAGACCACAGGGATTTTGACATGCTCACAGGGTCATCTTCACACAGCGACTACCCGCAAGTCTCAGATCACGGAGGACAAGAGGCTTTGCAACCTCCTCTCCATGGGCCTTGGGCTTGGTTAGCCGTCAACCCGGGTCTCTCCGGGCCAAAGAGCTCTGAGCCCTTCCGAACCATTCCGACCAAATGCTACAAGTCGAGAAGTTTCTGCCGTCACGAAGCGCAATTCAAGAATACCCAGCTTCACCTTGCAAAAGGACGCATAATCGTTGTCATAAAGACGTTATCCAGCTCCACAATCCTGTCACAGAAACAAGCTCTTGGGATCAAGATGTGTGTCGATCACACTGGAGATCCGAACTGGTCCGAGTCGCAGTGGGTCCGCGAAGAATCGAGAACTTTCGAGCCTCAAAACTCTTTGTCAACCGCAAGTTGAAGCACCATCGTGAAGCTTCAACATCCATGTTTAGCTGCCTTAACTTGCCCTTCACGACATGGAGATGCAAGATCGTGGAGACGATTCCCCAGTGCTAAACTTGGACTCTCCAAGCGTTACAAGCGTTGCAGGCGTTGCAACTTGCAAGCTCTTCATCCCCATGCGACGGTTACCCTAGGCTCCACCGCCAAAGCCGCCCCAGATCTCGGCCCGTCCGGTTACCTAGCTCAACTGTCAAGGTCAACGCCATGCAGATGAAAAGTTTGCACCTTGAAGATGCTCAGGCTCAGGAGGTGAGCCTTACAAGGTCAGCACCATACACATGTACAAGTCCATATATACCTCGATCTTGAAGGGCCTTTCAGGATTGATGTTGCACATATGTACGGCAGGCTGTTTGGGGCGGATAGGCGAAAACGGATTTTCGCATTTTCGCTTATTTGGATTCAGGCAGGCTAGGGGTGAATTAGTTTAGTTAAAGATCAATCAGATAAGATAAACAGTTTGGTGTTCTTTGTGGCATGTGCACTGCAATTTTCGTAGCCTCTATGTGAAGGACTCAGTACATTCCCGATTCTGCATTAAATCTGCCACAACCTCCATAATATAGGTATACTGCCCTTCAGTGCACTCATTGCACGTCTTTTAACTTATAGTCATTCTATAGCCTCCACAATATCCGTAGCTCCTACAGCACTCACCGCAGCTCTTACAGCCACGGAGCCCTACCGAAGCTCTTACAGCCACCGAAGCTCTTACAGCCACCGACCCCCACCAGTACCCCCATCGGCAGCACCCCCATCGGCAGCACCTCCACCGCAGCTCCCTCACCAGCAGCATCCCTACCGCAGCTCCCTCATCGGCAGCACCCCCACCGCAGCTCCCTCATTGGCAGCACCCCCACCGCAGCTTCCAGCTCCCTCACTGGCAGTACCCCCACCGCAGTCCCTACAGCACCCACTGTAGCACTTACAGCACCACTGCAGCACTTACAGCACCCATCACAGCACTTACAGCACCCACCGCAGCACTTACAGCACCCACCGCAGCACTTACAGTCAGCGAGCTCCTATAACACCTACGAGCTCCTATAATACCTACCGTAGCTCCTACAGCACCTCCACCGGCAGCACCCTTATCTGCAGCACCCCTATCGGTAGCACCCCTATCGGTAGCACCCCTATTGGTAGCACCCCCATCGGCAGCTTCCCCACCCAAGTTCTTACAGCATACACTGCAACTCTTACAGCCAACGAGCTTCTATAATATCTACTGCAGCTCCTACAGCACTCCCAACGGCAGCTCTCTTATCAACAGCTCTCCCATCGACAGCCCCCCCACCACAGCTCTTACATCGCACACTGCAGCTCTTACAGCCAACGAGCCCTTATAGCACCAACTGTAGCTTCCAAAACCCCAGTCGTAGCTTCTACTGCACTCACTAAACTGGTACCGCAACTATCACAGATTCTACTATATAATAGCTACACCCTTTCACAACTCTCAACATACTGCAGCTTCACCCTCCTACAGATCTACTTCCCAGCAGACCACCTCCCAGCAGACCCACCTTCCCGCAGATCCACCTTCCCGCAGATCCACCTACTCGCAAATTCACCTACCCGCAGATCCACGTCCTGTCAATCTCACGATGGCTCGCTCAAATTCACCAACAAGAAACCCTTTACGTAGAAGTCAAAGTCCTACCTCTAATGGCCAACAACCCTCTCGTTCGGTAGTTAATTCCAGAGTTGCGAGAAAGTGGGATCCATTTAAAGATGTTATCTTTAATTTGTATATTACTGAAGGACGAACAATGGAAGAAGTAAAGACTATAATAGAGAGTGAGAAATACAACGGTCCAATTGCAAGGTAGAGTATAAACCTCATACTTTTCTCTTTCTCATTACTAACAACCCGTAAAGTCTTCGTACCTACCGGGATCAATTCAAGCGTTGGAATTTCCCTACAAAGCGCCAACCATCATATACGCAAAACCCTCAGGTTGTAGAGCTTGTATCATCGCTCTATCGAAAGAATTATACCAGCAAGAAGATCCTACGAGTCCTTAAGATTAGGCATAATATAAATATGTCAATCCATCAACTGAAACGTCTTCGCCTTCATCCAAACATACGTCTTTTACTTGGAACCGCAAAATCAAGGGAGGCAGAAGCATTAGCAGAACAGCAGGCAGAAGAACATGTGCGTTCTACTCTTGAGAGTGGCGAAGGACTTTTGTACGGTAGAGGCTATCATATTGTGAATCTTCGCCGTAAGGGCATATTTGTTTCAGGGTAATCTTCCTATACACCTATTTCAATCTTTACGAGTACTAATACTTGCTTTCCAGTGGCCGGATGCGTCGCGTTCTTCGTACTGTTGATCCTGAAGGAGTTCGTGCAAGACGTTTACAGGAAAAACGCAAACGTGGCCAGTTCATGATTGAGGGACCAAATAAAGTTTGGTCTATTGATGGGCATGACAAGCTGAATAAGTTTGGATTTGGTATATATGCAGCTATCGATGCCTATTCACGTAAGATCATATGGATTTACGTTGGTGTTGCAAATAGGTTTGCAATCTCTGTCGGTGCACAGTACTTAAAGGCTGTTTCATCTGTTGGAGTAATTCCTAAGATGGTACGCTCTGATCTTGGCGGAGAGACTATCATTCTTGCTATTACTCACACAGCTTTACGGAGATTCAAAAGGCCGGGTTTACCCTTCCGACGAATTTACTGTTACGGGCCTTCTACAAAAAATCAACGTATTGAAGCATGGTGGAACATTTTCGCTAATGGGGTTACAGATGTCTTCCGAAATCTGTTCGTCGACCTCCAAAGAAATAACTTCTTTAGCCGAGAATCGGAGATAGATATAATTGCAATGCGCTATATCTATATGCCGGTTCTACGACAGCAAGTATATGACTTCATGGAGACATGGAATACACATCGGATCAGAAACCAGCGAAAGCGAGCTCACTATCTTCATTCTGGTACTCCGGAGGAGCTGTACACCCTTCCTAAGACCGGTAAGGATTATGGAGTAACACCTGATCCTATTCTTTTAGAACGCTTCCAAGAGCATCTTGGAGAGTACGATTTGGACCAGTATTTGCCTGCCGAAATGATGGAACTTTGTAAGAGTATTCTTCAAGAGCAGCCTGAGCGGTTTCCAGACTCGTTAATTGGGCTCGATGACAACCACGAGGAGGCATACAAGTATCTACGATCTCGGTTATACGAGCTTCACGAAAGTGAAGAGGTGAATCTCCTTGTTTTACCACGTCCAATATCACCGGAATCTTGGCTTAGGGAAGGTGGGTTGGCTTTTTTGGAGGAAGAAGAGTTTCTTGAGGTGACCGCAACTATTGACGCTGGGCCCAACCCCGATCTACATCACTTCGAAGAAACAGAACCAGAAACAATCATCCGTATGTATAAATTCAAGATAGCATTCTAAGTACGAAAAACTAATTCCAATCCAGAAAGCGAAAACGAGGAATCCGAGGAAGAATTTCAGTTCTACGATGGTGAACATCAGCTTGATTCTGAGACAGACGGAAGAGAAACTCTTGATGGACTTGATCTTGACATACCTTTTCTTCATCAAGCAAACGATGCTTACTGGAATGACCATCCCTTCCTGGAGGAGGACGAGGGTGAGCTGGCTGAGGACGAGAGTTGAAAACAGTAATACTGGAGTCGGAGGAGAGAGAGGGGGGGAGACGTGAGGGTGGAGGATCCATATTCGAGTATTGCCAGCTAGAAGACTGAAAAAGTAGTTGTGAAGGAAGAACGGACTGCAGTGAAGGCAGATTTGGTGTCGGTTGTCTAAATTGCATTGTATGTCTTTGGTTATACACATCCGGCCAATTTCTATCAGCTTCCTCAAGAGCATCCTGGATGGTTGAATTCGTTTCCTCAGGATTCTCTGATAAGGATCTCTTCCTTTTCAATCCCGATGTTGTCCCGATTTCAACTTCTGTTTCCTTTTCTTCTTCCTCATCCTCTTCCTCGTTCTCATTCTCATTCTCATTCCCTTCATCTTCTTCTTGTAGAGGGGCCATACTAAGACGAGAACCACGACGAAGTTGCGAGGGCGAAGCCATTAAAGAATGGCGGAGAGAGGTATCGAACGGAGTAGAGCTTTTTGGCCTACGAGTAGGTGTTGAAGGTACTGTCAAAGATCGTCCAGGACTCTGGCTTTGTAAAGTGCCTCTTTCACGGTCTAAATTCTATTAGAAATTGAAAAGTGAGAAATCGAGTATAACATACAGCGTTCTGGCCCCTCAGTCTTCTCTTCAATCTTCATCGGTATCAAGATAGCTATTCGAAATTGATTCTCTGTTGGTTTCGTGAGAGTTGTTGTCTGTAAAGCCATATCGTACAACTGTGAATAAAGATCGTAAAATCGACAAGGTGTCTTAACGTCAATGAATGATAGGCCCGGTAAATTCTTCTGCTTGAAAAAGGAACTGATCTCAATGTCTCTCCGCTCTGAATCATCAAATATCTGATCAGAAGGCTTGTATTCCCAAGATTTATGCTTCAGAACAAGTCCATCCAACCATGAAGGTAAATCCTCAATTTTTTCCAGTTTGCGAAATCGAAATCCTTGCTCGCTGTCCATTTGTGTCGGCTTTCCGTGTCGGAACCATGCGAATAGGCTGATAAATACTTGAATGAACTCCGAAGATGTCTGTGAAGCAGTAGTGGAGGCCGTCACCGTTGTTGAGGGTTTTGTCGAAGTTGATATCCCTCTTGCAGCCGAAACCGTTCCCATAATTGGTCTCGTAGTTGTAGATATTGCGGCAGTTGATGACGAACGGTGTCGATTATGGTATTTATGCACATCTAAGTCAAAGTCAGCAATTGATGTTTATACTCTAAAGCAATCCTTACCCTCACTGACACCCTTCCTGAACGTGGACTCTTTGGGTGCAGACTGAAGCTTTGAAGATGCTCTTCTTCTTTCGGTTCTTGCTTCTGATACAGCACGAGCAGGACCTGAAGCCTGTAATCCACGACCAATTGTACTCTCTCTTGCATTCCGAGCCTTGTCATCAACTCTAGCCGGAGCTGCCTGGGAAGGTGTCCTGCTCTTCTCTACACCTTTATCCGAGCTCCTGTCCTCTTCAGAATCCTTTCTCCAGGCGTGAGTCTTTTCTGGATGTTCGCAGTAAGCACACAAAGAGGGGGTGGTTGAATCAGCAAAGTACTGTGGGCAGTCGCAGTTGAAGACCCTGCAGTTTCGATAGACGTAGGTTGTAGCCGGCATGTTGTAAAAGAGGTTTGATAAGTGTTGAAAGTAAGAGTACCAAAATATGATTGAAGCTGGCTGAGGGCGATGTGATGTGTTACGGTAGACAAATCATTCAGCACTCTTTCATTCTCTCTTCTATTCTCGTGTACTCTCGGGTATCTCGGGTATTCCAATACAGGCTAGTACATATTCACAATTATCATGTGAACATCAGGAAACGATTGAGGGCTTCACCCCCTAGCCAGCGTGAACAAGCATGTGGCTGATTTCAGCCCCCAATTCCTCCATACTAGTAACCCCCCTTCCCTCCGCTCTCTCCAGGCTCCCTCTGCTCCCTCCCGGTTCCTTCCGCTCCCTCCAGTTTCCCTCTGCTCCCTCCAGGTTCCCTCCGCTCCCTCCAGGTTCCCTCCGCTCCCTCCAAGTTCACTCCGCTCCCTCTAGGTTCCCTCCGCTCCCTCCAGGTTCCCTCCGCTCCCTCCAGGTTCCCTCCGCTCCCTCCAGGTTCCCTCCGCTCCCTCCAGGTTCCCTCCGCTCCCTCCAGGTTTCCTCTGTTCCCTCCCGGTTCCTTCCGTTCCCTCCAGGTTCCCTCCGTTCCCTCCAGGTTCCCTCCGCTGCGCTGAACAAAACGAGTGCATGAATGTGCTAGGTTATACATGCTGAACGTGCTGAATGTGTGAACGTTAAAGGTGCTAGATTGAACATGCTAGGTTGAACGTGCTGAACGTGTTAAACGTGCAGTGCTAGGTGTGCTGAATGTGCTTGGTTGCACGTGCTGAACGTGCTTGGTTGAGCTGAATGAGCCAGGTTGAACAAGCCGAACGTGCTGTGCTAGGCGTGCTGAACGGGTGAACGTGTAAACATCGTGCTTAGTTGCACGTGCTGAACATGCTTGTTTGAATGTGCTGAATGTGCTGAACGTGCTGTACTAGGTTGAACATGCTGAGCTGAATAGTACGTGCTGAACGTAAAACGTAAACTGCTGAACGTAACGTGCTGAAGGCAACGTGCTGAACGTGCTAGGTTGGACGTGCTGAACGTCCTGAACTTGCTGAACGTGCTGTTCTAGGTTGAACGTGCTGAACATAACATGCTGAACGTGCTGAACGTGCTGAACGTGCTGAACGTGCTGAACGTGCTGAACGTGCTGAACGTGCTGAACGTGCTGAACGTGCTGAACGTGCTGAACGTGCTAGGTTGGACGTGCTGAACATGCTGAACGTGCTAGGTTGTGCGTGCTGAACATGCTGTTCTAGATTGAACGTGCTGAACGTAACGTGCTGAACTTGCTGAATGTGCTGAACGTGCTGAACGTGTTAGGGTGAAACGTGCCTATCGTGCTGAACGTGCTCATCGTGCTGAACGTGCTCTGCTAGGTTGAAATGTGTTAAAAAAGGATGTAAATTGTAGATTTCCATAAATATACAAACAAAAAGCAAGAAACCAGTTTAACAAACTCAAAACTAAACAATTATACCACCTATTCTGTTTCTTAAGCTATCTTTTAGTTATGACATCCATCTCCACCACCCGGTGGGACATTCGCATGTCTATTTTGACGAGCCCGTTGCTCAGTGCAACCACCTGCCTTCGACTTCCTCTTCTTCTGAACTCTTCCAGCTGTTTTTTCCTTGCGGTGAGCTTTTTTTGTACCTTTAGCCAATGCTTTCTTCTTCTTTTTACCATGATGCTTATAAGTATCATCATTCGCCTTAATATTGGACAACCAGTCATACAAGGCCTTGTGCACAAAGTAGTCCACACTGGCACGAACTCCCATAATCTTTGTGAGACTGTGTGCAATGGTTCTCCCAGAAAAGAGGATTCCATATCCTTCCGGAACCTCAATGACCAGTTTCAGTGGCCATAGAATAAACCACGCTCCAGTCCAAGAGGCAATCTCATTACCGCTTTCAAATTGTTCTAACAATCATTAGTAATAGACAATTTGCAAACGGAAGCTAACCTTCAAACTCTTTGAGATGCTTAAGGAAAGCATCATCATCCTCAAATATTTTTGTATTGGGCTTCCTCTTTCCTCTCTCGCTGAAAGGAATAACCAGGTTCATGGAATTCAGGTCATCTAGCCAGTCCAGATGAGTAATACTTTCATCCCCAGTCATCCCTCTGTTGATGTTAACTCCGTGGAAACCTCCAAAGAGATTTTTAAGCCCTCTTTTCTCAAGTTCTCTAACGAGATCTGGATTCGTAGCCTTTCTGTACTGTTCAGGCAATTCCGTCTGAAGAACAAAGTTAACAAACGAAGTTGCCCTAACAGTATTCTTCAGCCAGTTCTCGCCATCCTCTTTATCATCCTTCAGCTCCTTACTGTAAGCAAGAGTGTTCCCAAATTCACACCATGTTGCATAGTGGCGCTGATCGTGAGTACCTCTTGCAAGAGGATCACTACTCCCGCTTGTTGCCTTTCTCCTGTCTCTGTCAGGGAGTGAAGCAGACGCTTCAGAAAGAATGAAGGGCGTCTCAGGTGGAACCTTAAACCTTAATGCTTGGAGAACCCCTCTGCCGTCTACAACCCGAAGAGACCCAAACTCTTCTACACTCATCTTTCTGAAGCTTTCAATAGTCTCTGGCTTTTCGCAGATCATTGGCACAGTACCGCGCCAACTGTTCCTTGTTTTTAGAACCTCTGAAGTGAAATTAGAGCGGATGGTTGTAACAGGACCCTGAAAATCGATCCATTCATCCAGAGTAGCAGTCAGCCGTTCCTCCATCGATTTGGAAGGATCTGGCGCCCAATCTGGTAAGGTTGACGATGTGAATGCTTTGGTAGTAAGGAGATGCCTCACCCGTTTGCTGATACCAAGCTTCAACTCCTTGGTTGACTTTACTGAAATATTAGCTTTAACGGGTCCTGGCAATACCTTTGAAATCTTCTCAACGCCACACTCAGAGTCTTCTGAACAGACAGTAGCAGTGGTCTGAGTACATGGAAGACATGGCTTGTTTTGAATTAAAACACAGTCCAAGACCTGTCTCCTGAAGGGATGGGAAACCCCACTGGGAATCTCTTGAGGAGAAGACATAGGGCTGTCTGGTGGAGTAGACAACGGGCTGTCTGGTGGAGTAGACAACGGGCTACAGACTGAGCTGCTTGCAGATGACATACTAAAAAAGTGAATACCGTTAGCTAAATTCAATTTGGGAGCGCGCCTGACATTTCTGGTTTTTAAAATACCCCTGAAAGGTAACTCCGGCCTGCAAGCAGACAGAGCACCCTAAATCAGGGAAGGACTCGGTAAAGGTAAGCAGGTTGAATGAGAATATCTCATGTACTAAATAAGTACAGTATCATATGATACAGCCTACAAGGTATGGGGAATCTAATCATACCATGTAGGCGCCAATCAGAAATATATATTTCCAAGAGGCAGGCAACTGGAACCAAAGACACCGCAAGGATGCAGTACCCCGCGAAGGGAACTATGTGTTTTTGAGGTTAAACCTCATGTCCATAAATCAGCCATTTCAAAATGCCCGTGGATCTGCCCAACAGAGTCAGGTGGAGCATCAGATCTCGGTACATTAGAAGCCAGGGTTACAGTTTGCCCCACTGGAGGTTTGGCTCCCGAAGGAAACACTGGAAGATAGGATAAATCCTATTAAAGGTCTCCCATGACCATAGAATACACATACTAAGTCCAAGCATCTCCCATAAGGTGGTCAATGAGAAGATGGAAATAGTAGCGAGAGGTTATACGGAGCCCTCTAATCCGAGAGGTTATATGGAACCCTCCAATCCAAATCCCAAAGAAAAAAGCCAACGGTATTCGTAAAACAGGGAGTTTTACCTTTAAAAAGTGTTCGTAGATGTGTTTGGCGTTGTAACTCTAGATTGAGGCGTCGTACCGTTCAACCGATGGCGGGAATCGAATCCTTGGGGTCCCTTTACCTAGTACCGGCCCTTACCGCACTTCCCCAGATCCAAAACCCGTCTGTTTGCGAGGTAAACGTAAGAAGGGTCGAAAAGCGTCGAAATGAAGCGTTTGGCGCTGTAGCTCGAGATCTGGGCGTCCTAACGTCAAACCAATGACGGCAATCGAATCCTCGGAGTCCCTTTACCTAGTACCGGCTCTTACCGCACTTCCCCAAGTCCAAAACCTGTCCGTTTGCGAGGTAAACGTAAAAAAGGTCGAAAATCGTCGAAATGAAGCGTTTGGCGCCGTAACTCGAGATCTAGGCGTCCTATGGTCAAACCGATGGCGGCAATCGAATCCTTGGGGTCTCTTTACCTAGTACCAGGCCTTACCGCACTTCCCCAAGTCCAAAACCCGTCCGTTTGCGAAGTAAACGTAAGAAAGGTCAAAAAAGCGTCGAAATTGGGGTTTTGTTGATATTGTGGGGCCACCACTGACTCTAGCATGAAAAGGTTAGCACTATTCATTTTCCAATGGCTCTTTTACTCAACAGAAGTCCCTTTGAGACTGGTATTGCTGTTTTGATGAAGTTGTTGGTTGGGCAAGAGATGTTGGTAGAGGTTGTAAAGGAGGGGCACATTATGAGCATCACTCGGAGAATTAATCTGGCAGGCTTGGCAAAAAAAATCAAAATTTTGGTATGCTTTTTTTTGGCTTGTTTGAAAGAGCTTTCTCTCCTCATTCTAATGGTATTCTTTGCTAAGCTTCATCATGTTCCATTGTTTTGTTATTGTTGTTAGAAGTATTATTGCTCTCCGTGCGAGCGTCGCTCTCCGTGCGTCGGCAAACGAGTCTGGGACAGTGAAAAATTAAAATTTTAGTATGCTCTTTTTTTGGCTTGTTTGAAAGAGCTTTCTTTCCTCATTCTAATGATATTTTTTGCTAAGCTTCATCATGCTTCATTGTTTTGTTATTGTTAAAAGTATCCTCCAATTGCTCCGTACGAGCGTCGCTCTCCGTACGAGCGTCGCTCTCCGTACGAGCGTCAACAACGAGTCTCGGACGTTGAATTGACGCTTGGGCCACCTGGAACTTAACTTAACACCTCAAACTCGAAAATCCGTTTTCGCCTATCCGCCCCAAACAGCCTGCCGTACATATGAGGAACTTTTCCGTCAAAGCAATGCAAGGCTCGACCGGACAACAGCTCAGGGGAGGTTGCCACAGGCTCAACGACGGCTACAAGCGGACCACGTTCACCGGTTTACTACAGCAGGAAATGTTTCAACCTGGGCTCCGCCGATGGGCTGAGAGATTGCAAACTCCGGTTCTGGAATTGGGAACAAGATGATTGTGGATTCCGAGATTCGTTTCGTCGCGAGGAGTGACCTGCCTAACGACTTCGCTTGTGGCGGGTGGCTTGTGGCTTGACGATAATGCATGCACGGACCAACATTGAATCTGTGCTCAATATCGAGAACTGACGTCCAGGACGAACAACTCCTGAGCTGAGTCCTTGCAAGCTTGATCATGCTTCAATTCATCAAGTCACAACATGTTGTGACATCACTCGACTCAAAACACCCATTTTTCGAGGATATACCGATGCCTCGTATAGTTTTTGAAGCAGTACTTATATCTACAGTATTAACTTAGGTGAGTTTCAGCCACAAAGAAAGCCACACTCTAACTTGGTTGGTGTCACGGGGTGACTAAGGTTAGAGGGTCTAGCTAGATAGGGGTTAGTGGCTCGGCGAAGGAGGTTGTCTTCTCCGCCATCGCGAGAATGAAACATCATCTTTCTGTCTCTCAAAAGTCTTCTGTTTTCTGCGTGTTTTCCGTGACGGCCTCACAAGTGGCGTCAAGGCTGCTTCGAACAGCATCTACGCGAACCTCCAGCTCCGAGCTATAACCGAGCACCGACCATGGACATTTCAGCGACAAATCTCTACGTTCCCCCATCACCCGCACTTCTCTCTCTCATCATACACTGGACCGACTCCTTTATTACCCTCGATCGTCACCTCAACCATCCAGTCACCTGGAGTCTGGGCCGTTTGTTAGCCCGGGTCTTCATTTACCGTCTCAACCATGTCAACCTCCTACCGAACACGCAACTACTCCCGGAGACTGCATCTCCAGAAACGTTCAATCTCGTCTACATGATGACGATGCTCGACTTCTTTGCGGCTCGCTCATCCCCGGAGGATCCAAACTGGCTCACCGTCTGCATTGAAGCCTATCGCGCCTTCGGTCCCAATGCCCTCGCCACAAAGAACCATATAAATCAATCCCTTCCCGATGAAAGACTTACCGAGCTCGCAGAAACAGTCGACAGTCCCGACTCACTTACTCGCCACTCGATCGGACCCGATCACCGCCCCAGTTCTTACCAGCTACCTCCGCCAGCAGCGACTCTGGATTGGGACACATTGGCCGACGAGATCCCAATGATTGACGTGGTGGAAAGACGTTTGGTAGAGTACGCTCCTCGGCCTGTGCAGACAACAGCCGCGGTTCGCATGACAGACTCTCTGTTGGAAGTCCAACGCAATGCCTCGGTAAGGCTCCCGAACGGCCTGGAGATCAACACATACGAGCACCGTCAGCACCCTCCGCCGGCTGCCTCCCCGACGCTGCAAGCTCTATCTCAACTCAACTGGCAAGTCCAAGCACAACAGCAGGAAATGGCCCGTATGAATGACCAATACCGGCAAGCCATTCAACAACTTCAGATGCGGATCCCTCCCCCAAGCGGCCTCGGAGAAATACAGATGCGTGAACCAACCCCGCCGTTGCTGGCCGCCAGGTTACACAAAAAGTTGCCAAGACTACTCCCCCCTCCACCCAAAGACAATTCTCGACGTTCTCCTCACATCCATTTCAACACTTCCTCATCCTCCGAGAAATCAACCCCCTCCATTATTCGACGTATCGACAACAACGCCGCTGTTTCGCCAGACATCACACCATTGACAGTTCGTTTTGCTCCAAGAACCCCTAAATCACAAGTCAAACCTGGTTGGGAAAAAGTCCCGTCAGACGAGGACTCCCCTCACGACGACCCTGACCACCTTCCATTCGAGCCTTCCACCCCCACTCCTCACATGTTCTCCAACAAAGGCTCTCGTCAGAGACGAGGCCGCTACAACCCCCGTGCTGATCACTCTACAGATAGACCATCACCAAACTCCTTGATGGGAGCCGAAGACTTGTTCCAAGACGAACCATCGGTCTGGGGCGGAAAACCCCTTCAGTACGTCCAACCAAAGATCGAAGAAGTTCAAGACGAATACGACGACGATGAATATGAGGAGGACGCCCAGTTCGACCGAGACGAGCAGGCTCGCCGCCTTGATCTGCTGACCGGCTTCAACACGCCAGCTGCTCGTCTGCCAGGATCATACCCTCCAGAGCAACCACTCGGAAACAGACCGAGACAGGATCCTCCTCAACGTCGCGAGGCACCTCCAAGACCCTCAGGGACCACGGCCCAGGCCCCACAGAACGATAAGAGCCTCGACGATTTCTTCAACAAGATGTATTCGGATCCTGCCATGATGGAACACGCTCGTGCCCGAATGGCCTCCCTCTTTCCACTCACGATTGCACCACCTTCACAACCTGCACCGAGGTCGCAACCAGCCACCAAAACAAATCGTCAAGACTCGTGGCAACAGTACCCGTCCATCCCGGCTGTTCAACACCCCGGCATGCCAGGTCCTGCCGCCCCGCAAGGGAGCTGGCCAACAACTTCGATCCCTGCCGCCCCTCAAGGGAGCTGGCCTCAACAAATCTCTCCTCTTTCTGCCGCCCCTAATGGGAGCTGGCCTCAACAACCGTTCAATACGACTGCCGCACCGCAAGGGAGCTGGCCGATATATCCCTCATCATCCAACACCGCCCCTAACGGGAGCTGGCCGATTCAACAAACCGCTCCACCTCAACCCAATCCGTACTTGGGGTCTCAATATCCGCACCAGAATCCGTCCAGCGAGCTGTGGCCCTATCAACCGACAGCTGCCACTCATCCGAACTTTCCTCAGCTCTCGACTCACCCAACCATCTCCTCGCTTGGGATGCCTGATTTCAACCCACACGCGTACGCTCCTGCAACACACGCGGCCACGCCATGGGCATACCAACCGCCCTCCCAGCAAGATCAGAAGACGTGGTTTGGGCCGCTGGGATCATCGGACATTTCCGTGGTCGTCCCTCCGGCAACCTGGCGAGAGCCGTTCCCGGCCACCATGCTGCCCGGTCGCAAGCCTAACGAAAAATACCCTGCATCCAGGCTACCGAAGTTCGACGAGAATACCATGCCGTTAGAGAACTACCTTGCGGCCACTCAAGTCGACATTGTCACTCACGGCGAGGACGCCGTCTGCTCGTTGATTGGTCGTCACGCGTTCACCGTCGGCAGTTACCTATATGGCTGGTACAACGCGTTAGACTACAGAGATCAATTGAGGCTTTCGATCGGACCTGGCGCTTGGAGGAACTGGCAATATTGCCTGCTGATGCTCCGCGACAACCTCGACGAGAAACTAAAAGCGGCAGCCGACAACGAGTTCAAGAAAGCTGAGGAGTCCCTGCCTGCTTACCTCGCCCGTATGCACCCCCTCATTAAAGCTGCCCACCGCTTCGAGAACGAACGCCAGGTCATCCAACGCTTGAAGGCGGGATTTCGAAACTTCTGGGCCGTGATGTCCTGTCCCGAAGAGAACAACTTCCAGAACTTGGTCAACCAAGCTCATGCATACGAGCGGATGATAAAGATACCCTCCGCGGAGCCGCCAGTCCAGCCGCCAGGCGTGAACGTCCTCAGCAGCTCGTACTTACCAAAAGAGCTCGCCGCGGCGTCATATCATAATCAATCGGATCTTTTCTCCAGCAACTCGTACGCGATGAAAGGCAACACTGCCCCCTACAGACAAGCACCGGCAACCCGGCATCGAGACGTCGATCCACGGTATTTTGTATCTCCGCAGGAGTTGGACCCTCAGATGCTCGTTCATCGCCGTCAGAACGTGCCGGATTCGGAAATCGATCCCAGGGCAAAGACAGTCAACATCCGCCACTCAACCAAACACGGGAAGTTGATGAGGACGTACATTCGTGCCATCCCAGAAGAATCCGTGGCCTGTATTCAAGACTGTGACATATGCGTCGCTCACAACCTCAACCCTCGCGATCACTTCAGATTTGAGCACAATCTCTATCATGAACCGCAGAAATCCCGAACATTCTTCCTTCATTCAGGCATTCCCGAAGCCGAAGACGACTCGGAGTCGGAAAACGGCGATCGGGCCTAGACGCTGCGGTGTCTACAGCCCCTAGTCGTCCTAAACCCGCACCAGATCCTACTCGTCCCAAAGCAGCTCCCGACAAATACTTCAAGATACGTCATCCGAATCTTAACCGGCGCCTCCAACGCCAGAAGTTCCCCCAGTTATCGCTACCTCTGTCATATATCCATCACATATCGTCTTTGTCGTTTCCTTCCATAGCCTCAGATATAGGTACGAAGAAGAAGTTTGGTCCTCCGGTGCCAACAACCTCGTTACAGGTGACACGTGTATTCTTGACCGAACACCGTGCCATCAGCAAAGACGGGACATCGTTCAAGACAGTTACCCCCTCCATCGTGAGAGGCCGGGTCGGAACGGAAAGCCAAGAGACCAGGAATCTCTTCGTAGACACGTGTAGTGACTCATCTATTATGCAAACATCATTGTTTTACAACACCTACCCAAATCATCCAGTACACACTTATACTCGTCTCCAGATCACAGGCGTGGGTTCAGCCAACTCCAAGGGTTTTTCTTTGGTCCCAATGTGGATAGAGATGTGGGAAAACGACGTGATCGTGCTTGCCGAGATCGACGTTGAAGTACACCTGGTAGACGACTTCGCTCCCGGTGTCCTGCTGGGGATGGACACTATTAAACGATACGCCTTCTCGTTCGACTTCGAACGCGATCGGATGGCTGTCGCTCAGTACTCCACCCCACTAATTACATCTCGGGCCGCTCCTCCCACGATCCCGGTCTTCGTGAAAACCGCTGTCACTATACCAGCCAGGACCACCAAATTTATCGCGCTCGATCACGCACCGTTCCCTGCCGATCTACCTTACACTTTCCTCCCGTTCAGTCTCAGTGCCCCAGGAAAGCCCCTCCAACTCCATATGATGAAAGGTGTGATCGATCAATCTACGAAAACTATCCAATTTACCAACCGCTCACCTGACCCGATCCACCTGGGCCGCCATTTACAACTCGGCACTGCCTTCCCGATCACGGGTCTCGAAGATTCAATACACAGGACTTCGATGACCATCGACGTGGCCGACCAACTTCGAGATGACCTGGTCCAACCGTCGGTCACGACAGGACATGCACCCCCGTCCGCGCAAGATATCTATGCGGTGTTGCATGCCAACGAAGAGCCGATTCCACACCCGGACGACGAATCAGGGACAGATCCGCCGCCCACAGGCGACCGCATCTCACCCCAATTGACCTCGGATCCTGAAGAAGTGGCGGTCCACTTCTCGTCTACACATCAACCAACGGTCGAGGATGACTGGGAAAGCGTTTTGAAGGATCCAGATAAAGCTCAATCCTTCATAGCCGCGTCGACCTCACGAGAGGAACCTGTCCAAACGACACCACGTCCAAGACCCCCGCACGTTGACGAAGCCGACCACCCAGATGCTCCGCCGTTGCCCCCTGACGAGACGGATAAACAACCGGGACCCTGGATTATATGGGACCAACTGGCGGACACTGAGAAAACCATCCTGACTGAGCTACTCAATGAATATCAGGATCGGTTCTCTACGAACACCATCGGTGTGGTTAAAGACTACTGGGCAACCATCCCCACAGGCTCGGCTCGGTTGCCGCCACCTCAACCGTTACGCCCAACGAATCCAGCAAAACGGGCGATTATCGAGGAGACGATTCGAGACTATCTTGATATGGACCTCATCGAACCATGCTCGAGCCCCACGGCCGCACCCATCGTAGTGGTGAAGCAACATGGAAAACACCGATTCTGTATTGACTATCGTCAACTCAATGCTGTGACAGTCGGTGACGCATACCCCATGTTGCGAGCGGATTCCGTGTTTGACGCAACTCACGGTGCCCGCTACTTTTCGATTATGGATGCTCTCAAGGGATATCACCAGATCGAGGTCCATCCGAAGGATAGGCACAAAACGGCATTCGTCTCTCACATGGGGCTTTATCGTTTCAAACGCATGCCTTTTGGCTTGAAAAACGCGCCAGCCATATTTCAGCGGCTCATGGACGAAGTGATCTCACCTTTGCGATGGACTGCTGCACTGGTATACATTGACGATCTGTTGATTTACAGCAAGTCTTTCCCTGAGCACGTCAACCACATTCGGACCATCCTTGAGGAGAGCCGTAAAGCCAATATCACGTTCTCATCAAAAAAGTGCATGTTCGCAGTGCCAGAAATCAAAATCTTGGGTCACAAGCTCTCTCGCTACGGGCTCCACACTCTCCCTGACAAAGTGCAAGCCATGGCCGAATTGGCCCCGCCAACCACTATAGGCGGCTTACACAGAGACGTGGGCATGTTCGGTTACTACAGGAACTTCATACCGAACTTCGCCGAGATAGCGATGCCACTAAACGCGCTGAAAAGCCGAGAGCCCAACCCGGACGGGACACAGAAACGCTATGATTCCAAAGCCAAGTTGACTCATTGGGACGATAAATGTCAGAAAGCGTTTCAGTACCTCAAGCATTTGCTGTGTACAGCTCCCGTCCTCGCACATCCAAAGTTCGACCGTCCCTTCAAACTGTACGTCGACGCATCAGGAGATGCCTTCGCTGGCGTATTGACTCAAGATTGGGCTGCAGAAGAACTTGACCAGCTACTACCTACAGACGAGACATTGATCTCGCCGGCGATCACTCTCACGGCATCCGCTCGACCATTGGTTCTTGACAACATCCTCCCGCCGAGGTCAGGACAGTCAATCGAGGCATCTGCCACCAAAGATCTCTCTATCTCGGATATCCTCCCCCAACAGGAAACCGAGACTCAGCTCGCTCCTCCCTTCAACTGGGACAAGGCATATCGAGAAGATCCGACTTGGCTGAAGATATACGAAACAACGCGCGGGGCTCCCAACCCGCCTTTCCACCTCAACCAAGATGTCATGTACCAGGACGACAAGATCTGCCTCCCGCTCGCGCTCCTCACCCCAACCATCAAGATAGCACATGATACCTTCGGCCACTTTGGAGTCGAAAAGACGTACGAACGAATTTCACGCACTTTCGTCCGCAAGAATACTCTGAGCGCCGTCCAAGAGTACGTCGATCACTGCCCTCGATGTCAATTGTCCAAAACGCAGAAACAGGCCCTGGCAGGCGATATGGCCCAGACGTTTCCCGCATCGCAAGCGTTTGACACTGTAGGGATAGACTGGATTCTAGGCCTCCCTGAATCTGGAGGTTACAACGCTCTTATGGTCGTAATAGACCTCTTCACTAAAACGTGTATTCTTATCCCCACGACCAACGCATATACAGCTCTCTCTTCAGCAGAAGACTTTTTCAACCATGTGGTACGAAGAGGTTGGATTCCGCGGAAATTCGTGTCAGATCGGGACTCGAAGTTCATGTCGCACTTCTGGCAACGGCTCTGCGAACTCCTCGATATCCTCCAAGCACGATCCACTGCATACCATTCCCAGACCAATGGCGGCACCGAGCGACTCAACCAGACCGTCCAAACGTGTCTACGGGCTTATATCCTCGACAAAGCTCACGAGTGGCTCCTGCACATTGCCATGGTCGAATTAGCCATTAACTCAGCCATACACAGCTCTACCGGGTTCTCCCCATATCAACTATTATACGTACAACCGATGGACGTCATGAAACGGATCCTGACGGCTCACCTCGACCAACTCAACGTCCCGGCAGACCACTTCCTCGCCGAGGCCAAGATCCGACTGCATGACGCTGCGGAAGCGTTCCAGAAAAGCCAGGCCTTGGTGAAGAAGTATTACGACAACCGTCGTGCCTCAGTTAAGCCCTTCGCAGTTGGGGAATGGGTGTCACTACGCCTGAAAGATCATCCCCTTAACATCCTTCGGCGTACAAAGCTTCACCAACGGAAATTAGCCCCTTGCCAGATCATCGAAATCCTGGCAGACGGCAAAGCTGTCCGACTCGATCTCCCTTCATCCATCGCAATCCATCCTGTCGTCTCGATCCACCATATAGAACGGGCCACCGATCCGGACGACGACCCTCACCGACGCCGGCGCCGCGAATTCAACACAACCATCATAGCATCTCAGAAGGTCTTGGTGGGAAAAAAGACTGAGACCCAATTCCTGGTCGTCGACAACAGATCTGGGAAACAAGAATGGAAGACCCGATTAGACGTCGACGAATGGGCACTATCAGAATATTTAGAACGCCTAGCGTTATACAACGCCCTCCACCCAGATAAACCTCAGTCCATCACCTTAACCGCCACATCGACGGCGTCGGCAGCGACGGACACCCCTCTGGAGAGGCCGATTCTCTACATTTCGAAAGTCACCTCCACCCAAGAAAAGGCGTACGAATCGACCGAACGGGAGATGGCATGCCTAGTATGGGCATTCAACCGTCTGAGACACTACCTCGAAGGGGCCAAGGTGACGATTGTCACCGACCATCAACCGATAAAGAGCGTACTTAAAACATCAGCATACACCACCTACTCAACTCGTCTCGAACGCTTTCGAAATCAACTCCTACCTTATCTGGACGACATCACCGTCGTTTACAAACCCGGAAAATTACACGTAAACGTGGACCCTCTCTCTCGAGCCGAATGGGATCCGGCAGCGAAACCAGGTCCTTCGCCTCCGGATCCTCGCTTACCGGAGAACGACTCCGGAGACCTCAACAAACCTTTAATCCCAACAACTTTCCCCGCTCTTCCGCTTACCACAAACACCTTCTTCTCACACTCAACTTCTCCACCATTCACACCTTCCACAACACAAATGCCCGTTCCTCCCGAATCGTCCGTCACGTACCCCGACTCTTACACTCCCGGTGACTACGAGGAGGAATACGACGAAGATTACGACGAAGAATACGAAGAGGAAAACGAACAAACATCAAACATCCCACACGACTCGCCCGCTCCCCCATCCAACAACGCTCCTTCCTCTCAGCGCGAACTCGCTCCTCCATCCTCCGCAACTGTCTCGATGTCGGAATCGGGCAACAACTTCTTGGTCGAGATCTTCCACGCCTTGGGGAAACAAGTCCAGAACGACCCGGAGAACACGTCCCGATACTTCGAGGCCGCCCAGACGTTCGCAAACCAAGGGTTGGCACATCAGTACCGTCTTGCCGGATTGGCCACCAGAGGCATCTACGAGCCAACTCGTCCAACCGGTCCCAGTCCACCGAGCCGTCCTCGCACCGACGAAGGGTCTCGTGGCCGCTCCGAGCATCAAAACTTCACACCTCGACACCGCCCACAAGACCGTGACAATCAAAGCGATATCTCTCACCGTTTCGGCCCGCTCAATCACGGCCCCTCCCAACATCCTCGTCGAGAGGTCGACCGCTACACCCCATACGACGCTCCCAGGCACCGTCCAAGAGGCCAAGGCAAGAAACGTCGCAGCCAGGGTGAGCGACGGGCCGACCAAGAAGGGCACACCTGATCTACATCCAGTCAACAAGGAGGGAAACTTTGTCGAGATTTGAAGGAAGGAACAATCACAATTTTAGAGGACGGATCATCAGCATGAGTGAAGCCGACGGCCGATTACTAGATGGATATTATAGCTGGTTATGCTAGGACGCACGGATGGGATGGAGAAGACTAGCTAGTTATCACTGATCGACGTAGCGGAGGGACCTCGGGTCGACGGTCTGGTTTCGGGGGGGGGACGTGTCACGGGGTGACTAAGGTTAGAGGGTCTAGCTAGATAGGGGTTAGTGGCTCGGCGAAGGAGGTTGTCTTCTCCGCCATCGCGAGAATGAAACATCATCTTTCTGTCTCTCAAAAGTCTTCTGTTTTCTGCGTGTTTTCCGTGACGGCCTCACAGTTGCCCAGGATCCATCAATTCAGCCGCAAGGACCGTGCATTTCGGCTGTACCCCACGCCGGCCGGAGCATTTTGACGACACATCCGTTGAATCTTGCCTGAACCCCGGAATATTCTTTGACACCTTCAAATCCAGCCTATCAAACGACATGAACACTTCTAGAACCACACCCAAACAGGCAACAATCTTCCATTCTCGGATGAAAGCCGAATATGAACGGGTCTTCTACAGGCTCTACCGCACCTCTAGCCCTAATATGGCCATGATTTCGACATCCATCCCTTCGAGCGGGTCCGGGGTCTTCTCCACAAACCTGGATAAAGCTCACATCATGATCATATAAATTCCACTCGGCTTCCTGCGATTCTTCTTCGTCACTCTTCTTCTTGCACGGATCAAGAGACTCACCATGGTTCGCCCATATTCCCTCCTCAAGGCTCTGCTTTTTGCAGCAACTGCCTCGGCATCTGCCATCATCTCTGCCCGTCAAGATGACAACCATTGGGTTTCTACCTGGACTTCAATGCCCCAGCTTGTAGAGCCCAACAATCTTCCACCAGCTCCATTCGTACGTGCTCGTTCGATTCCTGTTATTTCTGCTAACACAGTATCAGACTGGTGGCTCTCAATTCAATGCCGCAACCCTCCGTCAAACTCTCCACATGACGCTCTCTGCACCTCGTATCCGCATTCAGATCTCCAACACCTTTGGAACGACCGATCTTCCCATCACAGCAGCCTCCATTGCCAATCCCGTCAACAACGCTGCAGGCGTTGGCAGCATCGACACCGCCTCTCTCAAAAAGTTGACATTCAACGGCAAAGACTCCATCACCATCCCCCGAGGAACCGTAGCCTACACCGACCCCATCGACTTCCCCATCAAGCCGCAACAAAACATTGCCGTCTCCCTCTACCTCGCCAGCGGCCAATCCGGCAACCAAATCACCGGCCACCCCGGCAGCCGCACCACCTCCTGGATGCAATCCGGCAACCACATCAACGCCGCCAACGTCTCCGGCGGCAAGACCGTCCACTGGTACTTCATCTCCGTCGTCGAAGCCTGGACGCCCAAAGCCACCTCCGCGCTCGTCATCCTCGGCGACTCCATCACCGACGGCCGCGGCTCCGACGACGACAAGAACAACCGCTGGCCCGACCTCCTCCTCGCCAAATTCATCAAGAACGGCATCACCACAATCGCCATCAACAACCAAGCCGCCGGCGGCAACTGCGTCCTCTCCCAATGCCTCGGCCCCTCCCTCCTCTCCCGCTACAAGCGTGACGCCCTCGACCAACAGGGCGTCAAGTACGTCATGATCTTCGAAGGCGTCAACGACATTGGCAACGGCGGCACCGACTCTGGCTCTCAGCAACGGATCGGCGACCAACTGATTTCCGCCTTCACCCAAATCTCACGGGACGCAAAAGCAAAGGGCCTCAAGGTCTTTGCCGCGACCATCACACCCCTCGGCACAGGCTACACTGGCGGCAGCCGCGAGCAGACTCGCCAGCGTGTGAATCAGTGGATCTTGCAGCAAGCAGGCGGTATTTTCGACGCTGTCATTGACTTCGACAAGATTGTTCGCGATCCTTCTAATGCTTCCAAGCTTGCTCGTGCTTATGATGGGTCTGGCGATGGACTGCATCCGAATGTTGCGGGCTTCCAGGCTATTGCTGATGCCTTCCCGTTGAATATCTTTAATGTTACGCCTGGGACACCAACGACTTCGACGTCGACGACTGCTACCGGTAGTACTACTACTTCCACGACGACTTTTGTTCCGACCTCGACTGTCAGCACGCCGACAAGCTCACCGACGCCTACGGTTTCTCCTGGTGGTACCTTGCCAAAGTATTCGCAGTGTGCTGGTAACGGGTGGCAAGGTAGTGGGTTTTGTGTTGATGGGACGGTGTGTAACAAGTTGAATGATTGGTACAGTCAGTGCTTGTAGGGAGATAGTTTCAGTGGAGTGTATATATAGTAGTATTATAAGCTTGAGAGGATATAGTCAAGCGGGAGGATGAAACAGAAAAGCTTCATCCATGAAAGGATCAGTGCGCCCAGTTATCTGCTAAAAAGAATTCATATTCGTGCCCTTGACTCTAGTGACCATTATTATTATGCAATATGGCAAAAAATACAGTCTTGAATGGCGAAATACTTACAGAAAACAATTAGCTGATGTTCAAAAGGTTCGAACTCTAGCAACACCCCGTTTCGATCGGGGGACCTCCGGGTTATGAGCCCGGCGCACTTCCCCTGTGCTATGTTGCTGTGTATATACGCTTGCTTCAATATCTAAATTATGGATCTGTTTACAGCCCCTGAGGGGGGCAAAATGTTTGGACAAACGGGGAGTTGAACCCCGGGCCTCCCCCAATCAGTCTTTGTTGAGGGGGTTTGTTGCGGTGCGAAACCCCGTCAACGTGCTAAGGGGGTGTCATTCCGCCTAGACCATTCGCCCTGTTGATGGTTTAGAGTCTCACAGTAAAGATCCGATAACAATAGCCAGACAATGAGCAAGTTTCAATCGGATAGGAGATCTAAACAGCTCACCTGCCCACCGAGCTCAAGCAGAGCCCTACACCCTATGCCCTATCTTTCTCGAGAGCTACCAAGACTCCGAACGACTTATAAGCAGCACCATCGCCCTTCGATGTCCCTTCATCCATCCCATGGATCACCGTCTTGACAAGGCGTAATATGTTACCTGGCCAGGTTGACAGGTCTCAGCACCATGGGCTAAACCGTGAGACTCAGCACCGTGGGCTAAACCGCGAGAATATGAACTGCCTTGGCCTAGGTCTACAATAATACCTACCCCACCTTCATCCAGGTGTAAAACAGGTCGTACCCCATGGCCTACCTTATCTATGTTCTCAGAGCATTCATACTTCTTTGCCCGGCCAGTAAAGTACGTAAAACTGATGGACAGGACAGTTTGTATGACGAACGATGCTCGCATGGTCCTTAGAAAGCGACACACTTTGGCCTGACAGCCGTCGATGCGGCCAATTCTACTTGCACAGTAGTCGAACATCGTGGTCTGAAACTTTTCTTTACCAGTTATGCTCAACTACTATCGCTATTGATCAACAATATATGTTCGACTGTCAGTGAGAAATGGCAAAAAGGTGGGGCGGCTCTGCCGTGTGGGTTCGAACTCGGACACTACACCATTGCACTATCGATCGAACCGATGTGTCTGGATTCCCTTGGCCATCAAGCACCAGAATGCTCGCGTCCTACTCTTCGACCACAGAACCTTGAGTGATTACTAATCAGTGACTTATAATTTGTAGAGGCTCAAGTAGATACTTGTACTGTAAAAAGGCAAAAAGACTCGGAGGGGGCGGCTTTGTGGGCTCGAACTCAAGCACTACACCATTGCAGACTGAATACACCTGAGACGTCTGGATGTTTTTGACCAGTAGACTCCGGAATGCTCGTGCTCTACCCTTCGACCACGGAACCTTGAGTGATTACCAATGAGCTCATGAGTGTTATAACTTATACAGGCAAACCTCCCAAGTAGTATCTTGCAGATACAAGTAAATGCTTACTACACTGTAAAATGGCAAAAATAGGGGGCGGCTTTGTGGGTTCGAACTCGAACACTACACCATTGCAAATTGGATTGACCACCGGAGATGCTTGGGTGTTTTTGACCGACAAGCTCCAGAATGCTCGTGTCCTACCCTTCGGCCACAGAACCCTGAGTGATTACTAAGGCATGATCAATACTCACATACCTCCCAAGTTGTTTCTCATACATACTATATAAAGAAAATACCGGAAGACGGGACTGGCAAAAAGGTTGGGGCGGCTCTGTGGAATCGAACTCGAACCCTACACCATTACACTGACAAGCTGTGATGCCTGAGTTTTTTTGACCGGCAGACTCTAGAATGCTCGCGTTCTACCCTTCGACCACAAGGCCTATCATGCTGCTTGAAATGTATCAAAGCGTCAAGTAGTGCTTGTCGATGTTGATTGGTCTACTTAAACACTTAAACCACTTAAACTCCCCACTAAACACATTCGCCCACCTGCACTAGACCTAAATGGGAAATAAACCACGAAACCCCACTCTCCACCAACAAAGAAAGCTGTCCAAAGCAAACAAGCACGCTCCCGCACCAACCACTCTAGCTAAAGTTTCCACCACCAACAGTCTCAACCTCACTCACCGCCCAAACATTATTATCGATAATCACCCTTCCCTCCACATCACTAACCCTCACATCAACCCGATCGCTCCCACTTCCATTCTGCAACACCCAGTAGTTATACGGCTCCCTCACCAACTCCCGCCAGTTCCTACCCCCATCAGCACTCACCTCAACCTTCGCAATCGGCGTCCTGGAATCACGAATCTGCAACGCAAGATACCACTGGCTGCTACCCTCCTTTGCGCGATAGCGGAGTGGCCCGTTGGATGGACAACGGACGAGAGTCCAGCTGATCGGCAAGATGGCTTGGTTCGAGCCGAGCTGTGAATAGGCCTGTGGGCTGAGGGTAAGAGCGTTGGCGTCAGATCCGCCTTGATCAACGATCATGCCGGTTGTGGAACGACCGTTGGTGGCATGAGTAACCTGGACGCAGGCGCCACAGTAGAGGGCACGGTTCCAGTTGAGGGTTGAGAGTTGGATTGGCTGGAGGCCTGCTGGGAGGGTGTAGCCGGCGTAGGAGCAGGCGCCGCCTTCGACGTTTGTGGCGCCTTGTTGAGCGGTGCCGGAGACGGCTTGGTTGAGGCGGGTAGGGAGAGTTGGGTTAGAGGGGGAGGTGGGTTGAGGGGTAGGCTGTGGGGTCCAGGTGGAGGTTGGGCTGGGGGTTGGCCAGCCTGGGTTCCATGGGGGAGTGTAGGTAGAAGTGGAGGTTGTCCATGGAGGCTGGGTAGGTTGTGGCTGGACCGTCTGTGTAATGGTGCGGATGGCGGTGGAAAAAGAGGTATAGACTGAGGTGGTAGTCCTTATAGAGGTGGAGACGGAAAAGCTGGTTATGGTTGTGGTGCTAATATCGCGGATGAAGAGAGTCGCTGTGCAGGCATAGACGGTGGACTGTGCTTGTACGGCAATGGGTGCAAGAGCCAGTAGAAGAGATGGAAGCAAGTGAGAGTAAAGCATCCTTGGAAGAGAGATTGTCCGATGCTGATGATGTGCTTAGGGTCTTTGGATCGTCTGAAGATGTACTCTTCAAGGCTGAGGATGGATGACAGTAACGAGAAAAGGACCTGTTCTTATATCGTTATGGGAGCATGGCAATCACCTTTACTGTTATCAGCATCATCCCTCAGTGTCCGGCCCATTCCAGATGCCGGAATCTTCACTTTCCAGCAGCTGAGTACACGAAGCGAAGATACAAACCAATACCATTTGAAATCAGCCACATCGTGGAGCCGGTGGGCTTGTTCGCAAGAATAAAGTATGATGTTATTCCCTACTACTATAGAGCTCTTTCAGGTTGTATCTTCTGATCTCTCATCCGGTGCCTGACCTTGCAGCGTGCTTGAGCTTGCATGCATGATAACCTGCATAAGGTTGGCTGCGAAGGTTCTGGTGCTCTTCTGCGAGCCTTCCGAGAAACGTCGGACTTGTATTGATATCGCTAATGGTAATAGTACGAGTACATCAAAAATACGGTATTCATGGGTTCGAGACTTCACTCACGATAATTCATCTTCGAACTTTTGTGTTCGAAGAATGCTACAACAAATGGGGTTCTGGAAGTCAACATTTCCAGTATTGTTTCAGGGCCCAAAATCGATCCCGCTTTTCAAAACAAAATACGACGGTCGTCTTCGGGCCCCATTATCGGACAAGATCTCGCATATTTCAGGAACGTGGGTTGTACAGGTTCCTCGATAGGAAAGAGTTTGGCTGTTGGAATATGTGGTGGAACCCAGAGATTTATCCGATGGAAGCCTAGATGAACGGTAATTCTCCGATGGTACTTATATGAAGGTACGAGCTGAATTGGCTAATCTGAAAAGGGAAATAATTGGCTGTTCGTTTAGCTGAATGCCCCTCTCATGCCTCTTCGGAGAATTTCATTAAACACGTTGTTGGTGCTTTAGATTAGCATATGATATGCCGGAATCCCAGTTTGGCGAATCCAGGAACATCCAACCAATCGTGATTCTTCATCTTCATTTGGGACCCCACATATCCCGCCCGAATCTGCAAGTGTGTTCCTAGATCTCGAAATGGATCTGATGAGCGAATGTACTGTGCAAAGTGTGATATTAAACCATGCTTATACCGCGTTGTTCATATGGATGCTATCTATCGTGCCACTAACTCTCGCCTATCGTACAGTAGCTCAGAGTGAAGAAGGAAATCGCCATTATCAAGAGCGTATCCATTGCGGTCTTCGCCTAGGACCTCCAGTAGATACCTTCGCCACTTCAGCAAGGCATGCAAAAGCCGAGTTTCTAAACCTAAGCTCTATACCATGCTTGAGTTATAATCCTCTGGTCGGTTAGCATCGCCAATCTCCTCCACTGGATGCTGAAATTCGCCAACCTGATCCCGGAATGCCATCATCCCCTGATGCTGCATGTCGTCTTCTCACCGCTTCTCCTCTCCTTGACTCCACAGACTAGCCATAAACTCTTTGAAGCCAAACTTCTTTTTCTTGTCCTCGTCATACACCTTGCCTGTATGACCACCCCACTTGCCACCACCAAGCCGGCCCGCTACACCACTTCCCGCCTCAATACCTCTAGGGCCACCCGTATCCTCGGACCTCCTCCTGATGATCTTTGCTACAAGCGGTGCAACCTCCTTGTACATCAGGTTGAGCTCCCTCTCGAGGTTGAAGTACGGCCGCTTAGCGAGCTCGGGTGCCATGAGATTGTAACTTCGACAGAGGGCGTTGATTTCGGTAATGCGAGCCGTCCAATAACCTTTCTGTGCCTTCTCCCATTCAGCAATTCGTTCACCCGTACCCGTTGCTTCCCGCTCAGCGTTTTGCTCTGCAAGCTGAACACCGCCCTCGACACCCTTCCCACGGTCCGTAAACCGTCTAGCCAACTGCCGTCCCCAGTCATTCCGCAACTCTCTTCTAAACCGGTCCTTGGCAGAATGCAGTTCCCGCTGCTTCTCGATCCACGGAGGAACAATTTCCTGCTTCTTGATCATCTTGTTGAGGAAATACTCGGTGGTGTCGACAAACGGATTGGACGCCTGTGCGTCCGTGTCTGCCGGAGTACCACGAGGAAGGTCCTTGAACTGGCCTCTCGCAATGGCGTCGGTGATTCGTTGCTCCGCAAGTGACTCGATGGCTTTGATGCTTCCTACCCCAAAGACCCTACCAGTAGGCTCGAACCGTTCCTTCAGCATTCGTCGACGCTCGTCCCGCTCTGACTCGTCCAGATTCTGGTCTTTGGTGATGGCGTACTCGACGGACTTGTCACGGGCATTTGCGAGGCGCACACCTGTTCCCATTCGTGGAATTCGGGTAGTGGGACGGAGGTCGACTGGGATGGAAGAGGGAACCTTCTTGGAGGAGCGAAGATCGACAGGGAGCGGCTTGTAGGCGTCTTGGAGCATGCGGTGAGAGACGTCGGCCGTTGTTTCCTGGCCAGTCCAGGGCCGCGCTAGGGCGTTTTCGCGGGTTGCGGCACCGGCATAGGACTAGATGAGCAAGAAGGTTAGAGAGTTCAATGCCGACAAGGGAGAGAAGAGGCAGCCGGGAAGGAGACTGACTGGTAGTTTCGCGGCCGAGATAGCACCGGCATTCTCAGAATCGAATTTGGCGCCCTCAAGTTTCTCCTGTAACTGTGCCTTTAGGATTTCCGAGAAACCATAATCTTCGGCGGCGACTTTGCCAGAGGCAATGTCCTTTGCGAGGCGGGGGTTTTCGTAGACGGCATCTTCGGCCATTGAGGCGAGTCGGCGAGAAAGTGCATCTGAGACCGATTCATCCTTGTCGGGTACAGGATTTGTAGAAGTATCCGCCTTGTCTTCCTTCTTTTCTGACAGCTCTGTATTCTTCTTGTCGTCCTCCGGTGCTGAATAGAGCCTCCGGCCTGTGCTGAACCCTCTCCTCCCCGCAATTGACGTGCCGATAAGCGAGGGGCCTAGTTGTTGCAGTAAACACGCCGAACAAGCCTTTCCAGCGAGATTGACTAGCGACTGTGACATGTTGGCGATAACTGAAAGAGCGAAATGTCGTGAGAAGTTGAAAAAGTTAAACTCATGATGGTGGATGGTGTAAATACTTGGGCGGAGCCCGATTCCGTTCACTTTTTTGGAATCGGGCGGACCGCCACTGACGAACACTTTTTAGTCAGCTTGGTGTGGCGTTTTGTCTTTTGATGCCTTTTCTGGGCGGAACCTATCGAAAAGCGCAACTCAACAATCGACACGAACAAGACTGGTGAAAGAACAGATTTCCTACATACGTAAGTTCTTGAATTCCTTTCTAAGAGAGTTGACGTTAACTGTGTCTCGATTCCTCACCGGTTTGGTGCGGCCCCGGTTTACTTCCTAATGCAGCATAGTAGAAATGGTTATGAGTGTTTAACAAGTGTTTCGCGTAACATAACCACCACCTTCTTCCACGGTGTCCACTCCACCAGAAGTTTTCCTGTTCTTCCTTGATACCTGGGTACTCTTGGGCAACTCAATAATACCATGCTGAAGCTTGCCCAATCGAACTACCATTCAGAGTCTGTCGGAAACTAAAACCCATGATTCTTAGCGAAATTGTTACTGATCAAATCGTAGGCCTCCTGCACCCAGGTTTCGACGTAATGGACTTTTTTGGCCCAGCTTATGACCATCTCATGTCCTCGACTACTTACTTATATTCTTGGAAACGGCTCTCAACCATCCTACCAACAACCAATCCTCCCTCGCAGCATCAACTTCTCCGAATAGCTTCCGGCCGATAAAACTCGCTATTATACCCCTCGTGCCAATTCAATCAATGCATCGACCTGCCCTGCTTTCCCAACCTACCCGCGATCTTCCGGCTCTCTCGCCTCATTCGTTTTGACAGCAAACGCCTATTTTATCAACGGCTACAGATACGTGTTACAAGGATAGAATCCCATGGAGGGGTCCCTAGCATAACAGTTGTGTACGTGTGGAAACATGGAGAACTGAACCGAATCGGAGGGGCCCCAGTTCGATTCCCACTCAAGAAGTGGGATCGGCAGTGAGTAGGGCGCCGGTCTGCGGCGTCCGAACACTTTTGCTGCCGACTGCATGCAGCCCCCAACCTGGTCAGCTTCCACACCATAGTCGACCGCCAGTTCATCTCTTCCCAGATGGTGGAGATGTGGTTGACAATACGATTGATGGGATGATTTGGAGGCGGTCAGAGCCGACATTGAAGAATGGAAATCTTATAATGACTTTACGTTGTTCTGGGGAAGATGGACAGAGGCTCCATCTGTAACTCTACTTTCGAAGAGCTGAGGATGCTGAAGAAGGCCAGACTGATGAGCACTTGGACAGAAGGACCAGAGAAAACAGAGTCTATGGTGATTCAAGGAGCTGCCAGTCTGGGCGAGTGTATTGTATACGTGGTTGAAATGTTTGGATTCAATTGAGGTTGAACTGAAGGGACGATGAGATTTCTGGAGGCGGCGGATGAAGAGAAATATGTCTGTACTGGGTTTCGGGCATGGTGTGCAGAGAATCAATGTTACTGCTTCGATAAATTAACATGGTGAGTTTCTCATCCTCGAGTCAGGCCTTCTCAAGTTGACATGTTACAGGTTCTTGCGTTTGTCATTGCAGGAACCTGAGTGTTTCGATAATGATCTTCCTAGCTGCAAGTTCCAAATCGATCTCCGAGGTGTAGTAACGCCCCTTTGTCAACGTGGTAGAACCAGATTCGAACGAGGTCCACCTGCCGATTTGGGATCCAAGCCTACTATAAATCATTTTCTTCATCTTTCGACAACCTTCTCCAACAGTACTTCTTTGCAACACACTCGGAAATCCGCCAGGATTCCACGGAGTATTACGAGGATATAATTGCTATAAATGGGGCAAACATGAGAAACCATGCCTCATCCCATGCATTCTTTATGTTATCTTCACGAGTTAAACGGTTCGAGATCGCACAATTGTCAAGTACGATACACGAGCAAAAGTTGCGCAAGCCTCTGAACCCATCATGATATCATGACCTCATGATGGCACGCATTTGCCAGTTATGCAATAGTATCCACAGTACGAGGCATGCTATCGAGATTTCGGTCTAGAAGGCCCAAGCTGAGGTAACGACTTTTCCGTCATCTGCGTACGCACTCGACAGTACAAAACGCAAGAGTTGTACGCATCTCAGTTACATTACCAAAGACTGTGTCGTGCTACAACCCCATCAAATTCCATCAGCGAATATCGTACGTCAGTCAGAATAAAGTATACTTCTGTCTTACTGCCGCTGTACTAGACACGGTACAAAGATAGTATTCCGACATCCAAAAGCTTTACATCCTTTACGTCAAACTTCACATCCGGATACACCAAGTCTCAAGTTACACGCATGGAAAGAGCAAATTCAGTTGTGAAAGAGACCGTGACACGGAGATGGCAACTATTCGACATGACCAGAAACTGGCCCAGTTCAGATGAGCCTCGAGCTCACGAAGCACGTATGAACAGATAACGTCTAAGAAGCATGTATGATTTGACACTTCTCAGGATAAGAACTTTGGTATCGATATATCTGTACGTGCAGTGGAGAAGAAAAAGATCATTTGCGTCAACCCCGCAAGATTGTTGTGATTGAAGATATACGCAACCAAAACTGAAGACTTCTACACCCGACACGTATGAGGAAGTACTAAAGCAATAAGCCTCGAAAAGCCAGGCGTGGCCCTCATGATCACCGGTCTTTCAAGCTCGAGACTCTATTCTGAGATTCATACCAAATCCAGACAAAGCTGATACATGCAAACGGCGACTAACGGAAATTTTCCACGGGCAGAACCTCCTCGCAGCAAATGAATCACCTGTTGAGATAAATATTTAAAGGTACTTAAGTACTTAAGTACCTACATAGTACGAAACTTGAAGAATGCCAACTTTGATCAAACGAACGAAAGAAACAGCCTATCAATTAAGAAGTACGCAGGAGAATCCGAGAACAGGAGCAACGGCGTGCTGCGCACCTCGCCACGACCGGTGATTAGCACACTCAAAATATGTACAAAGCATGACCGTGATCTGTACGACGGTTTACGTATAAAAGATTAAGAAGTGGCATCTGGGTTATGTGTACGGAATCACTCGAGTTCAAGATGAGTACTCTTCATACTATAGTTACACGAGTTCCACCAGAAAGATGTCAATTTCAAGAGTCCAAATAAAGGCACGATGCAGTTGCAAGCATGCAGCCAGTCAGTCGCACGATCGTAGAAGTGTACAGAACAATTAGAACGACTTGCCACGAGAACTGACTGAGGAAAGGAAGTTAACGAGCTATACGTGTACGAGCTCTCCAACCGTTTAGTAAACTCCGAGCAATTAAGGAAGAGACCGATACGATGTCAGAAGGAAATATCAAGTGCATTAACATCCATGGAGAAAATACGAAGAGAAGGGGACCAATTGGTGTGTATTAATATATTAAGATATCGAAGGCAGCGGTGATACGCATTGAGTAGAATATGAGAATCCAGGCAACGGAACTACCAGGCATTTCAGTGACACGAAAGTTGAGCGTTTGCTCAACCGAATGAAGTACCTAGGTAGTAATGAAAGTACAAACATGAGTTGTTCTCCTTTCTCAAACGTCCGAATACTGTCGACCCACCCAAAGTTCAGATACGCTTCCATGATCTAGGATTACAACAGGCAGCGAGGGAATGAAGATTCACGTACCGATCGAGTAAAATCAGTTATTACATGCACGTTCTTGTGCAAAGTGTGGCCACGGGCATTTCTTTTAACGTAGTCCTCTGGATTGATGTCCAACTCACGTTCAGCAAGAGCAAACAAAAGTAAGTACCAATGGAGCCCAAGTATTCTACGCATCCAGAGCACAACGTATAGAGCAATTTCTACGAAGCAATTACGTACATCTGAGACAAAGCAACTTCATACAGCCCACACATCAATGTACGCTTCATTTTGGTATCCCCATCTATTAGCTATTCTAAACCCACCCGTCACCTCCCCACCCTCGTCATCCCCAACTCTACTCCTCCGCCTTCTTAATAACCCTACAAGGATTCCCCACCGCCACACTCATCTCCGGCACATCCCTACTCACAACACTCCCCGCCCCAATCGTACACCCCCTCCCAATCGTCACCCCCCCCAAAATCACCACATTCCCCCCAATCCAACAATCATCGCCAATCACCACCCCCCTCGCAAACTCCTTCGCACTCCTCCTACTCGCCACACTCGTCTCATGGCCTGCCGTATATATGCTCGTATTGGGTCCAATCATGACATTGTCGCCGATCTGGACCAACGAGCAGTCGAGGATGGTGAGGTTGTAGTTTGCGTAGAAGTTCTTGCCCACGACGGTGTTGACGCCGTAGTCGACGAAGAGGGGGGCCTCGACGAAGGTGCCTTCGCCGCGCGAGCCGAAGATGTCGTTGAGGAGTGTGAAGCGGTCGGCGGCGATGGAGTCGAAGGTCGAGTCAGAGGGGAGGTGGTGGTTGTAGTTGTGTTGGAGGAGTTTGGCGCGGTGGCGGGAGGCGCAGAGGATGGGGTCGAGGGCGTTGTAGCTGTGAGGAGGGGGGGGGGTTGTTAGTTGATGGTTCTTGGGAGGAGGATGGGGTGCTGTGAGGTGTGCCATTGGGGACGTACAGCATGCCGGAAATCATCTTTTCGTACTCCTCGCACCAGGGAATGTTGTTGAGGCCCTTTGCGACTTGCAGGAGGGCCTCGTCCTTCTCGTAGGTGATGCCGTTCTTCTTGCCCTTTGCCGCGTCGGTCGGCGCTGGGGCGAGAGCGGGCTCGACAAACTGGTCGGGATGTGTTTCGGCACGCTGGAAAGCCATTTCTTCGGGGCTCAGAGTCGGAATTGAGAGTTCGGTCGGATAGGAGGAGGATTGAGGGATGCGGAAGTGAATTCGGTCGGTCGGTCGGTCAGTGGTTTGTTGTTGTTGTTGATGGTCCAAGCTCGGGGTTTTGTAGTTGGGTTGTGATGACGAATTACCCCGCGATGGTGATGGTGGGGGCCGCCCGAGACACGAGAAACCCACAACCCGCTTCCCCGCCTCCCAGCGCCGTGGTTTACGCTGCAACTATGAGTCTTGAGCTCATCTCACCGCCGTGCAAAGCATCGTGATGGTCAAAATCGCAAAGAAGAATACGAGCGAAAGTGGAGTTTTGTGTTGTGTGGGTCGTATGTAGGAGAAACTGGAGCTGCGGTCAATTTACCCCACCATCTTCTCTCCACCATCTTGAGATTCTAGAATTCCAGGGCCCTTCGCTCCGCTCCTCGATCCGATCAGTTCGCCTGGCGCGCGTAAATCTCCTGACGGAAGCTTGATGTGGTTCTCTCCGGCTTCTCGAATCTGTCTCCTGAGCTTTCCAGTCCGTCTCCTGATGCTCGGAGTCCGGCTCGCGCATCAAAGTTTCCCGTGCCTTTTGCGCTGCTCCCAATTCGTTCATTCTCAAACGCTTCTCGAGCAGGTATCGTCAGCAGCGGCGAAAGCGTCCATCGTGAGCTGATCCGCCGTGCGGCGAAAGCAACGGCTCCAAAGGTCCCAAAAGTGAGGAAAACAGGAGGATGAAGGTTCTCGCGCCTCCACCAGCGAGCCCATCAGTTTTTGTCAAATCTCCATTCCAAATCCCAACAGAATTTTTTCACCGGCATCTGCTTCCGAACCCAAATCCCATCCCGACCGAAGAGACCGAGAATCACCCTTCTCCTCTACCTATCTTCCGTGCCTTTCGCCTCTCCTTTCGCTAGCCATCTGCCGTCCATCGGCCGTCTCCATCCCTCCATCCGGCGCCTACGGCCCGTGCCTCAAAGCCGAAGCTGTCGAAACTCGCTAGAAAACATCTATCTACCGTATCTAACGGCATGGCTGCTATCTAACCTCTCCCAACGCTCCGTAGGGTTCTCGTAGGGCCGCAGGGCAGGCCGTTGGGGCTCGGAGATGGGCGTTAGCAATAGCATCGTCTCAGCACTATCATGGCACTATCTCGTCCTGCCGTGCACTCCGTCTCTATCGGGACGCTGGATTCGTATGTGCCGGATGGCAAAAGCGCAGTCGATGTTCGCAGAAAGCCGATGCGGACGTCAGCCGCTGGAGCCGACTGTTCCTATCGCAGTAATATCGAACTATCGGGAGTCGTGTGTATTTCCTTATCTTCTCGTCCCTTGTGTGGGATGCAAGGGAGCAGCAATGGAAGCGGCCGATGACAAGATGCAATCGTGTAATGAGAAATCAGGATACTGTATCGATGGAAGGGATAGATCTACGAGATTGGGTTAGATGGTGAGGTCCTGGCGGCTGTAGCTGCATGCAGAGTCATACATACGTTTTGCGATTACCGTGCTTGCTCTCAAACACACTTCTGCGACTCTGGGTGGCCAAAAGTCGACAGTCTCGAAAGAGAGATCCTTGACGACGCTCTGGATAAAGACGATTCGCCGCCGGATGAGAGTCATGTTGTCGTGTGCTCAGACAAGATCAACAATTGCCGTCCCTGAAGAGCCAGGACAGGACCGACGAGACAAAGGTTATCATAGCCACATGGGGGATAAGGTCGAAGGTCCGTAGATCCGTAGTAGTGCATGTCGGGAGTTTTCGTGATGTGGAAATTGCAACTGATAGGGATGATGGATAGGAATGAGACGAGAGAGTGTTTCGTGATGGCTGAATGAAGGGGAAGCCGATCCGAAGGCAGTCGTCGGAGCAAGAGGAATCCGAAATGAGCTCTGTAGCTGTCGTGGTCGTGGAGCAGCCAAAGTTTGAAAACTCCAAAGTTGAAGCTGTCGTGAAGCCATCTCCAAAGCTTCAACCAAGGCTCTCAGCCCTTTGAGCATCGCAAAGCCCCAGTGCCAATCCATCACCAAGCCCTCAGGCCTCCGTCCCTGCCAGACAGCCAGGCTGCGACCCAAAGCGGCTGTCCGACGCTTCCAAATCGTCACAACCAACGGTTGCTGCATTGCCATTACATAACAGCAATGCTCAGTTGGTCAAGGCCTAAGCCCAACGCGAGTTTCCATTACCTATTCTCCCGCCAGTTGGAGCATTTTGGTGCGATTTTGGTGGACGGCAGGCGTGCGAGGATGCGGAAGAGACGGGCTGGATGCCTTCGTTTGGGAATAAGGTTTGGAGCTTATCGGTCTGGCGGACTCGTATCGAATAACTGCTTGGTCGAGTAGGTGATGTTTTGGTGATGCTGAAAGATGCAAGCAAACGAGAGCAAAATGAGAGTGAAGCCACAAGAAAAGTGCAGGCCAACGCCTTTAAATCCTCCCCTATATTTTAACCAATCCAGGATCCGCAGCCCTCCCTTCCTACCCTTCACAGCAGATCGATATCATCCTACGTAGCCAGCAGCGATAACACTTCGTATCTCTCTGCCTTCCTGCCAACAAAGAGAGCCTGGGAAGGGACAAGCCCGGCTGGTAGATGACTTTCCGGAGCCTATTCTATGCCTTCTAGGAGCTGTTTATCCCCTGATAGGAGAAGTGGTGGATGTTCCTTGCATATTGACTTGCAAGGGTTGAACAACGGTTCAACGTCACTGGGGTAATCCACCAAATCCGAGGCGCTCATTGGTTCTTGGGGCTTCTCGGGCGCCGTAGGCAGCTTGGGTACATATTCTGGTACGAGCTTCGTTATCAGTACAGACCCGTAGGGCATCTCCAATTGCAATTGACAGTCGTCTTTGGCCGTTTCGTCGCCATCGATGAGAATTGCAGCTGTGAATATTACCCTTTGAGCATTCAGGCAGATGCCCTGCAGTCGTGTGCGTGTCGGGAATGAGGCTTGCGTTACGTCTCACAAGCACCAAACGATTGGAAACTCTTTTGTGTCAACCGCCGGCGGGGATCGAGGAGTGAGATGCGGCGACATTGACCAATCACAAGCGACAACACTGAGCATTAACGTAAGCTGGATTTGCAACTTTAATTCAGCCCGGCGGGGGTGAGATTCAAAGGGTCCTCGAGACTGGCAAACGTGAAGCCTCGAAACAAGGACAGAGTTGCGACCAAAGGACAAGCACGAAACAGATCAACGCTCACGAGATGCAAAAGACAGATTGAACTTGGAGGCCAAAAGGCTTGGTGCAATTAACGCCATTCTCTAACTAGACCAAAGGGGAAATGTTGGGCTACTTGATGATGCCCAGTCTTGATACCAGCGCCTGGGAATTGTGGGGTACAGGTACCTTAGTGGGGCATGGATGGCAAGCGTCTCAGCATTCGACGGACGTCTTGGGAGAGTTGCCAGTTTGTGCGTTGCAGTTGAAGTTTGGGACGGCGTGCGAGCCAGAAGCTTCGTTGCGTTCGTGACGTCTGAAAGGCGGCTTGGTATCGTGAGATGGTGTGGAGCTTTGAGTTGGAGGGACGGCAGTTTGGACGGTTCGAAGATATCGAGGTTGTTATCTTTGGTGGGGTTGAGGCTCGTGAAGGAGTGTATGTGTGGAGGTTTCTGTGAGAGATCAACGAGATGGATGAGCGGATGATCAACTGTAGGTGGTGGGGCATTTCATCTCCAAGATAGACCAGACGAATGCCAATGGTGGAGATTCAAGACAGTAAAAGGTCCAGTTCCTCTACCCCGTGGAAGCGAGAAAGATGGTGCTTCGACTGCTTTGATTTCGTGTCGGCTCTGCCGAAAGAGTGAGCTGTTTCGAGCATTGTTGTCGTTGAGAAATCCGTTCGAGTAAAAGAGGTCATGATACGGTGCCGGCGTTCTTTTGCTCGCCATATGATGGAGAGGCATCTTCCGTTTCCCACCCTGCCGTATCGTTATCCGTGGAGGACGAGTACTCACCGTATTCAGCGTCTCCTTCCCATACAAAGTCTCGATCTCGAAGATCATGTAACCTGCTCACACCATGAAACAACGGCGATTGAAGGTGGTTTGGAGTGTTGACACTTCTCTTTCGAGTAATGGTTGTCGCAGCCAGCCCGACGTCAAACGTTGGACAGGGTGCCTCAACCTATCCCAATTCTTTCCGAAAAACTAGGCCTAATCAGTAGCGATGAGCTTGGCACGGCGACGTTCAAAGCCTTGCCGTGGGAACCTCAAAAACAACCATGCAACTGGCACACGATGGGATCGTTCCTGCTGCTGCATGTTTGCGGTGCATTAATGGACGACATCGATACACAGAATAGATTAAAATCATATTGCTGTTTGGAGATAATGGGGAGATGGATTGAAAGCTGCTTACTGTCAAACTCCGCTGATTCGTTCCGTATCCGCCACCCAAAACGCAATACGTCTCCTTCTTCTCTGCACTAGGAACTTTCGAGTAGTCCATTCCTCAGGCCGTTTCCGTTCACGATACCCACTTGCGATGGTGATTTTCTGGTGCCTGTGTTTATCTTGAGCCTACCGGACGTTTACCGTTGCTCCCTACTCGTTACGGGGGACCGGAGGGGGCGGCCGTCAGGAACGGGCGGTGTCATGTCAATCGATAAATGATCTTCGGAGCCGGGCATTTCTTTGTTTGGAATATCAATTGTTATTTGCATTTTCTTAGGGGTCCTCCAGAGAATTTGAATATATGTTAATTAGTGGCATTTTGTGGAGTGCAGTTTTGCCAGGTGAGAACCGTGCCCTTGGTATGCATTGGTTCACGCTGCTGAGGTCAAGCACTGACTCAATTGTGAGGATCTGATTACATCACCAGGTCTCGCTTTGGAGGTCCCTTTGTTCCGCCTCGCCGTTGACCGTTTTCCCTCTCATGGAAGCTTTCTACCAGGCACGAGAGGAAGGATTTGACTCGAATCGACAAGGAGAAAGTGTCCTTTTGGAGTGGCTCATGATCATTGTGATTCTGTCTCGCTGTAGCATTTCGTAGTTTCAACGGCGATATTCTCCACGACTCGGAGATTCTGTGGCATCTACAATCGGCTTCTACCAAACTCGGAAAGATGCCGTTTTTAATCGGATTAATGGCATGCAAATAATCTACTCTAGGTAATCTCAATGATGGTTACAAGCTTTTGGAACGGTTGGCATGGGTCCTTCTCGATGGTCGGCGGCGAAAACTGCGGAGACGGAAGGCACCTGCGAAGTTCGTGTGTGGGTGACCTTTCCCGCCGCCCAGGGTTCAACCGAGGGGTACAGCCTTCCAAACTTTAGTGGGGGATGAAGAAGGCTTCGGGATATCCCTCGCGCTAGCCAACTGCCTATCTTTCCCACCTTCCGATGCTTAACCCGGGAGCGGCACACGTATGCGTATAAGTACCCAATCCTCCCCCCCTCCAATTCCCTCCTCATTCTCTCGTCATCCTCCCCAGATCACTACAGTCTCAAACTCATTAATACCCAACCACCAACCGCCTCTTCAACACTATTCTCTTTGAGACGTAAAAGCTTAACGCTACAAACCCAACAACCTTCAAAATGACTACCGATTTCGCAAAGCTCGAGCCAGAGTTCCACCAGGCCTACAATGGTGAGTTATTCCTTGGTTTTTGGCAGCCAACTTCCGGTTATACTTTTGAATCGGAGATTTTTGGTGACGTTTTGGGGATTTGGCTTCTTTTTTTTTCTTGTGGTAAAAGCAATTGAGGCTAACGTTTTCTCTTTTTCCCTACAGAGCTCAAGTCCTCTCTCGAGTCCTCCAAGCTCTTCCAGCTTCAGCCAGACCTCCGCGCTGCCCTCCCAGTTGTCTCTATCCCAGAGCGTGTCATCCAGTTCCGTGTTGTCTGGGAGGACGACAAGGGAGAGCTCCAGGTCAACCGTGGATACCGTGTCCAATTCAACTCTGCTCTCGGTCCATACAAGGGTGGTCTCCGCTTCCATCCTTCCGTCAACCTTTCCATCCTCAAGTTCTTGGGATTCGAGCAGATCTTCAAGAATGCCTTGACTGGTCTCTCCATGGGTGGAGGAAAGGGTGGTTCCGACTTTGATCCAAAGGGCAAGTCCGACAACGAGATTCGCCGCTTCTGCTACGCTTTCATGAGAGAGCTCTCCCGCCACATCGGTGCCTTCACTGATGTCCCAGCTGGTGATATCGGTGTTGGTGGACGTGAGGTCGGATACCTCTTTGGTGCCTACAAGTCTTACCGCAACACCTGGGAGGGTGTCATCACCGGTAAGGGTGGAAGCTGGGGAGGATCTCTCATCCGCCCAGAGGCCACTGGTTTCGGTCTCGTCTACTACGTTTCCCACATGATCAAGTACGCCTCCGGCGGAAAGGAGTCCTTCGAGGGCAAGCGTGTTGCCATCTCCGGTTCCGGAAACGTTGCTCAGTACGCTGCTCTCAAGTGCATTGAGCTCAAGGCCAAGGTTGTCTCTCTCTCCGACTCCAAGGGTGCTCTCATCGCCAAGGATGCCGACAAGGGATTCACTGAGGAGGATGTTGCTTTGATTGCCAAGCTCAAGCTCGACCGCCAGTACCTCAACCAGCTCTACGATGCTGAGGACTCTTTCCAGTCCCGCTTCACCTACCTCCCAGGTGCTCGCCCATGGTCCAACGTTGGCAAGGTCGACGTTGCCCTTCCATCTGCCACCCAGAACGAGGTTTCCGAGCAGGAGGCCAAGGACCTCATCGCCGCTGGCTGCAAGTTCATTGCTGAGGGTTCCAACATGGGATCTACCCAGGAGGCTATCGATGTCTACGAGGCTGACCGTGTTGCCCGCAAGGGTGATGGTATCTGGTACGGACCAGCCAAGGCTGCCAACTGCGGTGGTGTCGCTGTCTCTGGTCTCGAGATGGCCCAGAACTCCCAGCGTGTCAGCTGGACCTCCGAGCAGGTCGACCAGGAGCTTGCCTCCATCATGGAGCGCTGCTTCTGGGACTGCCTCAACACCGCCAAGGAGTACTACGACGTCGCCGAGGGAGAGCTTCCATCCCTCGTCAACGGTGCCAACGTCTCTGGTTACATCAAGGTTGCCCGTGCCATGCACGACCACGGTGACTGGTGGGCCAACTCCAAGCAGTAGATTGCCATTACTGTGTAATGCCTTTTACTTGCTTGTAGCTTCGTTTCTTTCTCCTCTGTTTATTTTTCATCATTATCATCATCATCTCTTAGCGGGTTTTTCTTATTGGTAGTCATTTATGGAGTTTGTGGTAGTGTGTCTGGGTGTTTGAGTAGAGTCCTCTCTTGTACATTTTTCTTGTGTTTTTATATTGATGATCAATGGGTATTACGGGTTATTATTTCGTTGATTCGGGCAAAATGGTTTCTACTTTTTTGGTTATCTTGCAATTGGGTTTCAATGGTCGGTTTTTCGGGCTTGTTTGGGTCGTAAATAGCACTTTGGACTTAATGCAACCGTTTCTGCTTAAAAAAATACTTTGGCTGTCTCTTTGATTGTGATTTATGAGCTCGAGCGGTTCCAACCCAACTTCACCCTCACCTCGACAGCCTTTTCCCTTCCCTCCTTTGGAGGTTGGAAAAGCAAATAAGCACCGCACGTGGTCTCGCGATCGCTCGCGCTGCAGTCATCCCTGTCAACACGTCACCCCGTCAAAAGTTGGCAACTGCATAACCTGCTCAACCGCCGAATTACCCCTCAGACGACGATCATCACACACCTCTCGGACCCAAACTCTGCTTCAATCCTCGGCCGAACCATTAAAACGCTTTCAAATACCAGAGCTACAGCCGCAACTCTTCAAAAAATCGACAAAGACCTTACAGAATGACCCAAACCGAAGAGCGAGAAGCCAATCCACCCGCCATGCTCCCAGGACGATTGACAAGAGCAGCGACCGGGAAACTTCCACAGACAACCCGAGCAATGTCTACATCCACAAAGACTCCCGCAATCACGGCAACAAAGGGCACGAAAAAGACTCCAAAGACCATCACCAAATCCAAACCGAAATCCACCATCTCCTCCTCCTTCAAAGCCGGCAAGTCCGCCCCAGCAGCACCAAAGGACATCAAAGTCGAGTCCTCCTCCACCATCAACCCAGAGCCCCAACCCGAACCCTCCACCTCCGAAGCAACCGCAATCAAGACCGAAGCCCTCGACCCCTCAGCCCCAACCACCACCGGCCCCCCTCCACCCCTCCTCTACCTCAACCCAGACGACATCATCCCCAAATTCGAACAAGGCAAATCCTTCCTCCTCAAAACCGCCCCAAAACTCCAAACCCTCTTCACCAACCACCCCGACATCTTCAAAATCTACACTCCCGAAGCCCTCTCCAAGCCCCTCAACCCCTTCGCCAGCCTCGCCTCCGGCATCATCTCCCAACAAGTCTCCGGCGCCGCCGCCCGAAGCATCAAGAAAAAGTTCCTCCTCCTGTACGGCATCGACCTCGACGCCAAAGCCTCTCCAGAAGCCCCAGCGGCGGACAAAACCGACATCAAAGAACACCCCTCCCGCTACCTCTTCCCCACCCCAACCCAAGTCCTCGCCACCCCCCTCGACCGCCTCCGCTCCGCAGGCCTCTCCGCTAGAAAGGCAGAATACCTCCACTCCCTCTCCACGCACTTCCTCTCGTCCCCGCACCTCCTCAGCACAACTTTCTTCCTCACCGCCTCCAACGCGGAGATCATCAAAGAACTGACCCAAGTCCGCGGGATCGGGGAGTGGAGCGTGGAGATGTTTTTGTTGTTCGAGTTGAGGAGGTTTGATGTGTTTAGTATGGGGGATCTTGGGGTGCAGAGGGGGTGTGCGGCGTGGGAGGGGGTGAAGAAGGGGAGTGGGGCGAAGGGGAAGTGGAAGTTTATGACGGAGAAGGAGATGAGGGAGTGTGGGGAGAGGTTTCAGCCGTGGGCGAGTTTGTGGTGTTTGTGTGCGTGGAGGATTGGGGATACGGGGGTGGGGAGTTTGGAGGGGTAGGGAGTGGAAGGGGGGGGGCTTGATAGGGGGTGGATGGGGCTAATGATGGGTAGGTGGAGGGGTATATACCAGCTTGTTTTGCGAATTTTACAGACTTTCATCAAGTACTTTCAACTCTTTCATTTGTCGACCCGCCAGTTCTTGTCTTCTTCTTGATGGTCACTCAATGGTGGGACTTGATTTTGGGGTTCTGTTCTGTTCACGGCCCGCTGCGTCTGCAACTAAGAAACCAAGAGCTATCTTGTCTACATGCAACTTACTACTTGGTACTTACTTCTACCCACTTTCTGCTTAGCCTCGTTCCCAGTCCAAAGCGCAAAGCGTGTTCCGACGATATTTTTTGTAGAGGGCGTCGTGAAAATTGCTGCGTCTTTCTGCTAAACAAACCAATATAACCCCAGCACTCCACTAAATCCCCCTACCACGTTCCATAACCAGCCCTCTC
>ML119694.1:185891-307280 GCA_003788565.2 Ascobolus immersus RN42
GGGGGATGTGCAGCGGAGGCCGTGGCTGAGGATGGAGATTCGTCGGGACGTTGACGAGAGTGGCGGCGTCGGAGTCGTCGTCGTTGAGGGACATTTTGCTGTTGAGTGACATTTCGATGTCGGTAGAGTTGTAAAAGTGTGGATGGTTCTCTGAGGGGGGGAGGTCAGGTATTCATTATGTCGGTAGGAATTTTTTTGACGGATCTGTTCTGTGGGTCTTTGTGTTTCCGCTTGGATATACTGTCGAGAAGACCTCGCGAGCTTGTTTGAGGCTTTCCGGAGGGGAGTGAAGCGATATCGTAGGAGTAACCGACGGTTTTGGAGTTCAACGAAGAGAATAATAATGACACATTGCACGCTACTTTGATTCGGGAGTCGAAATGACACCTGGCCTATACATTATTCGGCTAGGATATCCATCGAGACGGGAAAGTTAAGCTTGCAAGTGAATATGATGTACGTTTTGCAACTGGTTTGTTGATATCACGATAATTAGACTAAAAGACCAGCTTCGAATAGTACCGTTTTATCCCTTTGGATCGACATCTTTACGTCCACAAAACAAGTCTCTCAGTCGAAAGCTACGGCAACGACGATTCTTCTCTATGAGTTGGTCCTCACAAACATTTATCACCTAAATACAGTATCCCAGCAACCGTCAGCACATATCCATTCAATCCAACCTCCCATCATCGTCAAGATGGGCAATCAACGCTCTCACTTATCGGGCACCCAGCCATTTTAGAATATGAACCCTACTTAGATAAGTACTCACCCAACTTAGCTCCTTCACCGCAGCAACAACATCATCATCATACGTCTCAATCGTAAAGTAACACGTCTCAAGCCCCTCGTAGTATATCCCTCTCTCTACCCTGGCCTGTCCGGGATGGTACTCAGCAAGATATTTCTCAAAGTCGAGCTCGGCCTGGTCGAACTCGACTTGTGTTGGGAAAGTGTTGGTGAGTAGTATCATAAAGAGGGGTGGGCGGACTGGGCCTGAGTCTGATGTCGGTTCTGGTGCCTTTTTGGGGGGCCGGGGGCGTTGATTCCTCTTCTGGGTGCGAAGAAACTCGGGGTATGATTTGAGGGCGGAGTTTGTGTTCTTGGACGAACGAGGGTGTCGGGCTTCTTGGGAGCGAATGAATTCGGGGAACATTTCGAAGGCTGATTTTCGGGGCGTTGGCTTCTCGGAAGGGTTGGAACGTTGGAACATGGGGGAAAAGAGAAGATCGTGGGCACTGGCGAGGGTGGATTGAGTATCTTTCGGACGTGTCTTTTTATGGCTCTTGCGGTGGAAGAGGCCGCAGGATAGTAGGCCCATTGTTGACCTTGGGGGTTTAAACTGAAGGCGTGGAAAGTCTGGTGGTCATGTCAGCAGAGGGTGTCGCTTTCATCGAGATTTGGATGCGTCGTGGACTGACAGTGTGGTTGTTGAGAGACGGCACAAAAGGATAGTTGAAGGAGAATCGACCTGAGATGAACTGTAAGTAGGAGGTGATGAAGTATTGCGGGGTCCAGAGCTAAATGCAGCAGCAAGAAGCCATTCGTTATCTCGCAATATGCACGCCGCTATAGACGGCTTCACTTTGAATATTTTCCTTGTTTGGCCTGTATTCTTGGCGGCAAGTGCCTTCCTCATCCTGCAGCCATCCTTCATGCTGAGCGGAGAAAGAACCAGACCTCTACGCCTTGTCGAAATTATCCATCTCCATCTCCGCGTTTGCTTACAACATCTACAGCCGAGAGCTTGCTTCAGTCAACAGCATGCCGCGCCGTGATCCAGATGCAACCTGTACCTTTACCGCCTACCCCGACTTCGTCACGACCTTGTCCCCATCCGAACTCGTCACCACTGCACACCTCAGAGGCCCCAGATCGAAACCAACCGGTCAAAGCTCTGCTCTTTCTCGCAGATGGAGAACCCGTCTCAGCTCCTCCACCAGCATCGTGATTCGCTACCTCCTCTACACGATCCTCACCATCATCACTTGGCTCTGGCTTGAGTTCCAGTTCGGTGATCTCCTCGGGTACGTCTCTTACAACTCCCCATCCCACGCTTGCTACACCAAACTGATTATAACAATCCAGCTCGACCCGTTCTCTAAACGTCATCCTCGATGCCAAATTCTACTTCCGCCTTACGCTCTGCTTCGGCATTATTCTCCAGCCCCTCTGCCTGATGCTTCGACACGGCCAATCGTTTGAAGTGCGAGAAGGTCAGAGGACAGAGAACGAATCACCAGACGACTACAGGGCGTTTACAAAGGTGTGCTGGATTGCTCATGATGCGGCTTCGGCGTTCCAGATGTTGTCTGTTGGCGGGATATATTTGGTGTTGGTGAATGCGACCTTTAGAGAACTTCCTGGAGTTGGCGAGGCTGCTGCAGGGCAATGCTTGAGGCTTTTGACGGTGTGGATTGTGTGGACTGGCGGTTGGGTGGTGGTGGATGGATGGGTTGGGTGGAGGATGAAGGATGTTGCTATGCATTTGAGTGGGATTACTGATGATGTGGAAGCTGAGGCTGTGGGATGGAGGTACGGTACGTTTGAAGGGTGACGGACGTCGGTGATTAATTATGGGGCTATATCACTGGAATAAGTCAATTCTTCCGTTTCCGATGTCCTCTCTGCAATATCGCGCGCTCGGAATACGCTTTGTACTTTGGACTGGGAACGAGGCTATTATTTCCTGCAAATTTCGATCAGTTCAGGCTCTAGAACTTCGACTTGCGCCAGCTAAGTTGGTACAATGATGGCCGATGTCGTGACGTTTACTCTCAGTATGAAGCTAAGAGACTAACCATGTCATTTATGTTCTAGAACGTGAGAAGGTAATTACTGAACAAGCGCTCAATCTCGCTGGCAAACGGTGATGAGGTTTGCGATGTTCGGTAGCAAAAGAGCTTCGGACAAGAGAAAGTACAACAAACCTCCTGTCATCAATGGGTGCGTGGCCTAATGGTTAAGGCGTTGGTTTTCGGCTTACCGAAAGCAAATTCACCAAATACTGGAGGTTCGAGTCCTCCCGTGCTCGCAATTTACTTTTTTTCTAACTCACTATTCTAGTCAATCTTTAAAAGACTCTTCGAATGTTCCAACCCGTCCGGAGTCCTTCACTATCAATCATCCGCCCTGAGTAACAAACAACAGGTTTCTTCTCGCCCATTCCCTCAACTCTGACTGTTCAAGTTCTCTGGCTGGCTCCTCTCTACCAATTACTTGTCCGAGTCAGGTTCTCTCTCAATTCCGACATTCTCTCAATTCTTCCCTCAACTCCGTACTTTCGTTGCTCGAACCTCACGGCATTTTGCCGCGACAGCACTACCATCACGTTTTTACCAGAAAACACTCGGAAACTTTCCTCTTCTCATTCGGCTCAAATGACAACCCTCAGATCTGCCTCTCGCTCGTCCTCTAGATCGCCTTCTCGGATTCGGTTTCTCGTTCACCCTCTTGAATCCATCTTCTCGGCTAACTGTTTGACAGGTGTCGGCTTCTTGCTCGCCCTTCCTTTTGAACGCCCTCTCGGATCCGGCTTCTTGGATCCGGCTTCTTGTTTGCCCACTCCTTCGCCCTCTCAAATCCGGCTTCTCGCACATACTCTCGATTCCGGCTTCTCACTCATCCTCTCAACTCCGGTTCCGGCTTCTCGCTCACCTCACCTTCTCTATTCCGGCTTCTCGACCGTTATCTTGCTTGTAGATTCTTGCTTACAGCTAGCTTTGTTTTGCTTTCAGGGACACTCGCGTGGTTAGTCCCTGCCCAATACAATTGCAATTACAATTGCAGGTCGAGAAGAGTCTCAACGATAACTATAAGTTCCGACAGCATCTCAGCACAAAAGCATTCTTCAGCAATATTACCTTCCATCTTCCGCTACTTTCACTGGCTCAAAATAAGAGGATCTATCAGCAGGAAGCAACAGCCCACGCTAATCTCTGTGATGTGTTCGAGGTTCACTAGGAGGATTTGTTCTGACTACCTTGGAGAACATCCTGAGCGCCTGGACTTGTGGACTGGCTATACACATGGAGAAATTCTGGACATCAAATTGAAGTAGTAGACAAGGCTGGACTGTGCTTTCAACTCCTTTTAAATTTCTCACACAATGGTCGGGTCCAACATACAAATTTATCTCAGAAGAGTTTCGATTTCGTGATCCAACTGAACTTAAATGATGCCACTTATCGAGTCTCGACGATCTGCTCCAGTCAAAACTTCTAACGGTTTACACCTGTCAAGCTCCCCCAAAGTCATCTCACATCCGTTCCATTAATTTCCCAGAAATTTCGTTAGTCCACCTCGTCGTCAAATTCCAATGATTAGCAGCAAGAAGTACGTAGCAAACTGATAATACCCCTTCAATTCTGGACTCCACCCCATAGTCTTATTACTTGACCATCATCTTCTAATTATGAGCATCAATCATAGTCTTCCCAATAACATAACCAAATATAACAAACCATAACGCAACGAAAATTCTTTGGGCCTCGCTGCCGGAAATCGTTGGAAAAAGTTCCACCGCATCTCCTCCTGGCGTCCCAGAATGCATGTATAGGGTGATGATCTGGCTATGGCGGCCAACAACAACCGCAACGTATCTTTCTGGTGCATAACGTCCCTTGAAGCCCGCATTGTAGTAAAACGCGATTCCATCTTGATACTTCGGTGCCCCTTCTTGGAAGACTCTGTAAAGATAGGTAAGGACCGACCCTTGAATGCCAGCCTCCCTAAATTCGTTCCTTCTTTGGTGCAAAATGTGGGTTAACCCCTGGGAATGACCATAAGTTCCAAGGTAAAGAGTGACCACCTCATGACCGGGAATGTTGAATATCTTCATCAGAGGAATAGCTTCGAGGTGTCTCTGCCAAATGATTTCTGCGTCTCTCGAATACTCCACCAGCTTGACGAGCGCATTTGTAGCCGGCTTAGGTAGGCCCTTCCCTTCAAAACCAAGATGCAAAGCAAGAAGACGGGCGTCTCTCCTTTTCTGGAGCTCTGGTGGGGTTGGTGGGGCGATGAGAGGTCCTTCCTCCTCTTCAATCGGTGGTGTATTAAGCTCTCTTCTGGCGTTCCTTTCTGCTCGAATGACCTCACGGTTCATTTCTTGTTGGAATCTTCGTCGCTGAGAACGGGTTGGTTCCGGTACCTGAGATACTGAATCGTCCATTTGGAAAGGAAGGGTTGCTGAGTGTTATCGTGTTGTGCTGGATCTTGTTGCGTTGAATACCGAATGACGACGACATTTGCTTCTAAAAGCGCCGATGCGAAATATGTCCTAAAACGAGTCTACAACCTACACGACACTGGGGAAATGTGCCCTTATAACCTTATGAATTCTAGTTTCCTCCACCGCAATCGCACCCAGCTCCAGGACTTCTCCTTCTTTTAGGTAGGGTTCCTTCAAGGGAAACCAATAGTTGGGCAGAAACCCTTCTCTTTTGGGATCCGAGAATGCCGGAACATACCAAACAAACGAAATCTCATCCTCGGTGAGACTTCTTCCAATCCCAACTTCCAGTGCGTCTTGAATCGCTTTATATGCCTGTCGTAGCAGTAGAAATCCATCATACATCCACTGTGCAGCCTCGAGTTCTTCTTCTGGACTCATTCTGGTGCCAGGTGTCTCCTGTTCCCAATCCACCGATACGTTGCACCCATGCGGATAGATGTTCTTGTTCACCTCACGCTTCTTGGCCCATTGACAAAGTTCCCTTTTCAGAGGCAGGCCGATGGTGTTCCAAATGAAGGGTTCGGCATCCAATGGGCTGACTTCAAGACAGAAAAAGCGATCGAGGGTTTGGAGTTGGAGCTCGATCGGAAGGTAGGGATAGGGTATCTCGGGATATTCATCGTCGGGCGGGAGGTGCAAGTCGCAGACTGAGGGGTACTGTAGGTTTGTCTGGAGCTGGATGGTGGAGAGCGGGTTGATGGGGGACTGAGGTTCCTTCTTAACGGGTGGTTTCGGGGATTCAGGGTGGTTGGAGGCCGGGCTCGACCTAGTGACAGCACAGAAGGTTAGCTTCAAAAAGTATAGGCGTAGATCATGGAAGCTCATACCAGTAGGAGCCCATTTTTCTGTATCGTGGAGTCGGGATACAGTTGGTGGTGTTGTGGGGCGAGGTATGTTTGTCTCTGATCGATTGTTTGTGTCCCACTCGCACATTGGTGTTTACGGTACACATACGCCAAGATGTTTAACCATTAGGTACGATAAAGATCGCCCTTCCTAAACGCTGGGTAATGGTTCGCTCTTTGAAAGGCCAGAAGTCAAAAGACATTAGTTCTACAGTGATTAAGAATGCACTTGGTATTATTGAGTGGTTACCTCTGAGCCACTGACCACTCTTCATGCTGCTTGAATGGGTCTTGCACAAACTCTTAATTAGCTGGACTGGCATGCTTCAGTTGAATGCAGGTTTGGTAGTTCCCTGGATTCTGGCAACGAGGTCAGTACCGGAAAGTTTCCGGTTTCCGCTCAGCTACTTGTTCTCAAAAATATGCGCTGAGTTCAGCACTCAAGCATGGATATGACGATGATGCTGAAGCGGGGTACTCGACCGGAGACATTCTCCACGTTGCCTATCCGGAACTTTTCGCGTGAGCCGCTGGTACCGAACTTCGCCCACACTCAACATCCTCACGACTTCGGCATGCATCGTTACTCGCTCTTCGTGTTCGCATTCTTCAATTTGCTGCCCTATGTCGCTCCAACACCCGGAAACCCCTTCTTCGACCTCCTCGGAAAGAAAGAAGAGTTAATGGCAGTAGATCCAGATCAGCCAACTCCAAAACTGGCAACTCCCGAAGCACTACGAGTTTTGCAATTGTCAGTGCCCTGTATATCACAATAAGTTTGCTGACCTCTTTGGTAGCTGTCACACCTGGGCCGACTTTGTGGAGACTCATCTCAACAATCTTAATGACAGCTCTTTTTACACATACTTTGGAAACTTGAGGTCCGATTGGAGAAAGGACATCTATGCCGAGGCAATGCGACCAATAATTCCACCTCAATGCGACTATCGAATCAATACAGAAGCAAACAAACAGACAATCAAGCGGCTACTCCAGATAGTACCAAGCAACCCCGCTCTTGAATGGTGCGATAGATATGCTGGGGCAGTCAGAGGAAAGGCTGATCCTCTTCCAACAGGTTTGGAGCAGTGCCTGTAATTCCGGATGTATTTTGCTGATTGTCTCCAGTTTCAAGCACGGATTTTAAAGAGTTAGGGAAGCTACTTGCCAACTTTGTCATGGAATGTGTCAATCTTGAGGACAACCCTTCCGGTTCCAGTCTCCAATACGTCCCACGGCTGGACAGTTTCCCCGACCTCGAGCCGACCTTTGGCAGTGCTGTCACGAATCTGGCACAAAATAGCAAGGTCAGGGTTGTTGACCGAAAGAAAAGAGATATCAACTACGTCTTGTTCGTCTCGCAAGAACATCAGAAGGTGGTGGAGGTGGACAAGGATGGTCACGTCAAGGTCCCCATATGGCCCGTTGCTCACTACTCCTGGGACCGGAAACCTGTCGGGGATGCGGCAGTGGTTGGAATGGTAAGAGTCCCGGAAAACGGTAGATCGACTGAACTGACAGTTCCAGAAATCAAAGTTTCTTGTAGATCGAGATATCTCCACCACAATCACCTTCCACACAATCGGAGCCGTCGAGAAGTTCCCTATCGACATCTGGATTCCATTTTCCATCGCCTATTTAGCTTTTGCCTTCCCATACATGATGAAAGCTGTCTGTATGGGTAGGCCAGACGAGGAGCCGCAAATGGGTAGGCTGCGGGTTACCCTCGCCATGCTGTGGCTTTTCCCTTGTGAAAGCATGATTATTACATTCATGTGCTTCAATGCAGGCCTTAAAGTCCTTACTCGGTACAAGCTGAGGCACTTTCTGATTGCCGGGCTTATTTTTCAACTGTACGGTGTATTCACCGTTTTTTACTCAGTGAAGGCATATGCAGTAAACAAGAGTGCAAGATGGAAGCACCTGGACTGGAAAAGGAAAGAGCCAGAACAGCCGGTTCCATTAAGGACAACTCGCCGGCCACGATCTTTCGACTCGGGCCGATCAACGACAGCTCCTTCCTACTCAACTCAGGATCCAAACAAGGTGGACGTGGAGATTGGTGAGGTGGATTTGGAAACGAAGCAGTATGCTGCAAGGGACAAGTGGGTGCGAGATGCTACATTTTTGGTGTTTATGCTGGCTGTCATCGGGGTTTATCTTATACTCGCTGCTGCCAACCTGCAGCGAACGCCTAAATGAATAGTTCAACTCCTTGACCTTCGTACTTTCTTCTATCAGAGAGGTCGAAGGCACTTGTAGCTTTGAAAAGTTCTATTTGTTGTAAAGTGCGCTTTATGTTACAACAAAACACTCACTTGTCACATACGGCCATAGATTGAAGAATATACGGGATCCCGTCCGCTCTCCCATAGTCAAGCTTCTAATCGCCAAGTTAGTACTGCGGTGGGTGACCACGCGGGAATCCTTGGTGCTGTATGTTTTCGTTTTGTTTTCGCCACAAAACAAATTTTTAAGCTGCAAAGTTTTAGACTCACAAGTTAGCGTGGTATCACGCTTCGGTATCAAAATCTCTTCGATCCAGCAGTGGAGATGAGGCCCATCTGCAACTAAATTGGCTTCAGAGCTGCTAACTAGATCCCAGCACATATCATCGATTCTCCCTGTGGTGTAGTTGGTATCACAACAGACTGTAATGTCTTCGGTTCGCTAGAATCGATTCAGCTTTATCTGCAGGTCACCAGTTCGACTCTGGTCGGGGAGAAAGCATCATCGGTGCTAAATCTTTTACTGCCCGAGAAGTGATCTGCGGATGGATCCTGCCTTCCATAACTCAGTTTTTAGATTGCATCCACGTAGAAAGAGATACTGGTTGTTTTATTTCTTTTGCATGAACATTTACATCTCGCAATGCCTTCGGGTACATGCCTTCAGATACTTGTTACATACAACTCGTAGTGATTTTTACTTTGCTTTATAACCGTCGATGATAGCAAGCGTAAGGGTGGTCAAGTAGTGAAGTGGAGTTATATATTAGCTTGGGCAAGGAACACTATCAATTGCCCGGTTGGCTCAGTCGGTAGAGCGTGTGACTCTTAACAGATCTTTCTTCGGTTAGATATTGAGAGATCTCAAGGTCGCGAGTTCGAGCCTCGCATTGGGCTAAAGTTTTGCCAGACCTAACTATGTTCGAGGGACATCTCTTGGGTTTTTATTTTGTAACTCGAGCGAAAGTCGGGAACTTGGGGATTGCAACAGCGATCCAGTTTTGCCTGGAAAATAGTGTTTCTTATTTGTCCTACAGGAGTTCTGAGTTTGGGAATGTCCACAAGTCGTCCTAATAGCTCCGCTTCGAAACTGACCAGACGTGAGCCTGGCGAATTCGAACCTTGCGGCGACTATTCCAAAGTTGTTTCAATAAACCTACTCCGGCTCGAGGCGTACATATCATCCGTTAGTTGTCGACGAGTGAAGAAGCCTGTATTCGATGCGAAACGAGCGAGGCAGGCTGCAGATTACCATTGCGTATTATCCAACTCAGATTCTTCGAGTTGCTGTAAATGGTAGCTATCGACGTCCTATTTCCAAGTATTTCGGTTAGCAATTATATGCTTATATCCGCCAAACAACCTCGCTGAGAACGCCCATCTGCATCTCAGAATCTGGCCCATAGCAACTACATTAGTATCTCTCTTTTCAGTCTCGTCTTGCTGGAGTTGATACATGAGCTCCCAACAATTCGCCTCTCCAGGTGCAGCTGGGCTACGCTTCGACCTATCCAAATTCCGTTTCAGTGTAATCCCATCCGGAATTCACTGCAGCCCAACGCCTCGCCAGATCTCGTGAGCAAGGAATTGTAGATGGGACGGAAATCGATCGTGGAGCAGGTCCGAGCCAAAACACGGGTAGATGCCTGCGCTAGCAAGGACTGGCCAGTCTCGGGAAGGACCTCGTGGGAAATGGCGCCTTTTTGAAGGGAACTCGCATGGCGTGGGATATATCGATTTGGGGGCCAGCAATAGAGAGGTTGAGCAGGAGGAGGAGGATGCGACTTTGGCGGCTGGTTGAGTTGTTGATCGAGATCGGGCTGGAGCGTACGTCAGTCGGTCAGTTACCGGACGTAGATGTGATAACCGGAAGCATACGACATGATAAGAAAGCCGAACGTTCAATGCCGAAGGATCAGGACAAGTTGCCAGGCCCACTCGGAAGCATGTCCATACCTATGCTCCTTTGACTCCAAGCAATGGGCACTGGCTTCTTCCAAACCCCGCAACATGCCACGTTGACCATGGTCAAAGCCCACCACACGAGGAATGCCATAAACGCTTTCGTAACAAGCTTTCAAAGCCAAGCACAGTAAGGGTCCGGCGCCGGGCATTAACCAGGCGGATGGATGTGTATGTATGAGAAGTTGACATGTTGCAATTCCTTCTTTTGGAAATAAGCATTCCACTTCTGACTCACGGTGAAGTGTGGTGCGTTTACCATCCAGATGCTAGGACCACCGCCGTTTGTGTGCATGTCGAAAAAAAAGGAAGGCAAGGAAGGTGCAGAAGGTTGGGCTGGCAGTCGAGAATAAGCATCAATTATGACGAGTCGAATTTGAGTGCTTTGTGTGGACCCCTTGCAGCCACTGTGGCTTGACGAGGCGCAGAGCCGTGGTGTGGAATGTGTAGTTAAAGTCTGACACATCAACAATGCTTTGCCATAACCTCAGCAAAATGTGGCTTGCCGAGCACAGAATGTATGAGCATACGGCGCAGATGCTGCCATGTGGGCATGACGGAGTTAAACATTCCGAGCCGTAATGATCCTCCCAGGTAGGCTTCCGTCTCGTGATTTCAACTATCCCAGTGTTGCCGTTCATCTGCGTATATGTTAGCGACCTGTATCTATCGCCCCAGCATGCTTCCTTACCTGTAGCTTAAAACTCTCTTGGAGGTCTAACATGGACCATTGTTCGCCAAAGTCCTTCGTATGAGGCGCGACGTCGGTGAGTATCAGTAGATTGGCTGTAGGCTACCAAGTAAGAGCAACGAGAATAGGCTTGCATAGGCGCCTGATATCTAAGACGTGCATATTTTGAAATTTTTGGTCCTTGCGCACGACTACAGTATGAAGTATTGACCCATAACGTAGAAGCGTGGTAATATCGGGCAGTCGTACCTGGTGTCTTGTCTTGTGTCCTAACACCATCGAGAGGATTCAAGAAAGCAACTCTCAACTGGAAGGATGCTTCAAGTCCAACCATTACAAGGCTCTGTTTTAGAATGCCGGTGAGCATCCGTTATGCAGAATATTTCAAATGTACCGTGAAACAGTACCAGTAATTTTCCTCCTTGGGCCTTGCGGGTGACCTAGTGATAAGTGAGCACATCAAAAGCAACATGTTTCAAAAAGCAATTACTTGCATACCTGACGGCTTCTAGAAGAATACCCCAAATGGCAATGCAGGCTGCCCGATACCCTATGACCTCAGCAGGTATCTGCCTTCAAGTCAACTGTACTTGTACTTGTACATTGTACAATATATCGGTTGATAACAACACTCATTCGACTCCTCCGTGTGACCGGGGCACGTTGCGTCGTATGCAAACGGCAGTTCCGGTTGCACTATACCACAAGCCGGTCCGATATGCGCAAAGTTGTTTTGCTATGGATCGTACTTTCTCGTATGAGGCCCTGAGTCAAGTCCAATCAGACGTAGATCAACGCGGTGTATTCTTCAAGGTGTAACAGCCACGATATCGAAGGCGTATGTTGGAACGTTGTGCTGACATGGGCGGTTGCATCCACCGTAGAACCCTTTGAAACAGATGCAGATATCATCGCAACTTCAATCCGGATTTCGACTGCCGCCATGTTGTGCCTTTCTGTACTCGTACCGAAATCTCCACAGCTTTTACAACCCGACTTGCTATGTATTTGTTAGTACATACAAGAAAACTCCAAACAAAAAGGATACGTTACCATGTTTCGGAATCATATCAACCTAACTGCCATCGTAGTGCAAGTTACTTTTGACGTCCTCTAAACCCCTCAATTGATCAAACCCTTAAACATACCCTCCACAGTCTGACAGCTCTCCGTGGAGATACACTCAGGCCCCCAAATCAGCCGGTTCGGCAGAGGGCCATACTCCACCGTAAAACCCAATCACCCAACCGAGCCGAGACAATCTCGGTCCGTATCGACTGTACCCTCCATCACGGGCAAGAGCTCCCGGCCGAACCGAAAGCTATACCCTCTCCGGGTGAGGCCAGCAATGTCGTAATCCACGCCAGCATCGTAAGTAACCTCCACCAGGCTCTCGGAAGGCCTTCTTTGGCATGGTTGGGATGAATGCGTGGTCCGATAACCTATCGATCGGTTCAAGACTGGAAAATTTTCCTCTTGCAGAAATGCCATATGGGGGTTGGCCAGGAGGTGGTCCCGAAGATCGACATTGGTGAATTCGGCATGGGGAAGCTGATCGAAGCTTATGCCGGTCTAGGTTTGTAGGCGGGTTTAACCGGTGTTCGGTGGGCCCTTAGTGGGCGTGGGGGAGGCACCAAGAGGAACGGCGGGGGAGCCGAAGCCATGGCTAGGCTTAGTGGTGGTGGTGCTTAAGGATGAGAGCGAGAGTGCTGATTCATAGTTTGCGATATTTGTCGTGGATTTGGTAATGGCCGGCAGGTCGACAGCTGTAAGAGTGTGTGCATAGATGGTTGCATGAAGAGAGGTTGTAGAAGCTGTCAAAGAAGGTTGAAGGATGTTGTTGGAAGCAGGAGAAGGAGACAAAGAACCTTCGCTGTGGAAGGAGACGTTGAACGCAAAATGAATATATTCTTGGCAGAGAATTTTGATGTTCTTTTAGCGGTCCCAAGCAAGCACCTGCATCTGAATCCCATCACATCGAATTCACCAATCTTTATCACTCCACGTTTCGGCCCTGCAGCCCATACATACATGCGGATATTTCCAGTTATTCCATGAGAGAGGTGCGTGGGACTGAATCGGGAACTCTCCTCGGTATCTTGCTAACTCCACACTTGCCAGCCAGAGAAGAGCAAACGACAACATACCAGGCCCGAGTCGTCAGGACTCAGCGTCATTTTCCACCAATTCGATACCTCGCCAGCTGAGACTGCTAGCTAGAGCGTTCCAGTGGCCAACAACACCACTTTACCTCGGTCTCTTTATCCGATATCCTTCTGCGACGAGACAAGACACACCCTCCATGCAACCAGCGCTCACCGAGCCTCGAGCCTCTGAGCTTATCGACAAGAAGGAGAATTAGGGTTTCGGTGGGATCTGGGACATCAAGAAGCGGATACCGACGGGTAAAGATCGTGGGGCCGAGAACCTAAACGACGGGTCTAGCATTGGCTCCTGGGCATGTCTCGCTAGATCGCGAGGGGGTGTCGTTGCTGGCTCCTCGATGGGATGACGATGACAGAACGTTTACCGGTAGACGGCAAAACCGGCGGATTTGGGTGAAATAATTAGGTGTCCGGCGAGATAGGGCTGATAGGCGGCCAGTTCCTTTGAGGAGAAGCCTGCACAGACCTTTGACAGGTACAAGTACGGATACCATGGTGTAGAAGAAGGCATTTCGAAGGAGACCTCCGACGTCTAGTGGAGACTTTCTATGTACGTATGTTTATCGTATGCAAGTTGATGACAGGATATGTAGAGTATGTACTTAAAGCTTACGCATATGGTTTAACTTGGAGGTTGATTTGGTAGCACATAGGGTCCAAGTAGCTTGTCACATGAGCAACCAGATTAAAAGATAAGTTATACTAGAGCCTAACCACCCACACGGATATCCTAATCTCCGTAACCTCCACCATAACTCTACCATACACCGTCTGTTGCCATGACACAACCTCCCCATAGCCGGCAAGACCGCAACCGAGACCATGATCCCGGTCCCGTCAAGATAACCGTTAGCGTTTCTCCTCTACATATGAGCTCAGCAGCAACAGCAACTCTAGGCTACCCATGCACCTCCACAACGTGATAGAGGCAACCCCCTTCGATTGGTCCTCACCCCCATCGATAGGATTGGGCGGGGTGAGGTGACGATTTGCATCTCATGCATACACACTCCTCCGCAGTCGGCGTCATGACGCAAAAGCTTCGACCCTAGGATGTTGGATGATCAACCAGCATCCATGTCCGTCTCTTTATTCGTAAACACCATCCACACAAAACAAACTTGCTCGCCCGAGATGCAGCACGCAAGCAAGCAAGCACACCTTCCTAGAGCAATCACTTGACCGCCTCTCAGAAGCATGTATCGTCATGGTCAACCCACGTAGCATCCGACCTGTCAACTGGAGCCTCGGATCTGTACGTAAAACAGTGAGAGAAAACGCTCACTCTCGAGTCTCGATGCACCAAAGGTAGTCTTCTGTCCGAAACTCGTCTCAGACTCTCAGCTAAAAAAACCAATCATACCCTAATCGTACGTTGAAACCATCCGAGTTGGCAGTCAACGGAGGCGGAAGAGAAGAAGCAAGCCAGAAGAAGGTGGTGGGCGTGGATTCCCAAAAGGCAGACTAACCAAACCGAGTAAAAAAGTTAGCCATCGTCATGAGGCCGTGACTCGTTTGCTGAGGGTGTGGACGCTGCGTCTATCGACTATCCAGACTTTCCTATTTAGGTAGGTGAGTCTCTGTGAAAACGCCTCAGGTTGCTGGGCTTAAGCCTGTTGTGCTCAAGGTCGAAGGGTGCATGTACTGAAAATCGACACGGGGTCACGGGGAAGCGGATAGACGAGATGCTAGTAGACTTCTCCTGTTCCGGCGTGGACTCCGTCATCGGCTTCCGTGGCCATGGATTCGGTTGTCTGCTTCCAAGGACAGCACCGGGGTTATGCCGAGGAGGACATGGTTCCGGACGGGTGTTGCGTAGGCGTGAGGACTGCTGTGGACACTGCTCAGCCTGCGATCAGAATCGGCAAAGATGAGGAAGGAGCAAGTAAGCTGGGCCGCATGGTTGCATACTTCTGTAAGGATATGGGCTGGAAGAGTCAGCATCGTGAACGCTGGCCGGAGGTAACCGTGTCTATTTCGAAGGTGCAACTTGTCGACTTCCCGTACGGCAAGGAAGTAATGCCCCAAATAGGCAGTTGTGCGCTGTCATCGTCACCAGCAAGGTGTTTCGAGGCGCAAAGTATGTAACATCCGGTGGCGTTGAATGAATTGCACAAGTTACTTGCATCCCGATGCTTGCTTCCCTTCGAAGATTCCTACCGACACGTGAGGCGACGGTCCATCGGCGGTCAGGGGTGAAAATTCCTTCCATTTCGCTTCTAGAAGTTCTCCTTTCTTGGTAATAAAGATTTTTCCGTTTGCTTTGTTCCAGGCTTTCGCCGCTTCGGGACGAGGGCTGACGAGTTTTGACGGGTTGGTCTCACAAGCTCTTGCGCGCTTGGCCATAGTGGGAAGTGTAATACCGGAATGGGTGACCTTCCTTTATGCCAAACGAGCGTGGTGGCGATGGTATCCTTGTCGAGCTTCAACTTTGCCTGGATTTGAGTTTCTTCGAGAAGAAATTTGGAACGTCTGACGATATGTACTCCGGATGCTCAGGCACGCGGTATTGATTAGACGAGTACGAAGGATGAGCTGGCCCACCACGTACCTGTGTACAAAGTCGCACCGGTAACTCCGTAGAGTAAGCTTCACGGGTGAGTAGAAGCTTTAGAAGCTGTCTGTCCTCTTCGATTCGGGACGGTCATTCCGAAGTTGAGACAACGGTCGGGATGATGTAACCACTCGGCACTAGGACCCGTCCTAAAGCGAAACGCATGATTCTGACTCGGAATTTGGATCAGAATCATAATCAAATCGACCATGGCACCCTGAGGAGTCAGTGGAGCCGAAGCGTGAGACTGGGATCCTGAGATCTCATTGATTCGATTCGGACCCTGTCGCGTCTAATGAACGCCCTGAAAATCTCTGAGGTCTCGAGACCCTTCACGAGTGGAAAAGGGATGTCTCTAGAAGCTTCAGCTTCGAGTTCAGTTGAAAGTAAGCTCATCAAAAGAAACATGTCCTTGTGACAGCAGTAAGACCGACCGAGGGCGGAGGGAAACGAGCGGAGTACCGGCGATCTTCTTGCTCTTGTACCTTGGCTGCTCCTGAGTCCACCTGAACCTCACTTGCTGTGAACGGTGCCGCCCGGATCGCTTACGAGCGGTTCACAAGCGCCGTAGGTAGACTTTGGACACCCTCCACGACAGTGATTAGGCATGATTCCAGCCAATCCGGTCTTCTCGAAGGTTTGGGGAGTTTGCCAGATGCCTTCCCGCTGCTTTGTCTACGGATGCACATGATTCAGTTCCGCCATTGGCTGTGACTCGATCTTGCCACTTGCTGGAAGAATTTGCACACAACCACGCCATGGTCGGCGCATAGCGATTTCCTAATCCAGTGGTGGTGATGGTGGTTGATGGCGTTGATGAGGGAGGAACTGGCCGTGCGTGTGCAGCGCAGGCGAGCTTTAGTTACGGCTATCGATATGGTAATCGATAATGTCGTGCAGCTGGCATCACGATACTTGTCGTCATAACATGAGGATCCTGATGCCCGTTGACTTCTCGCGAGTCGGTTCTTACGCTATTCCAGAAAACTGCTCGAATAGGTAAATGCGCATCAACGTCGAGATCAAAACTCGTGGACAGCGTTTCGAGGCCACGCAGTCGGAGATTAAATGCTTCTTGCTGTCAGTAGGGATTATCCACTGGGATCTGGTTCTACCACATCGTGCAGGTTTCTCCGAGTTGCCTATTCACGTTTGAGACTGGAGTAACAAAGATTCGATTTGGTGCCGGATATTTGAATTCTACGGAGGTAAAGTTACCATACGGTTTAGACAACTGCTTCTTTGTACCTTTATGTAACCTTCATGCACAATATGTTTGCAACTTGATTATTATGAGTGTGGCAAGCTGTCAGTGGCCATCGATACACCCAGTTGCATATGTATGCCCCCAAGGGTATGAGATGTACCAGCTTCTCGAGATGCTTCCGCAACGCAGCAATCTGGAAGTTAGACGTGCCAGCGAAAACAGGGTGTTGGATTTCCAGGTTCCACAGCCGGACGGAACAACGTAGGAATGCAGTGTTGCGAGGGCTTCCATATCGATGAGTTGAATTATCTCCTGGTGCCCATTGTCGTGCATAGCCTGAAGAATATGCGGACAATCGCTAGGAGCTGGCTGTACGCATGTGTGCTTCATGATGCACTCTCCCGTCTGTAGGATCGGGTTGACGATGTGGTTGGGTGTCATCATCATTGACGAATACCGATATGTTTCGCATGCTTCATCAAGCTGTTCTTCTGCACCCAGGCGTGTGGTGTTGATTCCTATGCACTCGTACAGACGCACGCAGCTTCATGTATGGATGGCCCCCAAAGCCTTCTTTCTGATGCATCATGCGTGTTGACGGAAGCTTCCTCTTCAAATTGCGGTCCACCAATCCTCCATGAGGACCATGACATCCAGATACCAAGACATGTGCGTGATGTAACGTCCAAAAGGTTGGTTTAGACATGTTTCAGAGCGATATTTCAACCAATCGTGGAAGCTTCCTCGAGTTACCCCAACACGAGAGCACTGGATGTTTGTGAAGGGACCATTCGTACGCCAGCCCGTTTCTGTCCACAATCTAATCAATGCAGGTTAGCAGCTTGCTTATTCCGCGAAATCCGTCCACCCTCCTCTCTCGTTTTCCGCCTTCTTCTCCACTTTCTACAAGCCTGGGTGTCTTGCCGGTTCAGAAACACAGGCCAAGCACAACGTCCAAAAGCTCATGACTCGCTATGCCGAACGCAGCCTGGCGGCTTCTTCAATACGGAGCAAAATTGCCCGAGGCGGAAGGTTTCTGGAAGGCAGTCAAGCCTTCTTTAGAGTCCCGACAATCTTGGCAATAGATCTTCGTGATCGTCACCGAATGCCATCACCAACGGCATCATAGCCTTCTCAAGCTGCTTTGCGACGCGCACCTTGATGGCAAATCCTTCAAAGTTGTGCTGCAACTTGCATCATCAGGGTGCGGGTTTTGGAGATGCAAACGTAAAGCCGACAGGGCGGGAGTTGGTAGTTCGTTGACATCAAGGAAGGAAGCGAAGCTTTTTCGAAGTATTCCAGAATGTCGGCTAGAGACCACGATCAGGAGAGAGGCGGATCGAGGAAGGCGGGTTTCCTGGAAGGGAATCTGAGAGTGACAAATCGTGTGGAATGAGGAGGGGTATCCGTGTGTGCTCCAGTCGGGAAGCAGACAAGGTTGTTGAGGGTGCCGTCCGAGGACGGAGGATCTGGTTGGTGTTCATGAGAGTTCCACAGGTGTAGCATTCCGGTCATTTCATCCAATCGGTCTTCGTGTAGCTTTCCTGCCGCCTTAATAGCAACTTCATCATAACGAAGGCTTGATATTGGCCATTAGGGCTTCCGGGGTAGAGGGCCCGAAGGACACGGATCTCAGAGGTGTAGCCTTTCTGTCTGGAACATCCAACGACCTCTATGACCGTCAGATTTGTCGCCTCAGACATCAGAGTTTTCTACCTGGGGTGAACTGAGCGTTGTCGTGTCCTGTGCACCAGGTTGGAGGTAGTCTAGGTATCTGTTGGATCCGAGAGCCTTGGAAAGGAAGCTGTATGGTAGACCCAAGACTTGCGGGTGGGTTAGGAACTCTGCCGCTCAGGAATGTATCCGACTCTGGCCGTTGACGGGGCCATCCGCGACTGCTAGTTCCGTCAAAAACCTGTACTGTGCCGTAGGATAGATCTCACGACAACGTGTGAGGTGTTGAAAGATGAGGAGATGTCGATGTCACGGCGGTGTCCGATTCGTGAGCGGAGCGTTGGGAGCCGTTACCTGCTAGGAAGGAACGGGAAAGGGCCAGCCTTCTCGGGAAGTAAAATTCCTCCGTTAAACTGGCAGCCCATCGCCAAGGGACACACCTGAGCTTGGCGAGCGTGACAAAATCGATTCAGGCTAAGGCTCAAAGGGTCCATATGTGTCTAACCGTAAAAGGGATGGGGTCATTGCGTGAGAGCTTCTGATTGGTTGTGAGATCTGTAAACTCCCAAGACGCAGCCGCTACGTAATTCGACCCCTAAAAACCACCTGGGTTTTGTGGTTGTGGTTGGGCCTTTTGATGTTTGGATGGGTTGAGGGTTCGAAAGAGTGATCTTCAGGCGCGAACAATCGGTTTTGTGGGTTCCTCCTCCTCTTCTTTGGCGCCCAACTCTCTGCTTGTAAGAAGTTTCACAGCAGTTTGCTCTCCCAGCTATGTGGTAGCCCACTGGCAAGCGCTTTGCTTCGGAGGATTATACTACTTGTACAAGTCACTTACCAGCTTCCCTGAAGGTTACTCTTCTCCGAACTGCTTGGGTAATCTACCAAATTTCAAACTTTGTCCTTCCTTGCCAACCAATGTCAGTGAGACCTCGACGAAACCTCCCACAGACACCGTGACACCGGGGACGCTCTCTTTTGCAGGTGGAAAGGGTTCCGAGCGGCCAGCTTACCGTATGCAGACAAGTCTCCCAGCCTCAGCAAGAAGGAAGAAAAGTGAGCAGTGAGTTGGGAGGGGTGCACAAGGGAATTGGCATGCAGAATTTAATGTATTGTTGGTTTATTGAATTTAATATTTTCGCAATTAAATCGGGCTTATGCTCACCCCCTGTCCCTCAAGCGTTGGACAAGCGTTTTCTGCGGTGATTGGTGTGCGTCCATAGCGTGGTGCTGGTGGAAATCCAGTCAGTTCCTTCCAGAAAAGTGAGTCTGCCCACCAGAACATGGGCGGTATCAAAAGGGATCCCACACCCCCCTTCCTGCATTTCCACCACCAAGAGAGCGAGAAGATCACTGACGGGAGCTGCATAACCACCAACTACATATATCCGATATCCCCCAAGCCCATCCAATTCCCCTCACTTTCGCACTCTCTACGAACATTTACGAAATTACACCAGCATTTATTTACAATTCACGACCATAAACCAACTGTTTGTCTGTAATCCAATAGAAGGATTTTGGGAAGAAGGAAGACGAAGAAGAAGAAGGAAACTGGAGATAACTCGAATCGACTGGCGATTTCCTCTTCAATCATCAAAAAATTCATCAGCATCAGCATTTTCAGCAGCTACAACAACGACTCTGCCCTACGAAGCCTTTTCCTCACCAACTTTCCAAAACCATCACCTTTTAACCGAAGACTTCGACCGACCTTCTAGCAAACTTCCCTCCTCAGCCACGACCTGCGCCTTACTTTGTCCACCACCGTCTCAGCAAGCGCTGATTCTCGTATGCCACTGGCCGACTATTGCTTGACTGGATGAGAGAAGATTTGTGTGCACGTTGCCTTCTCGGATAAAGATTACCATTTTCGATCTGAAAAAAAGCTTCTTAATCGCCACTCTTTATTCCAACTTCAGGTATGCATTCGCTCAGTCCACTTTAAGGCTCGTGAAGCCTCTTAAAGCCTCCGAGAACCGGGCAAACTAACCTTTGCTAAAAAAGGTCACTCTCCTACTCTCCCGACTGTCACTCACCAAGTCGAGCCGACGGAGTCCCCTTCGCTTTTTAATCAACGATAAGCGCATCATCCACCGACGATCACTCTACAACATTGTTCATGAACTGAATCAGGACAAATCACTACCTTTGTCGACCAAACCTTTTCGATCTTTACCACCTACACCCTACACACACACATGTCCAGCAGAAGGATGAGGCGCCCACCATCACTCAACTTTTCCATCTCCTCCTCCGAGCCATCACCTCCACCAACTTCACATTCATCCGACGTCGAGACGGACAGCATCTCGACATCCAACAGTCGACCATTGAGCGTGGCCGCCTCCCACTGCCAGAGAATGCCGACTCTCGCCGATGTCCTCTCCAACACTGCCGAGCCACCCTACACCCTCACCGCCTTCATGGCCTACCTTTCTCAAAACCACTGCTTGGAGACTTTGGAATTCACCATGGACGCGTCTCGATACCGGAAACATTTCAACACATTGAAGGAGGCTGGGTCGTTTGAGGATTCAGAGACTTGCGGATTCATGCGGAGTTTGTGGCAGCGGTTATTGGATGCTTATATTGCGCCAAATGGACCAAGGGAGGTCAATCTGCCATGTGGAATCCGGGATCGTCTTCTCTCAGTACCAAACTACGACATGCCACCAGAGCCAGATTGTTTGGACGCTGCTCTTTCCAAGGTTTACGAATTGATGGAGGAGAGCGTGCTGATCCCATTCATCAATGCATGCCAATGCCCAATGGCATATGGAGCTGTCACATGGGACGCCAACCAATCTGACGACAACATCTACCTTCGAGGCAGTCTTGACGAGAGACTTCTCCGCCGAGCACAAAACAACTCTCCACCTCCATGCGAGTTCATCTCGCATTCCTACACCGCCCCTGTCTCGAGCACTCGATCTCGCGGCATGTCTCCCTTTAGCGTGCATCTCGGATGGGGTAGCCGCAATTCCCAACATTTTCCCGGTTCGTGGTCAGTTGGCAGCCCTGGTGCGATGGTTGAGGATTCGCCTAGCGCTTCTCCAAGAAGCCGAACACCAATCACTCCTCCATCTACTCCGCCAACCGGCGAGTTGGGATCTAGATCCGGTCGTCACTCTCCAAAACCATTGCACCTCCACAAGTCAGCAGACAAGGCCTGGAAGAAGATGACTGAGAAGTTCCACTGGAAACGCAAGGGTCCAGCTTCCAACCCCGATGCTGCCGCAGACTATCAGTCATAAGTCACGACCATCACAGCTCCTACTTACTCATCATCTCACATCATCACCATCGCCCTCCTACATCATCTACCTTTTCAACACCATCTTCATCACACATACCTATCCGAGTCCTCGATTCTCATGCATGTTTGTCTTTTGGGAGCGATGCATTCAGGTGTACATCTACGGAGTTCCGGCTTAAATTGGGCTTTTGGAATCTTCTCCTTTTCCTATCCTCTTTCAACATTCTGGAGTTCTTCTTTGCATAGACTTTTCCTACTTTACCCTGCTACGCGGTGTCTTCCGCTTACATGTCGCGGTCATCATCTTCCCGACAGAGGTTACACCTTTCTTACATATCTTGCCATGAGCATTACCTCATCCTCCTCTTTCACATCTTCTTTCACTCCTGTAGCAGGGTCTTTCTTCCTTCTTGTTCTCTAAAATTTCTTACATTTTTTTTTTCATGCATGTACGGGATATATCATAATCATTGCATTCCGGCGTTCTTGGTTGGCATTTCTTCCTTTGCTTGTAGTTTAGCGGTCTACTCGTTCTAGTTCTTGGGTGTGCTGGTTTTCTTCTTCTTCTTCAGGGTTCGAAAGTATATATACCATCTCTCTAGGGGTTTGTAATTGTATGGATTGGACTACTCGGTAGTAAGTAGAGAAGGGGATGGGATAGTGTAGTTTTGAATCGTTGAGAAAAGAAAGAAATATATTTTTTGCCTACTGCACTTCAAGTTTTTTTTGCGTTTGCCCTGTGCCTTACACCCTGTGAAATGTGACGGACTGACTCCTCCATCTCTCTCCCTCTCTCGACAACTTGTGTGTGCGAGGTCGGAGTTGAAAAGTGGATCCCTCTTGTATGTGCCAGGGGAATGTGACCGTGTGTGTAAGATCAAAACCTGAAACATGTACGACACGATATCTTACTCCGCAACCGAAGGAGCCTTCGAAAGGCCCTGTCACAACCATCCTCTCCATTGTACGAGTAAGTACGAGTAAGTAAGTAACTTGTACATACTTGTACGCACTCGTTCTCATCCGGCCCTTTGTACCCCTCACATCCTGCTCCAACAGTCCAAAACCAAACAATCCATCGACACCCTCTCCGCCCTCCACCTCGATCCACCCAAAGAACCTGATGGGCAAGATCTATCCTAGCGCTCTCTCCGAATCTACTACGACTCTCGGGCGGACTTACGTACCACCTCCCTCTAGACCACAACCAGAAACAAGCTAGAACTCCCACTAGAAGCGCGAAGCAAGCCAGGGTAGGGGGGTCACGGCCTCTCTACATACTATGACAAAGCTTGGGACTTGAACATGACTCGTGCGGAATACGAAGCCTACCGGGATGAATCAAGTGCGAAAAGGTCTGAGCTGAACTTACGTACGTACGCTTCGAGAACACTTCGCTACACGGCCGCAAGCTGGAGAGAGGGCTTTTCGGATCGGTCGGGAGCTCGAGGGTTGCGTTGTGTCACGTCCTGGACTCCTCGTGGAAGGGCATGTACTAGGTAGGTGATGGTGCTCGAGCGTCTAATGTAGGGTAAACTGGACTGTATCTATGTCTATGCTGTACCTGGGACTGAGGTGGAACGAGAGTCAATGCTCCAGTTAGTCGTGAGGTGACTTAATGATATGTACTCATGAGCTCGAGCATCACAACATTCTCACTTGTCAATTCGTGCTCTGTACCGAAAAAAAAGAAAAAGATGCTTCATAAAGTCGCCCTCAGCGCCGATGATCAATCATCCCGACCGACCGACCAAAAACTCCATCTCCGCCCGCGCCCATGACAGCCTTCCCTCACTGAGATCTCCTCCTGAAACTTGACAGCCCGCTAACTACTTAACCCAACGTTCCCCCCCAGTCGTCGATCCATCTCGCTTCGGTATGGGCGGTTGCCGATCAAACACTGGCGCGCAAAAGCCTCAGGCCTCAGGACGACTGTTCCGAGCGCTTCACGTTTGCGGCACCGCAAAAAAATCAGTATGAGATAGAGTTGTCCAGCACAGTAGTCCTGTCGGCATGTGGAAAGAAACTGAAGGCATGTTTCGCCTTCGTTCGCTGTTGCCCGCCCGGCGCTTGCAGCGCAGCTCGCATCTGCACAGGTATGACGGCGTCGAAAGGCTTGTTTCTCTTCCCACTGGCATTCTCGCACCTTAACTGCAACGACGGGTCACTGAGAAATGTTGGATGATGAGATTGGGCGCTTGGATCTAGTCTTTGCAGAGGGAATGGGCCGAAGAGTGCTAGGGGTGCGGCCATAAATTCATAAATGGCGGCTACCCTGAGCTGGTATGGGTGGTGGACTTGCCGTTTGTGGAGATTGTGAGCGGGTTGAGCAGGTTACAAGTACTACTACGAAAAGAGCAAGAGGAGTGAGACGTTGACTCGGAGGTTGATATGATACATTCTTACGCATACCTGGATTTGGGATATGAGATGAAGGGAGTCTACTGGTGTAGACGGGCTAGGGTGCAATTCTAGAAGCCCGGTCGAGGTTAACGGTCGGAGAAACATACAGGAATGTCTCACGGAGGAGGAGGGCCTTCAATCTCGAAATGATGAGGTCGCCTGGGCAGCTGAATCCAAGACCCAGGGTCGAACCTATGATGGCATGATGGCTCAAAATCGAAGCCATAGATAGCAATATCCATAACAGGCAGGCCTCGTTGGATCATCCAGAGAAGGCAATTAGTACGAGATCACAGGTACTCGACTCGTGACTCGCATGTTGAATAGCGTCCGAATAGATTATACGAAATCTATTTATTCCCTTCGCCATCACACTGCTAGGCACTCTAAAGCGCACGCTGACTACTCCACCAACATGCATACCGATGCCTATTCCGGCCATATTCAGCACCGCACGCCGCATCCAACTTGCTGGAAGTTGGTACATTGACAGCCAGCATCAGCATGCGTTATGGTGCATGTGCCTTCATTGACAGCTAACCAGTGGCGGGTAAGGCAAAATTCTGCAAAGAGGCATCACTATACTTTCGGTGCTCCATCGATATTGTTTCCAGAATGGCTTCCATGACCAGGGTTGCACAAAGCATACCGAGGTGAGTCAGCCGGTCCGACTCAGGCTCACTCGGACCCCACTTCTCAACAATGGTACTGTGCCTTACCGGGCTGATCCATCCCCAAGGACGAAACAAGTCCGTATTACTCCCTAGTTTCTCGCCGAGACGGTAGTACCGAGTGTCATCGTTCTGGGAAAACCGTTAGATTCGGGACATCCGGAGCATCTTCGGAGTCTTGGAGGGGCTTCTAGCGCTTGTGGCACTGTGCAAGATCGAAGCCGAAGCGGTGATGTAAATACCAAATGTAGCATCCCGATGTCATCAACGTGAGATTCGTATTTCTGAAAGGCTCAAGGCAATACGTAACTGTGCATCTGTAGCTGAACTAGAGATTTAAAGTCACCATCGACGTTCGGTTATCGACTCTGAGATCTAAGTAGAGATGAGCTGAGATGTGATCATAAGCTGCACCGAAAGCGTGCAGCATCACTATGCCTTCAACCACGCAGATGATATCGAGGAGAACAAGAATAGAAAAACACATCGTGATGCCGTTCTTTGTCCAACTGCTTTCATCTCATCCCGACAATATTGCATTGCTTCATGTGCAATGCATGCCATCTCCATCAAAGCCACCCCATGACATATACCTGCAAGGCACACATGCCCCTCCCAGATCTGCCATCCCATGACAAATCCATGCATCGTGCCTCTCATGGTACGAAAGCCACAGTATGGTACAGATCTGTCAACCCACAAGCGCCAATAACCTCCTTAACCTTCAAACGGTGCCGGTGCAGCTTCGGGAAGTGGCATATGTATGATCACCTCTGAATCAGAGTAACATGCACCCCCACAGACTCTATCTTTCCACATGCCTGAGACAACATTGACACCAGTCGATGCTCCCAACAGCATCTCAGTTTACCTGCTTGATGCCGTGCAACTTCCTTCCTTGTTCGTCAAAGACTCTGAGGATGACGGGACGGAAAGATGCCTTGTATCCACGGGTAGTTAGCACCGATTGCGGGTGCTTGCATTCTAAGGGTACGAACGGCAGCTGTCGGAATAGCAAAGGCTATTATATGTAATCTTTCTAGAACATGCCGTAAAGTCGTTTTCTGCCGTTTGGGAGTTGCCCAATAAGATATAGGGGGGAAAAAAGCATGTAGCGGGAATCGGGAGGGGTAACATATGTGTCCTTTTCCCTTCCTTTACCTTCCTCCCGCATCGTTATATGGAGATATGGAAAATTGAATCGCGTGTGCTTCGACGTATGGCGTGCGCGGTCCAGGTAGTGTATGTAGCCTTTGCCGCAGTCAGTCGTGGTGAATGGCCAAGGCAGAAAATCATCATACTTTCCGACAACCCGTTCACGCACCCAGCATCTGCATCAAGAATTCGAGGCGTGGGGGTTGAACCGTTGACAAATGCAGCTGCATGTCCTACCATTGACAGGCACAGGTGAGATGATGTTTGATTGCTGTATATTGAAATGCAGGTCAAGCGTGATGCTGTATTGTATTTCGTAATCCGGTGCTTGAATTCTGAGGCAACCTATTAGCCATGCTGACATAGAAGAGGGGTAGTGAAACTTACAGCCTCTATTAACATAACCTAGTACTCAAGGAACGGGAAGTACTCCGAGCCTGGTAAGACCTGTCGCCCAATGAATAGGTTATAACTTGGAGTTATAGCATTTGCAAGGCTAGCAGCAACCTGGTTCGTCGGAGTTGGCACCCAAAGGCAACAATAAGATACATTCCGTCTGGTAAATTCCGCACACCCTCTTATCACCGTTGATATGATTGCCGAAAGAGGAAAGTGTGGTAAGGCAAGATGATTGCTATCCGTCGTTGCAGATCATAGCCAATTTGGGAAGTAGTCTTTGGGTGGACCTAGGGGATGTTAGGAAGCAAACTCCGAGAGGAACCAGTGAACCTTACGTTGTGTGTACCGTGTTTTATCTGCGGAAACCATGTCGTGTGGAGGAGAGAAGGACCTCATAGACTCGAGCCCGTCATTAGATAGATGTACGGGCTTCAATGATCCCATATCAGAGTACGAGATTATGTACTACCATGTGCAGATCGTTCACGTTTCCTCTCCTGCAGAGCCTTGGGCATCTGTTAAGAACGACCTAACCAGGCTCCATCTGCCCCCAGATTCATGCGAAATTAGGAATCGAAGCTCTCGAGACTGTGCCGACCTGAGTAAGACCTAGCACTACACGGCTTGTGATCCTCAACCAAGCTCGAAGCGTGGGTCCCAAAGAGGGAGAGACGCAATGGGCGTCCAGTTCTGACGACGACGCTGATGGTTTTGAAGAAGGCGAATGATGACGTTCGGCCGTACAATTTGTGCTCATAAAACATTTTGGCGTGCCCGATTGTAAAGTTCGATCTTGACGATACCGCAGCATCTGATGTGGCCTCGTCGTCCTTGTGCAAGTGCTGATATCCTTGTAATATCCATCCTTGGATGCTGATCGACAAGCCAGCGTCCATGCTCCTACAACAGCAAAGATGAAATGTTAGACTTGATCATCATAAGCCCGAGCCATGATTCGTATCTTACCTTCGCCCAAAGTTAATCTCCAAAGCCTTATCGGCTACACTATCCGGAGATTTCCGCACATGTAATACCCCGAGCCGCACGGAAGTTCCACCAATCTGCAAGCCGCAACTCTATTCGAACCGTGCCTGAGCGAGCCGCCTTGCACTTCATGAACCATTAGAAGTGCCTCTCACCAGTAGAAACCCATCATGCTCGCACGCATCCTCGCCCATCCCAAAGCCATAAATTTCATTGGTCATCCTACCGGTATTGGCGCAGTGAGGCTGTGAAGGCTTGACCTCCGCCGTACCAAGCCTTATGGTCCCACCATGCTGACAACTCTACTCCTGGGCGAGCAGCAAACAATGATCATGGTGCAAACGGTTCAGGCAAGAGAGAGAACCATGCAAGGGTAAGGCAAAGTCTAGTGGCAATATGTATTCTACTGAGTAGAGCTCGAGGGGTGGTTGTATGAATTTCGAAGAGGTGGGACGAAAAGTAAGCTGGATGGTGGGGTCCGTTTCCGCACGACAGAAGAGTGTGGTTGATGGGCTTATGCATGTGCACAAGAAGGGGCAAGCGAGTGTGTATGTAAAGCGAGGATAGCGAACTGAAGGAGCGGGGTCATAGAGGCGGGATGGCGGGTATTTGAGCGGGTAGTCGTTCGTCCGAAAAGGCTGGACCGTATCGGAAGGCAGCTGACCCGGAGGTTGGCGGAAGGGAGATCGTGTCTGAGTTTCGCTTGTTGCTGTGGAAATGATGAGCTCGTTCAACGGCTCAATTTGTGGAGCCGGTATGGACTGGTACCTGGTTTGTGGATCTGTCAGTTAGCCGCATCTTGACAAGAGGGTCTGAGATCGTTGGTGTTGTTGAGGTTGAAACAGGATTTTGGTAGACAGACTTGCCTTCCGTTAGTTGATCGAGCTCGTTCGTCAGAGCTTCTAGAAAGTCCATGATCCGCACAGTCGTTGATCCTTGTCTTGCACTTCTAAAATGGGGAGCCGGAGGTGAGTTCCTAAGAGCACAAAAAGATGGCATTCTTGCACATGGTGATGGAGTTTCTTGATTCCGTCTCGATCTCCCATTCCTCTTGTCTGTCGTGACTCGTGAGCCGCGACGCGGGATGCCGAGATGCCAAATGGCTTATTACGTCATCGCTCTGGACTAACGCTCCCCACGATTACTTAATTTAGGGTGCATTAGGGGCTTGCACGTGTACCTCATGATCAATCACTCCATCCTTCTCCTTGAACCACTCCCCTCCTGTAACTAAGCAACGTTAACCCCGTAGCTGTTGCCACTCTTTTGTTGGGAACTTACTACGTGGCCCGAATCTACCCAAGCCTAAACAACAACAACTCAGCCTCCTTCTCTCCTGCGCTTTTGTCCTTCCGTCTCTTTGTCTTCTTGCATTGTCACTTCCGTCCCTTGTATCTATGTCCGCCTCATGATCTCCGCCTCCTCTCGTGTACCTATGCCAATCGGCCACCTGCAGCATCGATATCTTGAGATTTCGAATTTCGGATCATACGGCTATCTCGACCTGACGGACCTCGAGCAACACCAAACCTTTCTCTAAACTGGCATCCTCAACCATCTTCACTTCGTCAAGCCTGGAATATGGTGGTAGACAACGAAAGTGTGGACTCCGACGACGTCGCTGCTGTTGATTGCATCTACTATGAGAGCCTCCTCCTCGACCACCCCGATCACCTGCTACGAGGTACAAACACTGAGGTTACATCTCCGTACGCTTACCCCCACCATCCATCCCACCAGGGTACCCCACTGTGCCCTGCATTTTGAAGGCTGACAATGCATCGCATCCAACTTTAGTTCCCAACATCCTCTAGCGCAACAAATCTATCAACTCACCGTCCTCTTCTTCTCTTCTACTTCTTCCGTGTCTGAACTCAAAGTCGGCAATGCGATACACATTGGCGATGGTCTTTTCTTGACGTCGGCACATTTGTTGCGCATGCCGCACGAGAATCTCAACCGCGTTCAGTACGTCCCAATCTCCACCCTGAAGGCCCTTCAGCTTCTCGGACGTCGCTAACGAATAGTCCAAGGATATTCGCCTACTCGGGACTCCTTCCCCGGCCTCACCTCTACGACATCTCTATGGGCAACGCCCAATCCATCCAACTCAGCATCCTCTCCTACCTCTCCACTCCGGGATGCCCCCTCCCTCGCGGCCAGATTCTCAGTCCAGACACCGACATACCATCTTCCACCAACCTCTGCCTTCTCCGAGTTACTTGCCCCTCGGATACGCCATCCAACGAAGGATATCCAGTACCGACATACTTTCCGACTAACATTCGCGATGCGCGGGTGCAGTTTTTGGGCATCAATCAGACGTTCCGGTTGAGTCGGAGTCTGCTAAAGCAATGGAGGCTGAGAGGGGCGAGTGAGGAAGTGCACCGTGTGCTGGGAACGCTATTGCCAGGAAAGCTGAGTACGACGAGAGGGAAGGCCCGATACGTTTGTGAGGAGGGCGGTGGGGTGGTCTTGCATTCGATCCCGGCAACTTCTTCGGCCTCTGGAAGTGCCATTTGTTGTGGGAGAGAGCTATACGGTACGTACTTTACACCAACCCGTCGTCTTTATTTGATTATATGAGCGGAAGAGAGTGCGATTCACTAAAAGCAGGTTATTAACGAGGCCATAGCTATTCATACCGGCATGGCATTAAGGACCACCACCACTTTCGGAGAGATCACAGTAGATTCGAGAAATGCAGCAGTTCCGCTTTGCACCAAGGAGTTCAAATCCTTTCTTGCGAAAGAGGTTATCCCGAATCTGAAGAGTAAGGAGATCATCGAAGCATACGAAAATTTCATCGAACTTTGACTGGTCGGCTTACTCGAATACTGGTAGGTGTTGGGAGTTGTGGATTAGAAGGTTTGCTGGTATGGTTTGAAGGATGGATGATGGATCGACTCTACTCTTGCTTTCCGACTTGTTGGTATATGGGTATATTTCGGCGTTTGGGATTGCATTGCATTTGCATTATACTTGGGCATGGGTTCATTTGGCGTTTCTGAATAGAGAAGGTGGGCTCTTGTATCATATCGGTCGTAAGTTATGGACCCTCTTCTTCTGCTTCTTCTTTTCGTCATACATATTACCTGCTCTCGCCATTCTTTGCTTTGCCTTTTTTCTATTTAATTTGTCTGTTGTTACTTGGGATGGGATGGGATTTGTATACTATAACATGTGTAGGTGGGGATAATGGTAATCGTTGGCCAATGTGCGGGCTGTTGGAATGGGAATAGAACTCTGCTTCATCGTTTCTTTTTGGTTTGGGGTTTTGTAGGTATGCTTTTCGTGAGCTGGAGTGGGTACTTACGGCGTAGATGAGGTCATGGTTTGGCACAGGTCAGGTGAAAAGAGCCCGGAAGATGAGGCTGCTGTGGGGAAAGGTACAAGTGGCCTTTGTCGCTGAGCAAGTTATGATTTGCGTGGGGCACTCGGCCTGTTACATATGGCCCTGTGCAGTCCCGATCAGAAGCGGTCATTGCAATTGGCTAGAGCACAGGCTTTACGGCCAGAAGACATGACGATGTCTTCTCGAAGCATTGCTCAGTTCTCAATGGGAGTTGATTAGTTGCCGTTGCATTCTCTTTGGAAGATATGGCGGTGACATCATGGCTGCTTGAGCTCTCGTCATCGGATAGACATTATTGGTGACGTGATTCTCGTTCTCCGATGGTGCGAGAGGCATATTACCGGATCGGGATGCGGATGTGCTTTCCGGTAGTTTGTCTCGGGTTGTAGATAGTTCTGTAGCTCGGGTGGTTGGAATAAAATACCGTCTCCTTTCCGTTGATGCCTTCAGTGCGCCTGAGATGGCTTGATGATTTCAATTCATTTGATATGCCGGTATCACAGTTTATACACAGCTGCTTACCCAGTGCTTTTTCATGCAGTCGTAATTTGGAAGTGAAATCTTCGGTTTTCTCCGAAGGCAATCTGATGTTCCAACACCACCATGTTGAGTGAGGCCTGTGCTTGGTGGTTGATTCCGGAAGAAGGACCCCCAAGGTCCTCTTTAAAGGCTAACCTGTTCTGCGCTAGCATCCTTCGGGTTCCTTCCCTCCTGGTATGTACTCGTACTCGACCTCAATACAACCTCAACAGATCTTTCGACAACGCGAGAACACAGCCTCAAGAGTTGCAGATTTCATCACCTTGCAAAACGACATCCCCTTCTAGGCACCTGGTCGTCTCGAATCACATGACCTGCTTCCTTGCGAGGCTTCTTGGCTCCTCCTCTGATCTGCATCCAGACCGTGGCTGTGCAAACAGTCTCGTATCTGAAGGGTTCAGTTTCACCAAAGACAAAGGCTAGCAGTCCTACCTGTAGGTCCTCCCTTGGCTGTGAGTACAAGGACGCAAGGCTGGGCAATAAGCCCAAGCTGCATGGCCGGAGAGTCGGAGGAGAGTCGGAGGCTCGGCACCATCCGGCGCCCGGTCAACCGTCCTTCGGTGGTATGTCAGAACGACCCCGTCTGCAATTGCGACGTGCATTCCGATGCCGTGAGGTTATGATGACTTTAACTTTGGATTTCCTTGGTTGCAGAGTATCACAGCAGCATGGCGCAGGGGCCGAGCTCGTATTCTATTGGGAGTTTGCATAGCTTCAAGTTTCATCTGTGGAGCTTGAGGAGGGTTTGCTACTGGTCTAGAAGACGAGTATGAGGTCAACTGAGTGTTGTATTATGAGCGTTACCGTCTGAAGTCGTGCATATAAAACCAGGTAAGCATACCCTCTACAATTCAAATCAACAGTCTAATAAACTCTAGAATCACCATGGGTCATATCGTCTTCTACTCGCTCTTCTACCTCCTCCCATTCACTCTCGCCTCCCCAAAACGCCACCCTCCACCCGCAACATGGGCCTCCTTCAACAACTCCATCAGCGGCCGCCTCATATCCAGCCATCCAACCGCCTACCCCTGCCATACGCCAAACTTCAACCAAGAAGCATGCTCCGAAGTAACCAAGAACTGGTCTGACTCTTTCTGGAGAACTGATCAGGTCGGTGGTTACTCTGCTATTCTTTGGGAGGCTGGAGATGGGGCATGCTGGATTGATGGTGGAAATACGACTGTTGCTGACCGAAAGAGTGGAAGGTGTGAGGGGAGAGATGGAAATGGACTGGTGGCGGATTATACTGTTGATGCGAGGAATGTGGGGGATATTCAGAAGGCGGTGGTGTTTGCGGATAGGTGGGGGTTGGATTTGAGGGTTAAGAATACGGGACATGATCAGTGAGTATCGCAAGTTAACGGCGTCTGTGACGAGAGTTGACTTTTGATGTAGCTTGGGACGCTCCTCTGGGAAAGGAACTTTTGCGATATGGACGCATAACCTGAAGGGACGGAAGTGGCATGATGGCTTTCTTCCTAAAGGCGCACCAAAAGGAACATTATCGCTACCTGCCGTGACATTGCAGGCAGGTGAACAATGGTTCGGTAAGCAACAAAGCCATGGCATACTGGGGACTTTACTTACACCTAGCAGATGTCTACAAAGACGCAACAACCCAGAAGCGCATAGTCGTCGGTGGATCAGCCAGGACAGTTGGCGCAGCAGGTGGCTATCTCACCGGAGGTGGTCACTCTGCCTGGTCCAACTCCTACGGCCTTGCCGTCGATAACCTCCTCGAAGTCACTCTCATCACGGCCCAAGGAAAACACAAAACAATCAACGCCTATAATGACCCCGAGCACTTCTATGCCATCCGTGGTGGAGGCGGATCTTCTTGGGGGGTTATAACCTCTGCCACTTACAAGACCCATCCGGAGCCTTCCCATATCCAGGTTGCTTTCGCCCAGTTCAATGTTACCAAGCCTGAAGCCTTCAGAGGGCTTCTGATGTCCACCTTTAGGACGCTTCCGAGTGTTACTGACGGCGGATATACTGGATATGGCACGACCTATGGCGGGTTCGGCGTGGGATTGATCTTCATCAAGCCGAATGGAACTAACGAGAGCTTTGTTGAAGCATTTCAACCCTTGTTCAAGATGACCGAGCTGGCGGGTGTACAAGGAGCTGTTGGTGCCGTGGACTTTCCGAGCTGGGATGAGTATACAAAAGCTTTCCTTCAGGACCCAAATATTGCTACGAATGTCATTGATACGTCGAGATTGTTGACAAAAGAAGTGTTGGAGGGAAAAGCGGACGAGTTGGTCAGACTGACGGGGGAGTTTCCGGAGTTTCATGCTGGATTTAATTTCAGTGAGTTCATCCTCTCTTCATGGAGCTGTGGCATTTGCTGATGGTGATGGATACTAGTTGGAAAAGTCAACTCTGCTGGCCGAGATGACACCGCCGTTCATGAAGCCTGGAAAACGTCGAGGGCTATCTTCAGTCTGGGTATAGACTGGCCGAATGACACGCCGACGGAAGAAAAGAAGAGGTTGAAAAGACGTACACAAGAGGTTAGTCGGAGGTTTACGGAGATTGTGGGAAAGGAGGGAGGGACCTACGTTAATGAGGCGAATCCGTAAGGCTATCCGATTCCCATTCTGACTGTATTGGCTGACAATCAACTCTGAAAAGGTTTGAACCGGATTGGAAGCAGGTGTTTTGGGGAGGAAAGTATGATAGGCTTTTGAGAATCAAGAAGAGGGTTGATCCGAAGGGGCTGTTCCGGTGTAATAGATGCGTTGGTGGGGAGGTTGTTTGGGAACCTTGAGGAAAGTCTGGTAGATTTAGGGTCGAGATGGGCAAGAGAAGAATATGGCTAAATCACGCTGTGAAGTATGTATTAATAAGAGAGGAGTCAAATCGATCGATATCACGATGCAAGTTCTGGTTCAACTCAACTGAATACTAACGTGTGCTGCAGAAGTAAGTGAGAGTAAAGTAATCTATGCAGCTCTGTACCCGACCAAACCTGATGTAAAACACATAATACTCCGTGGGACTACATAGAAGAGGTCCGCAACCTGAAGATGCCCTTGCAGGCCACGTTGCGTCATGGACGTTCACAGCATGGTCCCTGCCAAGATATTGCCATCTTCGTTTCGGTAGCTCCAGCCGGATGAAAGCTTAATCAGACGTCACTTGTTCTTCGAGTTCACGATGGGCTTTGAAGTTCGCAAAAGAAGCACATCCAAGAGTTAAATCTCATGAATTACACTGCTTCTCAGTAGATCTTATAGCGTGAATAGAATGCATTGGTGATTTGCTGCGTTGTCGTGAGTTTCTTTGAGTTTTGTTGCATGCCAAAGAAGCAAGAGAAGAAACCCTTTTTAGCGTGCTTTCCAGGGCTTTCCCATGGACCCTGCAAGCGAAGATCTGTAAACGCACGAGCCACTAACGAGACCCCACCACCAGTTCCGACATCAACGAAACATCTACCCGTGTTTGCACCATCAACACCGTCACCAAACCACAAGCAACACAACACGCACTCCCCTACAAAAACACCAGAGACACCTCGCATCTCCAAATACTTCCTTCTCCAACATCTACCCGCCGAAATGCATCGCGCTCTCTTTTCCGTTGCTCCTCGTCGGCTCGCCCAACGCTCCGCCTTCGTTCACCGCTCTCCGCTTATGCCGGCCCTCGTTCGTGCTATGCACAAGACTGCACCTACCGACCAGGATTCCGATGCCACTCAAGAGCAGCCCAAGCATCGTTCTCGTTTGGTCTCTGTTGCTCGCTTTCTTTACAACTACCGCGGGGTCATCATCGGTGGTGGAATAGGGCTCTATTTGGCAGAGAACTATGAGGTAAGCTTCGCTTCTATTCATCTACTCCGCCAGTCTTTTAACAGTTGGTTGGTGAACTTTTCAGATGAAGTTTGGGTTTGATTTCCATAAAATGACGGAGGAGGAATATGCGGCCAAGAAAGAAGAGCGAAAGAAGAAGTGGGTGAAGGATAACTAGCTGGATGAGGGCCACGAACAATGGGAGGTGCATAGAGTCGACGTTTGAGGCTAGGAGTACAGCTACCTAGGTAGTTTTATGAAGAAAATTTGAGTCTATGTGTTATGTCTGCATTACAATAAAGGTCCTATTCACACACTTGTTTACTAGTTGCTTGCCTACCATGGGTATTTGTAAGGGTATCCTGACTTCAATGTTTGTCGAGCTATAACCAGTCCTTAAACCCAGCTACTGCATTAGCTCACTCAAGTATACGCATGCGGGCAGAAAGATAGACAGAAGGGACGGCCTTGACATTTGAAGTGCAGTATAATCGAGACGTGTGAAATGTGAAGCTACTACTTAGTGCCTTTTTAGTAGAAGGAGAGAGTCTTGAGCGGGCTCATTTGACACTCGCTTAACCTCCCATATTCCAGGCTCCCCATCCTGCCTTTTACAACTCCCAACGACAACAACAACTTCATGCCTACAATGGCCAACATCACGAACCAGCTCTCCCGCGCTCACCTCGGCCTCCCTCTCCTGCGTTAGTTATCCGATGAGAGCTGCAGGAGGCTTCGGCAAGCTTCTATTGCCGGAAACTAACGAATTCACAGGCCCTCGCAAAGTCATTTATCCCAACCGCTCTCTCACCCAGAGCCGCTCTTTTACCCTCAGCAACGTTGAACCGGAAGCGAGAAAGCGGTTTGAGGAGGAAAATAGGAAAAAGGTTGAGGAGTTCAAGAAGAAGCAGGCGGAGAAGGAGAAGATGGGCATGGAGGACAATGGTAAGACCCCATTCGATTCTCACCTTTCGCTACAAGTTGCTTTAATGTACGATTGGGTAAGTCAGAGCTTATACTGATCCTGGGTTCCGGCTTCATAGGGCTGAAGGGTCTCGGCTTGTTGAGACTTGAGGGAACACTCAAGGACGGAAGCAAGTTTAGTTTGAGGGGATTGCTCAAAGTTGACGAACAAGAATACGGCAAAGTTATTGCCGTGTATGCCGACGTATTTGAAGTCGTATTCAAGAAGGATGGTGGGAAGAAGAAGAAGGGCGGGATGCCACCAGTTGTCGAGAAGTTCGCTTTCTTTTGTTTGAAGTGGGCCGGGAAGGATATGTTGAGGCAGGCATTTACCGGGGCCGGAACCTTAAGTGTTGCTATTGCTGTCGTCAAGTCAGGATTCATGGAACTCGTCAAGGCCATCTTCTAGAAAATGTGTAGAAGAATTATTAAATACTTCTTGGACATATACACTCGTCAGTTGTGCATTTGTGTAGTAAGCAGACGTGAGCTCGTTCAAGCCTGACCTTGCAGGTCTCAAATGCAAAAGTCTTTTCTTGAGTCCGAGTCTGAACATGAGGCTAGAGCGGGTAGTTGCTTATGCCTCTGAACTTTCCAATAGATTGCTGGTCACTTCTCAACCTCACCCAAGTGCACCACCAATACCTTCACAAGGGCCTACTCAAAGTCAACAACCACCAAATCCAACTTTCCACGCAAGTTTCAAAGCTCAGGCTTCATTCCCTCAAACAAGAGCTTGCTCAGGCCTTGCGACAACCGGCTCTCACTACCGACCGGCCTCGAAAACAAACACAATCGCACCGAAGCTACTCCAAAGTTCCACCGTATTCGACATCGCTCGCAGAATTTTACGCTCCATTGTGCAAGCCGTCAAGACCTTATACGGCATTACCGGATCATCCTTCGAACACCAATCGCCTGCCTGGTTGAGAGAACTCCCAGTCTCTCTATGCCTCGACAATTCGCAGTAAACAAGCACTTGCCTCGACCGTCTTTGGAGGAGAAGACTGAGAGTCTGCTTTGCTTTGTGAGCGGTCGGCCTTGACAGCCAAGGTCGTTTCACAAATCGCCAGCATCGAAGTGGGTGGAACACTGGCAGTTTGACAGGTACGAGAGATGCGTTACGGTGGGATAAGACGAGAGGCTGGATTGCCTGAGTTGTGTACTGACCGCTGAAAATGTAGAAAGGATACCAGAGACAGTACTGGAAAGAAGAGAATGGATGTTTGGGCGCGTATGAGGAGCATCACGGGTCGTCAAACATCAACCTTTGACAGATACAGAGGAAGCGCGGGATCAAGGGATAACCGACAATACACTACAAAGTACGTATGCTAGTTTTACCTCTTCCGTGGGAGTTTGGAGCATCTTACCGCAAGATACTTCGGTGATGGAGGTTTATGGTGGGTATCCATTCTGCAGGGGAAGCTGACCAACAATCGAAGATCATCTCTTCAGCAGGCCTTGAACGAAGACTGTGTCCATCGATTACAGGTTACTCCTCTCCACATTGATCCATCGCCTGCATGATCAGTTCTTAAACCGATCATTTCCCTGCAATTCCACTGGCGCCATCGTACCCGGCATCTCGACGACACCCCTTCCTCCATCAACCTCATAAACCGGCGCCATCTCAGTTCCGCTCAACTCCTTCCTTCCTCCTTCTTTCTGCTCCTCCAACTCAGCTGCACCTTTCTGCTCCTCAAGCTCAGCCACGCCTGTCTGGTTGCCACCGCCGATTGGATTCCCTTCTGCATCAAGTTCCTGCGGGTTCCCTCCCAAGGCCTTCTTCTTCTTCTGGCGTCTCCTCAGAAGGATGAATCCAAGGGCAAGAGCAAGCACCGCGGCGATGCCCAAGCCAACCCCGAGACCGACAGCTAATTTGGTATTGCTATCGGATTCGGACCCATCTTTCGCGCTTTCCGAGCCGGCTTGGGCTGGTGGAGTTGTGGATGGCGTAGAGCTTGCTGGTGGTGTCGCACTGGATGATGGAGTCTTCTCTGGCGTTATATCGTCGATAAAAGTCGCCGTCACGCTCTTTACAGGTCCGCCCACGTCGGAGACTTTCTCACTGGGGTTTGTTATCCGGTCAGTTCTGACAGGTCCATTTAGCTTGATTTCGACAGCAACATTCATGCATTGCTCTATCGTTTCGTCTATCCCAGCTGTAGTATCCGTCAGCGAGGACCTTGGAAGCGGTCAGGAGGACAAATACACACCTTTGGTATCCGCCGACTCGCAGTTCAGACGGAAGCAGTGCACAACATTGTTGATGAACTGCTCCTGTGCGCAGGCACAGGCAACGACGCCGCCACAATCTCCGGTTCGCCATCCCTCTAGAAGACAATCGTGGGCACACTTTGGCATTCCACCAACTGATATTTGTGCCGATACCAGTGAAGTCGCGGCCATAACCACAGCCACCGGAAGGAGATCTGTGAACCTCATCTTGGCTATCTCATGTGGCTCAAAACTTGAGGATTTTTGAGCGATTCAGCTGCTTGCAGCTGGTTTTGGTGGTGAGTTGTTACGCAAATGGGCTTTTGCGATCAAAACTTGGGCTGGCAGGGACTATTTGAAGGAGTGCTTGTTGATGACAGTCGTAGTGGGTGTTACGGAGCATATGCTGACAAGCCCTGCCAATCTCAACTGGAACAAGGAGAGGCGACCGATGATCCCTGCATGGGGCCGAGCTGCTGAGGTTCCAATTGGTTCGCATCGGTGGTCAGGTATCAGGATTCAAATATCCATGCCTGCAATCTAAAGCCTGAGAAAGTGTAGTGTCTTCGATCGGGGTCTTCGCTCCTTGAGATTCGTAGGCCAGTTGCTGTGGCCATTCATATAGATCCGTATGTCGGTGATTCCAGACGATGGCCTTTGGAATCATTTCTACTTTGAGGGCTGCTGGTTGTCGCGCTGTCCTGGCTTTTGTCAGCAGATGATTGTGAGCGGACTGAGCATCCTCAAACCATGGTTCTGCATGATTTCATGGAGTTGGGCCTCGAGATGGAGATTATCTTCTTCGATCGATGCTTGGGGAGAACGTTGGCCTGCGGACCACATGACCCACCGCCAAGAGTTAGCCGAGTGGTCCGGCAAATGGTAGAAGGGCCTTTTGCTAACCACTTTGAACTCCGCTTCAAAACCGACAACCAGACAGCAAACACTTTTGCGAGCCGGAATAACGTTGATATTCCTTACCGTGATATGTTACCCGTCTATCTTGAGCAAATACTAATACAGTTGCGCAGGACCGTCAACTACCCAGCTGCCGGCCAGGTACCTCCCAACATCAGGCGAGCAGACACCGACATGCCAAATCTGGGCTATGCTCGATGCCGCCTCGAATGCTATTGATAGAAGCTTTCTTCGTCAACACTACGTCAAATCTCGGAGATATTTCAATGCTAGAGCCATCTCCTCTTTGGTCATGCCTCGGAGGCATTGATGAACCAACTACGGGATTGTGCTGACGACTAGCTTCATGACATCTCCTCTTGGATACTGTTGCGCTTCAGACACCTAAAAAACACTTTTGATATGCTATTGTGGCTTCACTGTCGCATACGGCCATAGACTGAAGAATGTACGGGATCCCGTCCGCTCTCCCACAGTCAAGCTCCTGGTCGCCAAGTTAGTACTGCGTTGGGTGACCACACGGGAATCCTTGGTGCTTTATGTCTTCGCTTTTTGTTTGTCCCTTCAAATGCTCTCGTGCGCCTACGAGTAAAGAGGGAGAAGCAGGCTTTCAGCGGTGGTTCTATGGTGTAGCGGTATCACTTCAGATTCTGATTCTGACAACCTGGGTTCGATTCCCAGTAGGACCTTCCTCGTCGGAATGAGATGCCTTGCTTTTCCGGTATTTTCGGTCGTTTTCAGCATTCGGATCTTGCACTTGCAATGATGGCGCATTTATGATACGACTGGGTACAACGAAGAATCACACGTACGTATGCACCCTCAGGCGGACAGTTGGTTGGTGCGATCGGGGCCTTCGGCTTGCCGTCCCCCTACTCCTCCACCGGCCCCCTACCCCCAGGCGGACAGTCTATGGTCGCGACAGGACGCTCGGAGTAATCCGTCCCTCCTGCTCCCTCCTTGACCCCCTCTCCTCTCTACTATCTCTCAAATCTACTACCACTCCTTTCCCCCCCATCCTCTCTCTCTCCTCCACCCATCGCCCCCCGGCGACTACCCCGCTTTCTTCCTCTACCCCGCTCCGCTCAACTCTGTTCACCTTCACCCCTCGTCACCTGACCGACCCCCACCCCCCTCCTCCTCTACCCCGCCCTGCTCAACTCTGCCTACACGCGTCATCACCTGACCCCTCACCCTGTCAGCTGACTCCCACCCCACTACACGTCTTCCCCAACTTCTTCCCCACTCTCCCTTTTTTCCCTCATCCCTCTCCTTCCCTTTTCGCCACTCTTTCAACCACCCCACCCCCTGCCTCTTCCATCTTCCACTATGCACTCCCTTCTTCCCATCTATTCTCCATCCCCTCTACATCACCACCCTTTCTCTCTGCTCTTGATGTCCCTCCACGACGACGAACTTTTCCACCAATCTTCGCCAACTCCACACGACTCCTTCGCAAACATGACTACTCCCGACCGTCCAACCTCTCATTTCTCCCCTCTCACCCCTCGCCCAACCAACACTCCATTCTCCGCCTCCCAAGACGACGAAGACGAACCGCTCGATCTGTCCGATGATGTGCATCCTTCAAACGTTATCGTTGGTTCTGTCGATCACACCACTGCTGAGAATCTCAACGCTTTTCGTGCCACCTTTATCATTCCAAGTAACAGTCCCCCTCCCTTCTCCTCCATCCCCTAACACTTTGCCACCAGACTCAGCCCGCAACAAGCAGCTCTACCTCGACTTGTTCAAATACTTTCCAGATTTCCAAACTCACATGAATATCGATCCCCACGCGGCCCCTCCATTGCCTCGTGGGTACACTATCCAACATCTACAACTCAGTGCTGCCGCCTACCTAAGACAACATGCCGATGCCCTTGGGCTCTGGAACAACCTTGCGTTACACTCCGCCGGTCATTGGAAATGTCCCTCTAACGCCTGGTCCGATATTTCTGGCAAGCCTTTTTACTTTGCCTTTACCTACGGCGACGTCACCCCCTCTAAACCCCCACCATCTCTCAAACGGCCAGACTCCTCCCTTGGATCGTCTCACTTCAAGATTCCGAAGCGCGTTTCCTCCGATACGCTGGCCTCCAGCCAAACCCAACTTTCTAACGATCTGGTCGCCCAACAACAGAAATACTCAAAGATCATCGACCTCCATAACAAAATCCTCAGCAGTAAGACCCCTCACTCGCTCCTACTTCCTTTCTAAACATCCCCAGGCAATCAACAACTCCTTGACGCTCATAAAACTACCACTGAGCATAACGAGACGTTGAGGGACCAGGTCAAAACCCTCATCCTCGCCAATCAAACCTTGACTAGTCAAAACGAGAAACTCACTCAGCAAATGACGAACCAGTCCACCGAGCATCAACAAGAGCACGACGCGCTCTCGGCCGACATTGATTCCGTCGCCTCCAAGCTTACGGATTTCCAGGCTGAGTTCTCCCAAACCGCCATGGTCAACGCCCTCATTCAACGCTCCTCCGACTTGTTCCCACAAGCGGCGCTTGCTCGTATTGCTAAGGCTCTCGCCATACACGCTCCCTTCGTTGAGGCAGTCGCTAAACAAATGGTTGCCACCGCTCCTTTGTCCGATCCTCTCTATCGTCGTCTCACCGAACGTTTCGACGCCGAATGCCAACAGCTTATGGCCTCCGCCCTGACCAACACGGTTCAAGATACACCCTTCCAGGCCAAGATCGGTCAGCTATTGGCTCCTCGAATCTGCACCGAGACGGAAGAGACTTTTCAGTACTTCTACGATCATGACTTTATGGCGATCCTACAGCTCCAGCTTGAGAAATATCTCGCTAATACTTCTTCTCCGGCCATTATCGAAGGAGTCAGCTATGCCTTGTCTGATAATTGGCAAGACTTCATGGAAGCCGTTCAGCCACGCTTCGACCAGATTGCCAGAGAGCACCTAGCTTCTGTCTCCGGCATCCAACATCACCAGTCAAACGCTATGGCTGCTCCCTCCTTTTCAGTCCCTGCCAATGGCTCCGTTGGCTCTGCCGCTTCGATGCCGTCATTCAACCCTCCGCAGACAGTCGACGCCACTCCTTCCATTTCTGCTGGAGCTGCCGCTGCACAGATGGCCAACCTTGCCTTTGGCTCCCGTGCAGACAAACTGGTTCAATTCTTGCGTGAAGCCACAGGCCACGATTATCGCCGTATCCCAGAGACCAGTTCACTTCAACTCGTCAACCCAGCAGATGGTCTTCCATATGAAGTACCACGCATGCAGCTTACTGCCGCCGGTCGCATTCTCAAGGATTACGAGTTCGGCACTGGTCCATATGCGCACCTCCCTCACGTGCGTCAAGGCGCCCCTGCTGGCATTGAAATGAAAACCTCCAACGGCCTTACTTATGAACCTATTGTGCCGCCTGGCCATCCAGGTCCTAAACCTGGGTCTCTTCCATCTAGCTTCGGCAAAGCCATTACCCTCCCCCTTCCACCTCCTCCACCGGCCACGGTCAGTCATTCTCCTTCCTCCCTCCCTTACTTCCCTCCAACTAACCAACTATCACTATAGCCACAACCCACTCCGTACCCTCCACCCAACCCTCAACAACAACAATTTCAAACCATGGTATTACCTCACCCTTCTCCCTTCCCACCATCGCTCACTCGACCCTAGACTCCTGCTCCTACTTTCTCCTCCAACTTGAACAACCACCTCAACCCATACACCCTCCAGGTACACTTCTCCCACTCTCTTCCCACCTCCTCGCTGACATCCTCTAGCCTACTCAACATCTTCAAACCAATACCGCCACCTATGGATCCGCAAATAACGTCGTACGTCACATTCCTTCCCGTTTCTACTCCCATTAACTCCCTTAGCACGGACCGTTTTCGAACCTCGGTGTTCCGGCCCATTTGGCCCACACCACTGCCGCAACCAACCAGTCTAACCCCACTGGCCCAACATCTACCGCTTATCCTCAGGTTAGTTTCTCTTCTTTTCCGACACCCCACACTAACTTTTCCAGTCCTCCACCCTTCCACCTCTTACTCGCCGTCGCCAATAGGACAACGGCTTGTCCATCTTCACTGTCTCCTATTGGAACATCAACTGTCGATGGATGAGCAAGAAAGACGCACCTGAGGTACAACGAATCTTCCAGAACGACATCGTGGCTATCGCAGAGCCCTGGATTCGGCCCGAAATGCTACCACTCGTTCAACGTCAATCTTGGTCCACCATCTCTAGCTTCTACCCCACCAACGATAAAGGACCGGTCCACGGAGGACTCATCATTTATCACCGCAACTCGTTAAAAGTCAAGGTTCTTCAAGTCAACACTGTTTCGTGGAAACCACTTGTTTGGATCCAAGTAGGCGATGCCATCATCGGCTTTACCTACCTCCCTCCAGAAGAGTCTTCCTACCTACAGCACTGGGATGTCGACCCGATGGATTATGTTATGGATTCTATAGCCTCAATGTCACAACGTTATCCTTCGTGCTCCATTGCCCTCCTTGGTGATCTCAATGCTCGTCGCAACATTCCTCCAGCAGACCACGCCTGGAATGACCGTGGCCGTCTCCTAAACTACTTGCTTCCTGACGACTGGCACATCCATGCCCCTGTTCGTACTTTCATCACACACGACCTCAGAGGCTCGTCCTGCGTTGACTATATTCTACTATCTCCGCAAGCATTCTTACGTGCCGATACGGCCACCGATGTATTCCACCCCACCATCTCCGATCACGCCGCTATCCATCTGCGCATTGCCTCACAAGATCCTACTCGACGTATCCTCCAACCGCTGCCGCATAGACGACCTCCCACCATCCCTGGCGACCGACCTATCGATCTCGCTGAACGAGCTCTTATCAACACCGTGCCTCGTAACCGCGCTAGCACACGTGCCCCATGGTTCAAACCAACTGACACCACTCACATCCATACCGCACGCGGTCGTCTACGCCAAATAATGAATGCCATTCAACGGAACCCCCAACACGTCACCGATGAACAACGTCTTGTAGCCCGTACGGCCAAAAACGAGCTCACCAAACGTCGCCGGAAAGCACGCCAGCAACGTGCGGCCCGGAAAGCCGAGTATCTCGCGTCTCTCGACTCTGATCAATGGTGGCGATATGTCAAAATGTCATTAAAAGGAGTCCAACAAAACGAAGTCCACATCGCAGGCCCCACCCTCGTTGAACACTTCTCGAACCTCCTCCATTCCGGCGACCCCGATCCTATCCCCCTCCCTACCTGGACCGGCAATACTCCCTCCCCTCCTGCTTTCTCCGCGTTATTTACCGAAGACGAAGTCTCCTACTGCGTTCAACGACTCAAAAACTCTACCGCCGGAGAAGATCAAGTTACAGCGGCCCAAATCAAAGATATGGACACTCCTTCCCTAACAGCTCACCTTAACGATATCATCACCACTGGCGAAGTACCTAGTACATGGCGTCGAAGCATCCTTGTCGCCATCCCCAAACCACATCAACCTCCCGACGCCCCAGATAACTTACGAGGTATCGCTATTCAATCGTGCATGCGCAAACTATTTACTCTTCTACTTACCCAACGCATGCACAACTACGTCAAAACCGAAGAACTCCTCCCCCCTTATCAAAATGGCTTTCGCCCCGACCATCGCACGGCAGACAACGTCTTCACCCTTCGGGCTCTACACGAAGATGCCCTCACCAACCGCGCTAGCCTCTATATCGCCCAAATAGATATTCGGAAAGCCTTTGACTCAGTCTCTCGTCCCGAACTGTTCCGCCGTCTCTACAGCAAAGGCATACACGGGCCACTTATTGACGTTCTCCGATCATCCTACGAAGGGCAAGAAGTCTACGTTAAAGCCAACCAGCGTTACTCCGACCTCATCCACGCTGACACCGGCGTACTCCAAGGTACCTATTACTCCTATACCCGTCCTCCGCTTACCCCCTAGGCGACCCTATTTCCCCCCTCCTCTTCATCCTTTATGTCGCTCATATCAATGTCCACCACCATGACGACCCCACCTTATTCGGACACCCTATCCCTTATATCGCCCTGGCCGACGACTTTACACTCACCTCCACCACCCCTGCCGGCCTACAGGCTAAGATACTCCGGCTTGCAGAACAATGCGCCGCTCTCCGCCTCTTCCTCAACCCCGCCAAGTGCATGATCTTCGCTATGGGCAATATGGCTTTGGCACCACATATCTCCATTATCACCCTTCACGACGTTCCGATTCCACGTCGACACGAGATCGTTATCAACGGTTACACACTCACCGCCGCCGAACTCAAATATCGATGGGATTCCAATACAACCGCGCTACTCCAAAATAAGCGCGGCATCCTTGCTCACCGCGCTATTGTTCAGCAACGCGATGACATAGGTCTTATATCTCCACTACAGTTTCGGACTCTCCACAAGTCTCTCGTGGAAGTGCAGCTCTCCTATGCACAAGAATCCCACTTCGACACCAACGAGATCGCGTCGCGCATAATCCTGTCCACTCAAAAACGCCAGCTACGTGCCATGGCCGGGGTACACGCCAAAACCATCACAAGCATCCTCTACCGCGATTTTCTCCTCCTCTCTTCCCCCCACAGAGCTCTCCTCGCCGCCACCAAGTTCTTCTGTTACGTACACCAGCTTCCACCTACGCGCCCCGCCAAATGGGCTCTAGAGACCTCAAAACTCCTCCCGCGCGGCTGGTATGCGACGCTTCACAGCGAACTTCTTCTCCTCGGCATCGACATCAACACATGGGATCACCGACTAAGTCTAGCTATCCAAGTAGAAAAACTGCTCTGGACTAAGCAACACGTCGACTTGGAACTCTGCCTCTCCTGGCCGCGGATGCTCGTATGGCGTCACCACTTACCCCTGCTACATCTCCCTATTCCACCTCAACCGGCACGCTACCTCCGTTTCCCTCGCTACCTAGCACGGCACTGCGCCCGCCTCCGTACCTCAGCCCACCACCTTGCTATTGAATATCACCGTGTTGGCAACAGACGGAAAGAGCGACATCTGCAACTATGCCGCCACTGCCCCTTAAACCAGGTCGAAGACGAATACCACACCCTTGTCATTTGCCCCGACACTCAATACATCCGAGACCTCTTCGCGGTGCCGGCTCGCCTCATTATGCGGAGATCACTTGCCCTCCCCGACCTCCAGGCGGCCGAATTTGTAGCTGCAATCCTTAGACACGTAGACAGGCGCTTTGAGCAATAAAACGGGTTACAGGCTGCTTTTCTCCTCCCCGCATACCCTCCAACCCCTGGTTCCCTTAACGTTCGAGCTCCCTCTACACCCCCTCCCCCCCTTCTGGTGTAAACAAATCTATCCTCAGCCCCCCCTGACTCTGCGTCCCTAACTCGCTTGGCCTCCGTCGTGACCCCACCCGCCCATCATCCTCCAAATCCTCACCCGAGGACTCACCCATTAACTCTTCACGATCCTTCCACCCCTCGTTTCCTTCTGCTTCCTCTACTGCACCTCCCTCAACCTCCGGCGTCCGCACTACTAACACCCTCCCCTGCCTTCCATAGCCTCGCACACACCACCCCTTCCGCTCCATCTCCCAAAACAACCCCTCCGTCCGACTCCGCCACTTGCACACCCTCCCCATTACTTGCTCTAACCCCCATTCTCCACAGCACAACCCAATCTGCAACGACACATACAAATCTAATGTGTCCTGCTCCCACTCCCCTATTCTCTCCTCCCCTCCCTGCATTAACACCTGCACTCCCCTCCACACCGCACGTATCCCCTTCTCCATGAACAATAATATCCTTCCACTATCCATCACCCCACTCTCCTTCACCCCCACCAAAATCGCATTAGACGCACTCGTCCTCCCAACCGGCACGTCCCCTACCATCACATCCACAACATACGCAAAATGTGCATTCAACCGCTTTATGACCCCCTCCCCCTCATAATCTTGCGGATACCTAAAAAACCCATCAGCACTCTCCCACTCCCTCCCGTTCCACTTACTGATCGTTTGCCATCTGAAATACAACTTCTTGCCACCTGCCCTCTCCACCGCACCCCTACGCCTTATATTCTCCTTAAGAAATCACCATCCCCCATCGCCATCTGTCCTCACCATACCCCCCCGGAGGAAGGAAGGAAGCGCTCGTTTCGGGCGACTCGCTTAACTATTTATTTACTAAGCTAGCTTACATAAACAATATATTGGGCTTAAAGTGTGGCGCCAAAACCGCCGTATACACTGGGACTTGCCCCCCCTTAAAAACAAAACATACGGCCATAGATTGAAGAGTATACGGGATCCCGTCCGCTCTCCCATAGTCAAACTTCTAATCGCTGAGTTAGTACTGTGGTGGGTGACCACACGGGAATCCTCGGTGCTGTATGTTTTGTACTGGCAGGTTATTTTTTTTCAGCATGGCAATTGGCTTCGATATATCGATCTGATTGTTCGTCCGAGCAAATGTCTGCTTCATGATAATTGATAACTAGAACCTTCCGGTGAGGCCGGACAGAAACCGAGACCGACAAGGAAGTATTGGAGGACGATATGAGAAGCTCGACGAGTACTTGAAAGAGCTCGAAAGTTCAGACCTGATTTGACAGGCGGCTGGATCACAATACAACATCAACCACAAGGCACCGAATCAGACAAAAGGTCTTTTTCAGTCCATATGGGTAGTAAAAGCTTCCAGGTCCATCATGAACTTCAACTAATCACTTCAGATTGAACATAAGTATCGATGCAAACCATTCAAGATCTCACGATATTGCCCTTGCTGCCAACAGCTACCAAATGCCTTCAACGACGGGTTCCATCAGGTCTTACCAGCATGCCAGTGGGCATTCAGACCGGTCACGTCAGGCCTCTCTCAGTAACTCGCCAACATCTGTCCTTCAAGGCTCTCGTCAACACCTGAACACCTCTCAGCACGTAGTCGGCCTCTCATCTCGACTAGTCGTTCCGCAACTTCAGTTAGCCGCCGATTTCTCGCCATTCTGGCTTTATGAGGTCCTCACAGGTTATCAACCCATTGGCAAGTGGCCAACTGAGGACACTTTTGCGGGTAACGAGACGTCTGTGGAGAAGTTCTCATGGGCAAGGTTTGAGTTTTCTATGTGGTTGCTCAGTGCAGTCCCTCAGAATCCGCCTCGTCTTCTAGGTATTCAAGGGCACTGAGTGGCTGGGCCAGAAACGTTCGAAACGGGAGTATCGAGACATCGGTGTGAGCTCTGGGTTTACTTTCGTGTAAGCAATGACCTTTTGATTGTCTGAGTTGAATGACTGGAGTACAGGGCTTAGGAGCAAAGCAATACATATTCCTGCCAGTTATCGGGATTAGAGGTTCGTTTATTAAGATAACAACATCGGCAAATGCAGAAGCCTGTTAACTGTTCTTCTTTACAGTTCCTCGACAACGCCGTGCATCAGTGCCTATCGAGCTCAGATAGATGAACGTTCGAACAAATGAATTATGTCGATTGCACAGAATCACCTGTACAGGCACTGGGTAGACTGATCAGAATCACTACCTATCACATTTCACCTGTAACAAGACTACCGCAAGCATCATCAGAAGCTAGAAGCCTCAGCAAGAAAACCGGGCGACGATGTCCTTTTTATACTTCCAACCATCCTTGCTTACCCACCGGATCCTCAACACCAAATTCCGACTGATTGGTAATCTGCAGTTCCCCATGCATCTCGCACATCACCACCGCTAGAATTGCGCAATACCATCGGATCCGAGTAACTGCCATCTCAAAGAGCTGCAGTGCACTGCACTGCATACCTGCATCCACCGGTGCACCAGTATGCACTCGATCAGGAGTATCCACCTCGAGAGATCCACATCTGCTGAATCGTTCTTCTGATAGGTGCGCAAAGAATGGACTTGCGTTGGAGCCGGTTGTCTGCATATCCGAGGGTCCACTGGAACTGTGAAGCTCGATGGCGATGTCCAAAGGATGGTGTTCCGAGTTGAAGATAGTTGAGCCAATTCTGGAGGTGAAGAATTGGCCTCGTATCGTCTCTGGCGGCATGAGGAAGGTTGCATATTCTCTGCCACAAGGTAATTACTTCTCTAGTAGCAACCGCACGGTAGACAGAACTTGAAGAATTGTTAGTCGAATGCGAACCGTCGATCTTCATAAGCACAGTCGTGGTTTTTGCAATCAAGCTTATCCGAGTCCAAGTGTCTTTTCTACCACAAATCAGCATGAAGATCCTTCAGGGACAAAGCAAGCAAAGAAGACACCCAAAGCTGCGAGACGCATCAAAGTCTCATTTATCCCCATTCTACTCCGTACATACCTGCCAATCACCGCTAACATTCGTATCCGCCCATACCCACCTCACTACCCTCAACTATGTCCCACCAACCCATCCCTCCAATCCGGCACCCCCGTCCGAGCCTTCCTTCCCACAGTGCACATCCCGAAACACCGGTCACGGTCCATCCTTCCTTCCACTTACCGGTCCATGCGTTGCAACGTTGCAACGTCCGCAGGTTGAAGACGACGTTGAGGTTGGAATTGACGTGATTGAAGCTTATCTCTTCCGGTGCATTAGTAGCACAGTAGCGCTCTCTAGGGCTGGCTGCTATGATAAACCCGACTGTATGTATGGCGGTTTCCTGGTAAGGTGAGGGTGTTTAAGTCGAGAGTGGGATTGTGAAAGATCGAGATGTTGGGAGTGCACTGCTCGCTTGGGTGGGCGGGAGTAGACGAGGTGTCATGTCAGTGGGTAGTAGAGTGAGACTCGTTTAGATGGTCGGTTCGAGGAAGGTGGGATTGTGAGTTTTGACATCGGGATTCTCGTTGTGAGGAAGGCTCGGAATTCGAAGAAGAGCATCCTGAAGTGAAAAAAGATGCCGACCTTTCGGCCATCTCCTTCCAAACCCTGCGGAATTAACCTCATGAATGAGTAATCCACCCGGAGAAATGCCGCCTCCATGTATGTACGGCATGCATCCAAATTGCCGTATGGGCTACTCCGACGGTCCCTTTCCCACTCAGAAACCCCCTTCCACTCTTAAACCCTCTCCCTTAAACCCTTCTTTCCAATCCCAAACCCATCCTTAAACCATGTTTACCCACCCTATTTTCCCCAGGCAAGAGCGTCAAGCACACAGACGGACAAAGATCCCACTTACATAACGGAATAACTCTTCCAGCGGCACGTCCGAGGCACAAACCCGAGTATCTGGGTGCGGATTTCGGAGATTCATGCAGAATCAGCCACAGCTGGACCGTCCGCCATTCGTAGACATGAGATCTCATGAATGGACAACATGCTATGTATGGACTACATACTGGCAGGTGAGCTGGCGCTCACGCTCAGGCGGTGGCGGATGTGATATTGCTCCACCCTATCTCACGTCCTCTATGCTCTCCCCGTACTCGTACCTCTGTCGTCCTTCAACAAAGCCTTTGCTTCTTCTCGATCTCCTCAAAAGCCATCTCCAAAACATCACAACTCTCATATGTATTTCCACATCAGCCATAGCCCCCCAAATTCTTCCCAAACCCTCGCCTCTACCCGCCCCAAGCCTCCTATGTATGTACCTCACTAGCCCCCCACCCCGAGTAGTCCACACATTGTCCACTCCCCCCAAAAAAGCAACACCAGCGCTCTAAACGCCCAACCTTCCTATTCGGTCCCACCCACGTGACCGTGGGAAAGGATGGCGACATTTGTGCGCGCGATTGTGAGATTGGTGCGGACACCCATTTGCGCGCAGATTTGCGGTGACGGTGCATGCTTTGGTGGGTTTGAAAGGGGGGGGGAAATGGGGTGGGGATTCTGATTTTTTGGAGGGAAGGGGAGGAGGCGAGGGGGGGTTCGGGGATAGGCGAAGCTAGTGCACTGAGTTTCGAATTGGAGAGAACAGTGGGATTTAGGTGCGGTGGAGAGCTTTGGTTGTCACTGAAGAGATGGGACGTGGACAGCGCGGTAGGTTTAAACAGATAGGTTTTTTTATAGTAGTAGTAGAATGCAGACACGGTATTGTTCAGGATAGTAGCAATGCAATGATATTCGATATTCGCAACCCCTTGTTGGAAGGGAACAATGATATACGGTGAACCTGGAAACAAAAAACAGCACACAACCCGTCCAGCCTCCATCTACGTTCAGCAGGACGGAACAAACAAAAAAACACGTAAAAACACTTGCTCAAAAGTACATGGAAGAAGATTGAGAATAAACTCAAATATTGTATGCAGAGAACCCACAACAACCACCAATGCTACCGCTACCTCAGGATCGAGAAACATGACACAGTGAGGAAAAGAAAAAGATGAAGTAGAGAGAGAAAAAAAACACCATGAACTTTTCTGATATGCTACCATGACCCACCCCCGATGCAACTCCCCCGTCAGCCATGCCATCCATCAGCCTTCTTCCTTCTCTAACACCATCTCCAGCACCATCACATCATGACCTCAATCCCAAGAGCAACGCAAAAAATACGCAAGAACAAACGAAACCGACGTGACAATGTGACGACGATGAAGGAGAAAGGTTAAATAGTTGAGATAGTAACTTCCATAAGTAACAAGAAACGAAAAGCACAAACATGAAGCAGAAAAAAGCAAATTTACGCCAGGTCACCACCACCATGATAATGATGATTCAAAAGTCAAGAAAAGAGAACAAAAGGGAAAGGTAAACGCCAAACGACCCCAAAGAAAAACACACACACGATATTAATCTCATTAGTATAAAATCGAACGCGCACGCAAAGCTACCGCAGCTGTCGTTCCAGAGTTGATGGTGTTTGTCGATAAGTTACGGCCTGCTCGAGGATTCGCTCATTAATCCTCCCTATCCGCCCATCCAATTGATCCCACGTCTAATCCAAAATAAAAAAATCCCCAAAAATATCCCCAAAAGAGAGTAAAACAGCAGATTACTGCTTAGAAGCATCCGCCTTCTCCTTCACAAGACTCGCCTGAGCAGACGAGAACTTGCTGGCAAACATCTCGGCAATCTCCTCCTTGGAGTTGGACCCATTCTTCTCGGTAATGAGGTTCTTGAGCCACTTGTTTTCCATCTCGAGCTGGTTGATGCGGGCCTCGAGCTTGCCGACCTTCTCGGACATTTCCTTCGCAGTCCTCTCGAGGGCTTGCTCTCTCTGCTTCTTCTTGACACGGAAGCGAGCAGAAGCGGCGGTGTTGCGTCGACGCTTGTCCTCCTCGGCGGCAATGCGCGAAGCGTCCTCAAGGTTGTTGTAGTTCATTGGGGATTGTCCGTCATCAGACGAAACAGTAGAAGCCTTGCGCTTGCTTCCGGCGTGAAGCATGCCGGAAGTAGGCGAAGGGTGGTCGATTGGGGACGTGATGGCGGTTGGTGCTACAGGTGCCAGAGGAGCGTTTGGAAGGAGGGTTGGAGGGTTGTAACGAGTCTGGTGGAGAGCAGCCGGCGAGGTAGTTGTGGTGGTGTCAAAGGGAGTTGAAATGGTGGTTGGAAGGTCAGTCAAGGCCTTGGAGAAGTCGAATTCACCATAGTCTGATTGTTGAAAGATGAAGAGTTAGTAAGAGGTAGACAAGAGTGTTTAAAAAGGATAAGGCGTGATAGCAAGTAGACCAGGGCAGGGAATCGAAAAGAATACCATATGCAACCAGCCCGGTTTTTTTGGTAATTTGAATAAAGCCGAGAGAGACGGACTCTTCTCTACGGTCTAAACAAAGTTCCACCGGAGCAGGTAGTGCAAAGGGACATAAACACATTTCACAATAGGTGTGTATGTGATATATGTTTATGTGAGGGGAGGCATATTATCCAAGCACGCATAAGAAGGGCATGGATGAATGTCCAGCCGAAGCGGGGCGGGCATAATAGTCCCCCACCAAGCAGCCCAACGACCATAAGCTTCAGCAGACGATGGGTGAGGTTGAGCACCAAAGCTAACCTTAACCCAAAGTCGAATAGGAAGCACAGAGCAAAAGGCATGATGTCCAAAAGGGTAAAGGGCAGTGATGGTGTAAAGGGACGGAGGATTACTAACCAACAAAGTTAATGGTTGGGTCCATTGGAGCGCTTGGTGCCTGTCGGACTGGCTCATTGGCTGTGCTGAAGAGATCCTCCGACGGAATAGCTGGGTTCATGTCGAAATCAAAGAACTGAGCGTTGGTGAAGAGGGCGAGGTCATCGGCAATGTAGCTAGCCTCGACCTCCTCCTGGAGCGGCTCGTCCAGGTAGTTGAGGTGTGAAAGTCTGTTGCGGGAGGACATTTTGGGTATCGGTTCGATTGGTAGTCGGTTTCTTGCCTTCCTTCTCTTTAAGTGTCTTTCGGGTTTGGCGATGGATGATGTCGATTCCGCCCAAGGATAAGTTTTCGTGCAAATCCTCTTGATTCTCCTTCTCGTTGGTGGTTGCCTATCAATGCAGGATTGGCTTCAAGTTGAGGTCTGGCGATGCAACCAATAAGTGCCCCTCTTCGCAGAAAAAACGTCGAGTGGATGCTGAAAAATGCGGAGAAGAGATTCTGTCGCAGTTGAGGTTTTGAAGCCGACTGCTGGAAATTTTGCGATGACTCGAAAGGGTTTGTTTGCGGACCCGCCTTGTTCGTCGTTCGGTCGGTAGTTGGTTTGTCGGACTGAGTGAAGTTTTGGTGACGAAGGGATTGGTGTTTGTTCGGAGCAACGGGCTTCGATTCGATCGACTGGAATTCCTCTTTTCTTTTGGCTTGATGAAAAAGACCGACTCTACGCAGTTGAATCTCCCAGATGAGCTTGAGATTCTAGTGGTGAGTTGACAGTGTCGATGGTCGAAGATGGAATTGTGATGCTGGTGGGATGCGAAGGAATTCGGAAAAGAGAGTGCGAGGAGTTCCAACTATAAATTTGGCTCGGTGGTTTGTGACTATTGCAGTGAGAGGGACCTGAGGACTTCGGCGGTGTGGTTCGAAAAGGATAACGTAAAAGGTTGCAGCCGTAGCTAGAGTGTCTGCCTCCAGTTACCGCGCTTTAACCTGAAGCTTTGTCCCACGCGACGATTTTTTTGTCGAGAGATTGTTGCAGGGACCGGCCGACCGACGATGTCTCTGGTGATGTCTGGCGGTGGTAGAATGAGCTTTTCTTTTTTGCTTTCAACAAAGTAGATGATTGATTCAATTGGAGATGAATCTTCAAAACTGTCAATTCAAACCTTCTTGAAGAGATGGCTGTGACTCTCTAGATGAGGGGCAAAAAAAAAACTGGGATCGCATACATACTTCAGGCAGGACATACGGAAAGTTCAACAGCTTTCGGGTCATCAAAGCTCGTCCAAGAGCATTACAAATTCACTCTGGTGCCGCCTTTACTTTCCAGTAACAGGATACGGATACGGGTATGAAGGTCAACCGTCAAGCTCTCGTTCGAGTCGGTACAACAATTAATTATGGCTGAGAAGGATAAAGTCAAAAAAAGTCTCCGAGTTCATCTTCTCCATCGATGCTGATGCTGATGAGCCTTCCATCCAGACATCGTGAAGCTTCCATCCCTTTCATGAGCTTCATCATCATCACCACGTAACCATCATCCTGAACCCCTTCTCGACAAGTCCATCCGGATTACTTTCTACCTACTTCGTACCACCAGCCAATCATCAACGTCACCATTTTCCCTCCCCCTAAAGACCAGCCAGCCGGTCGGCTCACCGTCAGCAGAAGCCGGACTCCCGAGAATCTACCGTGTTAAGACCGCTAGTCTGCCCCTACGGAAACCACTTCCCCCTCGAACCTTCCCACAAGCTGAATGGCCAGATCTCCATCTCCAAGCTAAGATACACGGCCAACCAGCGCACCTTCAACTTCATCTTGAGATCGCTTGCAACGAACCGTTCCTCTTGTTCGAGGGAAAAGGATCTCGCCTCTTTGCTTTGCTTTTCTCTCCACGATCCCGCCAAGTGAACGTCTTTGCGGAGAGAAACTTTATTATTCACAGCATCCGCGCTTTGCGCTTTTGCTTCTTGTGACATCTTTCTGAGGGTTGCACTCGGTGGTCAGGATGGTCATTTCACAAATCTCCATGTTGCGCATGGCTTGTTGCCCAACTGAACGAGCCTTCCATCAATCCATGTCCATGTTCTTTTCCGTCTTGTCTGTCTGCTGTCTTTCAACGGTCGCAAGTTTGCTGCGACAAGCAGAAGAGATGTCTGTGCTGTGCCTGGCCTCTGATCTCGCTGGGAGAGTCGTGTTACGCACTCATCGTACTGACCATGCCGTCTGCAGTTTAGTGACCGACTCGCTATCAAGGATTTAGGTAAGACTTTTCAGTCGGCGAAGCTACTACCCAACCACGTGATGTCTATTGTGGGGGTTTCGAGTCCTGTGTTTCCCAAGTCGGGCCTTAAGAGCAGGTGAACCAGCTCTGTGGGATAACGGACTTTGAAGATGGAGATGGGCGCAGAAACAGCCTGCAAGCAGCGCAAAAATGGGATGACATGAGCGCACACAGAAAGACTGCGATGGGGACGCTCATCGAGAAAGGACCATGTTTCCAACCCGATGTCAGAATCATCCTTTCGTCACCACACGTCCGTCACTCCAGTCCGTTCCCCACACTCTTCACGGCCTCTCTCTGCTTCCCTCTCCGAACGGCTTCTTCCGTTCGTTTCGCTGGGAAAGATCACCAGTGGCAAACCCAAATCCCGCACGATTCTGCTGAATAATTCACTTTCAGGCACCAGCAGATCTGGCTTACCGGATGGGCTTATCGACCGGCAGATTACGAGAATCCCTTACCTGCGATAAGAAAACGGCCGGCACATTCGGTCCTTCGGCTCGTAAACGGAAGCGCTAGCTATCTCTCGTTAGAACAGAGATCGAACCGGCGCCGGTGCTGCTCCGCCCAACTCTAGTGCTCACAGGTCCGTGTGGGGTCTTCGGCATACCGAGACGGAGATTGAAGATGTCTCGGAGCTCCAGTTAGACGTAACGTTCAACAGAAGGCTCGCAGCACACCGCAATATCCAACATGAATTTTCGATCTTCACATTCCCTCAATGTCTGTCTGACCTTCCCCACAAATGCATGCAAGTTCAGGGTTCTGCTCACCCATTTTCTTTTCCCACCGTTCGTCTTGTCGTCTGGACTCTGCTGAACTTGCAAAACGTCCGGTGGTCGGATGTGAGTCAAGCATCCCCGAACCACGCCTCCAAAAGCAACTGCTGCAAGCCCAACTTTCGACGGACTGTCAACTAAAGACCTGCAATTAAAGTAGTGGTGAGAAAAAAACACAGCCCACACATCTCATGCACAAAAGGCCCACCTGACAATCCAACATTCACCCCATCTCCTCGGACCGAGACTCGTCACTCGAGGCTCAATCGACTGGCCTCCTCCTCTCCCAACTCAAAGCCGTTTAGAACCGAGCAACGTGCCGCCTTTGCGAGGGATCTCCGAGACGGACGGCGGTTTGACTGACCTCTTCGCTAGCTACTCGGTGAACTAGCCTCCGATAGCGTAAATATAAATCAGGTTCGGTACCGAAGCGTGCCAATTTGCTCAAGACGGACCCTAACCGGCTTGTGTCCACGAGCCGAAAGAGATCTGTGGAGATCGCTCAGAAAGCTTGTTGAGACCTCGGAGAGGATGCCATTCCGTTGATCCTGAGGGACTTGATGAGAGATGAGAGTGAAAAGCAAGTTGACGGTGACCTTTTGCTCGGGCTTCTCCGCAAGGAGCGGGAGAGGTGAGATTTCGAGGGTTCTCTGTACGTAAACCCGTCAGCAGTAGGGAGAGTCGGTCGTTAGCTCTCAGCCCGTGCCGGAGAGACCGCAGGAAATGAACCATCGTGAAAACCTGCAGAGGAGAGACAACGCACCGACGACCTGGACTGGCTCCGTCTAGATGCTTCTCTTGCTGCATGCTGCAGCGGCTTGAGACAGTGGGAAAATTGGACGCCCAAGACGCTGCTGCCGACCATGGGGATTCCTTTTATGTAATGCTGGATCCACCATGAGATTCTTGCTTAAGGAGCATGATTCCCATGTTTCTGCTCAGACGGCGGTTAACTGTCACTTCTGCCAGAATGCATGTGCTCGAGCCCAGCTGAACCGTCTTGTCCGTGATGGCGGTATCCCGAGAGTGCTTGAGGAGCTATGAGCTTGGTGACCGTCCGTAGCGTTTCTGGTGTTGCCTGGGAGACATGGGTGTTTCACTAGACCAATCCTGGTGGTGGTCAAGCCTGTGATCACTTCAACTGAAGAGCCTCATCCTTGTTTGACAGCAAGTCCCTGTATTCCTCCTGTCAGTATGGTTCTGTACATCCAATGATGGTGAAGTGAAGAAAGCAGTCCGACACTGACTGTCAGTCCATCCGTCCTCAGCTCCTGTGGATTTGATGGTTCCATCTTGACTCTAGATGCTTACTCCAGCCAGGCGCATCCGATATCCGTCTGAGTCGTGTAGTTGACGAGGGATGATTTAATGGCGAGAGTCGAGGCTGGCAACAACTTCCTGACCTAACAGAATCAAACCAAGCATTGGTTGAGACGTTTCCTGATCATCAACGTTGCCCTCCTAAATAACTTGTCGCTACTAAGTACTTTGCGATAACTTGGTCGGGCTGCCTGAGACGAATCGACGGTGCGTGGTGGAGCCTCGTCCCCAGGGTGAGGTGTATCCTGATTCTGACCATAAATCGGAAAATACGGGAATCGGCGGGTAGCTCAGAAGACGGAACTATTGTCTGGTCCCCCAAAACGGTGTCGGGGAGTAGATGGATCGTTGCAAAGTTTTGTGGTGATGAGATTGAGGATGTTGGTGGGAGTTGGGTGCAAACGAAGCGGAATTCGGAAGGTGACCAGTCGTTAGCTTCCATCCCGTAAGAGCTGAACACAAATATCGCTTATCGACGAAGTATTTGGCTATTTAGCAACATTCGTGCTGGAACTTTATAGAATGAAGCACTTGTTAGTACCATTCGAGGGCCAGACATTCGAAGCAGATATATAATTGGTCATGATCACGTCCAACTCATATCATTCACAGCAAGGATGTGCTGGAACAGTATTTCAAAGCGCATGCGCATGTCAAAGGATTAAGAAAACGATGCACCATAATCAACGAGTTTTAAGGCCCACCATTTCTACGACATGTACATCGATTTAGGAATGTGTCCATACTGAGCACGTTTGGGGTGCTAAGATTAGGAAAGCTCATTCTCAGTAAGTACTTGAGTAGTTCTTAAGAAATATGGTCTAACAATCCCCAAGTTTCTATTGACTCTAAGCAGATACTTAAGTACTTAAGACCATACTTACGAGTAAGTATTTACACCGAAAAACGCCACACTGCAGAAGGACTGAAGTAAACCAGGGTAGCATATGAAGGGAGTGTAACGATATGACCCGATACCCGATTCCATGTATGACCAGACGAAAAAAGCAAGACGCCTTAGAAACAGAAGGGAGGAGACCAAAGGACGTGATGATCCATCTAACATTATCGTCGAGCTACACTCGGTTGTTTTCTGAAATAGAACCGACAACTGAAAAGAAAACATCTCATCAAGGCTGCTACATTTTAGGTTTGCGGTGAGGATTCTTTCCTGCCCCTTGTGGTCTGGGTGCACCGCCACCTCTCTGGGAGCCTCCAGACCGTTGAGTACTCGAACTAGATGATCTAATACTAGGGGTGGCCTCGCTTCCACGCATCAGTGCACGTCCGCGCTGCCCTTCCGCGGCCGTACGCTGATTATGATGCGAAGAACTGCTGATTTCTGGAGGCTCAGCATAGACAATAGTAACGCCATTCCTATCCCGTTCTGAAGCTTGAGGGTGCGGACGTCGGTCTAATTGATACACGGGCGGAATGGCAGTCGGATAACGGGAGGGGCCGACGTTGCTTGGATTCCCATCCCTCCTACTGTGGTGCTGGGGCGGGGGGGCGAGTTGACGCTGAGGATTCTGGGAATTCTGCAACTGGCCTTGAGCCTGGGGAGGAGCGATATGGCCATCGTGAGCGGTCGTGGAGCGGTGAGAACCTTGCCAGGCCTCGGATGACCCTCGAGCGGGACCCTCACTCCTGCTACGGTTCCGGCCTGGGGCCAATTGACGTTGAGAATCCTGAGAATATTGTAGTACCTGACCTTGAACCTGCGGAGGAGCGATGTGGCTATCGTGGGCGGCGGTGGTTCGGTCAGAGCCTTCTGAGTCCCAGCTTGCGGATGAATTTTGGGAGTACAGGGAAGCCGAGTCCACGTCATTTAGAGTGGTGCTTCTGCTTGTTCTAGCTGAGGGCGGGCTATTGGATCTGTTTCGTGCTTTATTTTCCGCTTTTCGCGCGTTCTCTTCGTATGCCAGGCGCTGCTGTTCATCTTTTATGCGTTTCTCGTATTCCAGGCGCTGCTGTTCAGCTTGTATGCGTATCTCCTCTTCTACTTGCAACCGTCTCAGTTCCTTATCGACTAGATCTTGCTGCATAGCGTGATCCAGGAAGCCGCATGTACATTTCTTCGGAGCCCTTTTGGAGTTGGCCTGCCAGTATGTAGAGAATCTCACTTGCTTTGCTGTCATGTCTTTTCCGAATTTGCAAGGAACAATCGCAGACTGCGTGGATATGTCAGCAAAACGACGCACTAAGACAAACTCTAATACATACTGCGATAATGTTCATGAACCCATTTGCCCCAATAACAATCCCGCCAGCCCAGTACAGACGCCAGTAGTTTCCGCCAATCATATTCTTGGTGTTGGGCGATTCGTTAAGGCCTTCAAGGATAAAAAAGAGCAGCAGGATTTCAGTAACTCCCAAAGCGAGAAGGCCACCGAGACGGCCACTCGCGCGAGCACTGAACATCGGAATCCTCCTAACCAGAATCTCTTCGATAATGTTCGAAGGTAACTCGGTGAGGACTAAGAAACCTTGAAGGGCATTAGCATCTAGAGTCAACGCAAAGGGACTCGGACAGAGCATACCACAAATTGCCAATAGAATCCCATTGCAAATATGACCTATGAAGTGTAGCTAAAAAGCAGGTCAGCATTGTAGACGAACTGCCGTAAAAAGTTGAAACGTACTCCCCATCTGTGCTCCGATTTCTTGAGATTTCCCACAGTAACACAGGCCAAAGCCGCCGCTGCACAGGCCAGCGAGATAAATGTGAAAATCCAAAGGATTCTGAGGACGTTGCGTGTACTGAGTATTTTAAATCTACCGCCAGTCGCAGCGTCGAAGACCCTCTTTCCTAGGCAGCACAGCATATTTGCGAGTTTGCCTAGTGTTGAGACTACAGGGCGTACTTGATTTGAGAAAGATCAAGTCGCACACCAGCAAAGGTTGGGCTATTCTGCAAACTGTTGAGGAAAGACTGTCGATTCTTCTGAAAAGCGCAAGGGTGGTGATTGATGACTTCGATGAGGATAGGTCGTAAATATCGTGGTCGTCCGGTTTGCGCCCGCGGTTCGGGAAAGAGGTCGTGATTGTCGTGGAATGCCGTCAAAGTTCGTCTTGTCGTTGCTAGATGGCGGAGATTGTCGTCTTTCGTGAAGTTGTTTGGGAAGAGAAGAAACTTGTTAAAAATATGCAGCGACTTTGTAGCTGTGGGAACAAAGGAATGTTTAGAACTGTAAAGAACGTTGGTGGGGAAACATCAACATGGGAGGGTACTGCAGATTCCAACGAAGAAACCATGAAATTACAAGTTGAGAACCCGGATTCAAAAGTTTTGCATGCTGGAATACACGAATAAAGTGTGGATCTGGCAATGGCAAGATGGAAGCAAAGCCATAGAAACTTGCTATTATGAGGGGACTTTGCGAGCATGAGTGATGGGGAAGAATTCTAGAAACTGCAGCTGATGCACATTGTAAGAAAGAAAATGCAGATCAAGATTTGATCTTCTAGCGATACCCTCAAGCTACCTGGCTGTGAAGCAGGTTGACAAGTTTGCCTGCTGCTTCCTGATGATCGTAGTCGCGAGTTGTGACAGTCGTCTAAATCCGTGCCTGAGCGCCTCATCTTGGCCACAAATTCGCCGAACTCCAAAGTGTGGCTTAGCGGTTGAAGGCTAATGCCGATCAAGCTTAGCGGAATCTAAACGGCGCGGGGCTTGGCCAATGGAATATTCCAGAGGAGCGGGCACGTGCAATTTTAGAATGAGCTGTTCGATCTTCAGCCTCTCTTTCTCTCCTCAAACCTCTCCGTCTCCGCTCCTCTTCTTCTCCGCGTCCACCACTCTTCCCCATCAACACATCAACAACTCCCATCCACACCTATTCCTCTCTGCAAACGAGTCAATATCGACAACCTCTAGACGCAGCCAACCAGACTCACTCGCGACTCTACACGCCAGAAGACCCGTTCCTCTCCTCCCTTTCGCCCATCATGACTCGGTACGTCACCGCAAACGCACCTCACAACCCCCAAAAACAAATGTTCTGACCATCTTGCTAGTGGAAACCAGCGTGACAGAGATCGTGAAAAGGCTCAGAAGAAGCTTCAGGACCAGAAGAAGGGACCCAAGGTACGCACTGTCATCTCAATCCCTCCATTCACGCATCACGCTAACGATTCGTCCAGATGTCTGGGTTCGAAATGCAGCGCAACAAGGAGGAAGTCGCTCGTATCATGCGTGAGAAGCAAGAGAAGGGTAAGGACTCAGCTCTAGCCACCGCATTCTTGGAGCACTCACTAACTCTGCTTGCTCAGCTCTTGCAAAGAAGGCAGCCGAGGCGGCTGGAGGAAACTCATCGGGTGGTGAAGGTGCGGCAAAGAAGAAGAAGTAGCGGATCTCTTTTCGCGTCTCTATTTCCTCCCTCCTTCAACTTCAACTTCAACCTCAGCCTCAACTCTGGAATCGATTGACGACAACCACCAGTTAAGCACCTCGCCTACAACAATGTCGGCTCTCTATTTTACCTCTGTTCTTTGCAACTACTTGTATATCCTTTGATTAGGACTGTGCAATTATGCTTATCGGACTTTGGGAATGATGATGGGATTAGAGTTTTGCGAAGGATGAGGATGGAAATGGTTGCACGGGGTAGGAGAAGATGGGATGGCTTGTATTTTTGATTGCACGGATTTGGCGCATTATGGGATTTGTTCTTTACTCTGTTGTTTCTCTGTTCGCTTTAATTTTGATGGTTGTCTTCTACCGCTTGGTCCTGGCGTACTTGCTTTTGCTCTTCGCACCCTGACCTTTATCTTGGCTCTTTGGATATATAGGATAGAATTGAGGATACCTGTGGTATTGCTTGAATCTGTGCCTCTATTTGCTTATACTCACGCGTGCTATAATAGATGAAAATACACATCATTTCCACGCCAATCGGTCGTCCGCTTTGTTTATCTCCGGTTTGTCTAGCCTCGTCCCCAGTCGCCGAACAGGGGGTTTTTGAGGGGGTCGTTCGGAGATTTGCTGTGAAAAGACAGGTCTTTTCATCCGCTTTTAGCGGGCCCCGTCTTTCGCCGGGGAATGAGGCTACGGTTTGTCAACCTAGAGTTCTCTGCCTCCTTGTCCCGTATCTCCCGGTCCGCTGCTTCATAGGGGTTTGAATATCCTTGCGTTTTAAAGTAGGCGGCCCTGATATCCCGTTCGGTTGGCCAGAGCCATCTCTTCATAGGCATACAGATCTCCGTCACAAACCCAACCGCAAGGCATGCAAACAGGACAACAATAAACAGAAACAAACCGACGAGCGAGAGCAGTAGCATCCAGTCCAGGGCAAGTCTGAACAGATCCATGGGCCATTTGTCCTCTGACCACAACATGGCTCTTTCGGGGAAAGTGCAGCTGTTCCTGGCCAAACAAGGCCGCATTATGTCGAAGATATTCTTCTCCGTCTTGCTATTGCTGTCAAGACGAGCAGCCTTGCTCTTTGCCTGTTCGGCAAGCTGCGATTCAACCTGGTTCATGCGTTCCATGAGACCCATCTTCTCAGTCCGAAGCACCCCGACCTCCTTCTCGAGAGGCACCACTTTCGTCTTCACCCAATCCAAGCTCTTGTTCAAATCGGTGATCGAGTCCATGATCTGCTTCCCGCTCGGCCCCGGCTCTTCATACACAACCTCCGGCGTCTCTCCAGCTGGCTGCTGTTTCTGCACATCAGGTTTCTTCCCCACGGGAAGCCCCAAGAGTCCTGCCATCTTGTACATCATACTCTCCTCTCCTCTTTCCTTCTCTGCCCTCCACATCTTGTATTCGTGCCTAACGAGCCTGTTGGCGTGTTTGTCTAGCGTGATGACCTGTTGCTGGTCCTTTTCGCTGGGGTTGAAGATGCCGGTTTCTTTGAGCCTTGCGTCGAGGGAGGTGGGGTCGGTGGGGCAGTAGGTGGAGTGTTTCTGGGTGGGGTCGGAGGCGGTGGGGATTGGTAGGTAGAGGAGGGGGGGGGTGCCGTCTGGACAGAGTTTGGTGGATGGCATTTATTTTTCGGTTGAGGTTGTGAGTGATGTGGTGAGAAGGTGGTATTTGTATAGCTGGCAAGCTTGCTCGGTAAGAATATGGCACCGGAGATTCTGGGGTTAGGAATACTGGCCTGCTGAGCGTATGGGAGGTATCTGTCTTTCCGAGAGGTGTTTCGGTTAACTGGCCAGGTATTTCTTGCGCAGTCTCTGATCGATCCGGCCCATTCTGCTACATGTAGATAATCATGAGATAGGGAAAGGCATTCTAGATCATACTTAGCTTCTGACGAGCATGATCGGTGTATGGTCTGTACAGGGACCATGCCTATCTGATTGCACGCTGGTTTCTTCTGATGGTGTTTCTTGAGGGGCTCGGAGAAGGCCTTATATACTTGCCAAGATGGAGAAGACGAGAGCGGAAGTAAAATTCATCAGGTCTCGAAGAGGTACGTAAGTTCTTAGTGTCGCCTTAAATTGCTTCGGAAGGTCCACAAAACTTGTAAACATTTCAATGTTCTAGACCTACCCTTCCTTCCTTCTTCACAATCCTAATCAGAACGACCACAACCCTTTGACACGGCTAGCTGCCATACTTAAGAGTACGAGTACATAAAAGCACGAGCGCTCGAGCTTCCGAAACGCAATGGGGATGTTCAAGTTGTACAACTCGCACTCGTACTATGGTGCAAGCCGAAGTTGACTCGGGCACGAGAATCAAGTACTGCAAGCACTTGCAACTTGAAGTACGTACTTGCATCCGATCATGAAGTGGCCTATAACCGGTCACCATTCCGAGTCGACTCCCACGAGATACAACCGAGACAGCAGAAAAAAATCCTTATAAGCCTACGAGATCCCAAAGTTCAGCGCCGTCGAAGCTGATTTACGAAGTTTCATAATCATAACACATGCGTTTGATGGATCATTACCTCGTATTATCTTTCCCAGTCGGACTACTCAATTTGTATGGACCAGCATCGCAATACGCATTGTCGTACCTGCAGAATCCTCACGACATGACATATTACGGGTACGAGTTAGACACAGATCAAGAAACCTCAACACGAAGTGTCGGAAAAACATGGATCACGACAATCTCTACTACAGCGCTTTAACAACCATGCATATATGTATGGCCATCACTGCCGGCAGGCATAAGCGTTAAAGAAAAGCGGCTCCAGTTAATCTCCGTGAGCACGAATCAAGGAATGCTTTGGCGCGCAGAAAGAACACGCCGGCTACCTTTGAGATTCTCCAAATCAGCAACACCAATGGGAATTAACTATTCACGCTACTCTTCTAGTTTCCTTTGCATCGCATCGAGGTTGCGGATGCAACTGCCTACGAGAAACACATGCGCAATCCCCACATTCTCAAGGCCAAGAAGCTCCAGAATGCAGTTACAGGAAACGTAGGCAGCCACCTCGGAGACGGGAGAAGTCAACGTACTTCTTGCAATTGCAACAATCAAGAGACTCATAAACACAATCCGATAAGGAAGAGACCAAATGCCCAAATGTATTGCTACGAGAAGCTAGCTAGGACTGGAAGGTCAAGCTTAAATCGGGTAGCAGATGGAAATACTACTATCTGTGAAGAATGGAGCTGAAGTACTGAAGTACGCAAGGTATACGTAAATGGGGATGCAAACTGACTCGGAACTTCGACTTGTTCATCATGCAGAGATAGCCGAATATCGAATGCACGTATTACAGGTAGTACTGGATCATCAGCGTGGACCGAACAATCCCAAAGCACGTTTGTCAAACAAGACATGGAACAGCCGGCACGTAAGCTCAAGCAAAAAACTGGTCAAGCTAGTTCATGATTCTACGACGGGACCAAAATAGCCCAGCAGTTCTCCATGCAGCGCTGCAGCTGACGAAGGTCCTACGCATGGTACCGGTACTGGGCTCAGCAACGTCGACATCAGGATGTACGACTACGAGCATAATGACACCGAGCCCAATACTCTCCTGCTACACGGTACATCATAGAACCCATCGGGCTCTTCTTCATCAAACTCGCTTAACCATAAAACACACGCAGCACAAACACAAGCGTTGCCGGAGATTACACGAGAATACAGCGCGGTACTAAACAAGCTTAAGCATCGATACGATACTCATATATCTTCCAAAGCGTCGTAGCAACCAACGAGCATGGCACGAGTATATCACGAGAAAATCACGAGAAAATCACAAGAGTAGAAATCACCAACAAGCAAACAGGAGGAGTCGGAAGGGTGTTACGATCTGACAAATGGAATCAAGAAGTACACACGGGAAATAAAGGCCAAGAAAGTTAGATATCACAGCATTGTGAGAAGAACAAGAAGTACTTCTTAGTAGGCTAACGATAAATGGGGATGAAACCGGTTTAAACTGTCCCAACTCTAAGAGCAATATACTAGCTACTTAACACCCAATTCGCCAACTACGTCCATACCATGCAGTGACGTACCGAATCTCCATAAATCTCGAGATTTGCATCAGTGAGGATACGAACTGATAAAGGCATGTTCGGCACTGAGCTCGAGAGCAACACGAGAAAAGTACACAACGTACGTCGAGTATTACCAAGCCTGGAATACGAGCTGATGGCAACAGCAAGATACGTCAAGTTCACATCAAAATGCCGAAGAAGCAATGAGGGTACGTATCAACTGCAAGACTTTCGACCAAGAACGTGCAGACACCGACACGAGCATACCGATCCACCACCATACGTAGTAACCCCCAAGTTTCACGACCTATCGAAACTACGTTGAAACCACACCACTTCATGAACCAAACACCCGGAACAGCATTCTACTTACTACACGAGAACTAGGAAGAAAGAAGTACATTACCACATATACAACCGGCTCTAAATACCTACAAAAGAAACCAAGAAATCTACATACAACCCGAGAGAAAAGGAGTACGATGATACAAGAGAAGTAGTAGAAGAAGAAATAAGGATATGATACTGAGCCACCAGAAACGCAAGTACGATGCCAGTACAATACAACAAAGATAAGGATGAGCAATGGGGACGGGAGGATTCCAACGTTGAAAGGAGGGTTTGAATGAATGAGAGAGCGCGTACGTGCAGAGGCTCGTAGAGAGAGAGCTCACAGAGGCTATTGTACGCAAGGGAGATTCGAGGTTGAAGTCGAAGAAATAAAGAAAATAAAGCAAAACGAGGGAACTGGCCATCCGTCCACCGGTCTCAACCAGATCCATTGGCACCTATATGCACCCTGTACATAGACAGCCGCCACCAAGGCCCTCACGAGCAAGTAGCCATACATCTACCACCCTGTACATAATCAACCCGCCACCTGAGACAACCTACACGAGCTACCCATACATCTACCGTCCATCACCTCACTTGCAAGATGAAATCCCCATACGTGTAATCAGCCAAGACCAGCCAACCCCACGCCGCCCAAACCCATAGCCAACACAACACCTTTCACGTCTCTAAGCCACAATCTCCACCTCCCTCGGCTCCAACGCCTTAACCTGCTCCAAAATACTCTCCTTCTTCGGCGCCATAGGCAGGCCCCTGTTGAGCGCAAATCTTATCCTGCCTCTCCAGTAAAGGAAAGTCTCATACACCCTCAACTTGAACGCCACTCTCCAATAGGCATACAATGCGCCTACCCACTTCGAGATACCCTTGATGCCCATGCCCCTCAGCTCTTCCATCTGCTCCTCATACACTGTCCTTGAGCAATATCTCGCGAGGATCAAGAACGTCCGCTCTGGACCAGAAGTAGTGTGTAGAGACTCGTCGAGGGAGCGGGTGAGGTCGTTTGTCTTGAGGATGAGGAGGATAATTGGTGGGACTTTGGCGAGGAGCTGGACGATTTCGGCGAGCATGCCTTGGGAGAGGGCGTTGGAGATGTTTTGTTTCTCGGCGTCATCACGGGGAATGGCGACGGATTTGGTGACGACGGCGAATTCACGACCGGTGATGGCGGAGGCGAAGAGGGGGAATTCTTGCTCGGTGACACCGGCGACGAGGGAGGCGTAACGTTGCATGCGTTCGGTGTCGGCGTCGAGGACGGCGAGCCAGAGGCGGGCGTAGTTACGGCGGAGGGGAGTCGGGATGTCGCGGTAGAGGCCGTGGTCGTAGAGGATAATGTCAAAGTTGAGGGGGAAGGGGCGCTTGTGGTTGACGCGAACAGCGAGGTTGCCGCCGTGGGGATCACAGTGGAGAGGAGCGTCCCGGCCAAAGATCATTTCGTTGAAGATGCGGGAGAGGGCGGCGGAGACTTCGTCACGGGAGATGTTGTGAGAATCGAGGTAGGCGAGGTCATCGAGACGGTGGCCGGGCTGGTGGTCCATGATGAGGATTCGTGGGTGAGCCTGAATGACGTTGGGAACGATGAGAGGAAGGGAGGGCAGGCGAGAGAAGTATTGACGGGTGCGGGTGATGTTGGCAGCTTCCATGGTAAAGTCGAGCTCCTGAGGCAGGGAAGATTCGATCTCATCCGAGAGCCAGGTGAGCGGGTATTCAGGGAAGAAGTAGCGGATGTTGGTGAAAGCGAAGCGGGTCAGGGCAATATCGAGAGGAATCCATTCCGCAAGGGAAGGATGCTGAAGCTTTACGGCAACTCTGGTGGGAAGTTAGTAGGGGATTTCAGATGAGTATAAACGCCTTACTCTTGACCGCTCCCCTTCAATTTGGCCCTGTGAACCTGTGCCAATGAGGCAGCACCCAAAGGCGTCGGGTCAAACTCCTCAAAGATGTCTTCTATCCTCCGTCCTGTATCCTTCAAGATCATCTACACATGGTGGTTAACCTCGGCAATGCACCACGACTCCTCTCACTCTTGACGTACCTGTTCGATAGCCTCATAGCTGCTCACTGGGCATCGATCTTGCAGCGGAATAAACACAGTCTTCCCTCAAACGACAAATTAGCCAACCCTTCCTTCAGCCCGTCGAGTCTAATTGCATGCATACAGTCCATTCCACAGGTAGCAAATATCCCATTGACGTCAAATGTTGGCCAAGCTTGATGAATATCGATCCGTTCTTCTCAAGAACATGATATGTCCTATCCCACCACCGTCCAAATCAGCTATCCATCCATTGACATGTTTCGACTGTTCGTTTCGTAGGAAGAGGGGGCGTACCGTTTGGCGCAACGGGTGTGGCATGCTGACAACAGTCCATCTGGATCGTCGGGCTGGTCTTCGAGAATCTTGAGAGTCTGGCGATAACTATCACATGCAGAACCGTTAGCCATCTACTTTCCTTCAATAATGTCCTCCAATTGTTTCCTTTCCCACCAGTTCCTTCCAATTCCGCCAGGTTGAGGACAACATACTCCCTTATACAAAGTGCCAACGCCCATGCAACCCTTCCTGCTCTCTGCGCCGCCGGAATCGTATGCATCACCTCAACGCCATAGCTGTACCCGAATGCCAACAGACCCAAACTCGTAGCTATCGCGGCTGCCACCAACTTGGCCTTTCGATTCGACTTGGCCTTCGGGAGTGCAGCTTCCGGGGCAATTCCTTCGGCGGAAGTCGAGTAGGATCGAGTCTTTGGGAAGCGCAGCTGGGTAAGACGACGAGGATGGGGGTTTGAAAGTCGGTTGAGGACGGCTGAAGGCGTGCGCACCGGCCGGAGAGAGGAGGGGTGTATTAGCGGCCGGGTAAGGATCCGTGTCGAGAGGCGGTTCATCGTGTGTGAAGTTGTAAAGGAGTGAAAGTTATTAAAGTAAAGGAACGAATGAAGAAGTATGTATCAAGAAGAGAAGAGAAATTAGAAGGTCCGAGTTGAAGGAAGATGTAAGAGTTAGAAAAGAAGACGTGCGCAGATGCTGTAGTAGACAGACAGAGCTAGAAAATCGACGTGGTATAACGAAAGCAATTCGGTTGTTGAACCCACTCTCGTCCGCCTCTCTCTCTCAACGGTTTGTCCTCAGTTTGTCCTTTCCAACTAACTGGTGATAAATTCCCTTTGTCTCGAGTTGCTCGTGGCGGATTCGGGGAATTTCTGCTATTGTCGCGGGTAGGGCTAGAGGCGGGACGATCGCGGGATCTGGTGGAGTTTTGGTTTGTTAAGTGGCCTTTCTGGAACGGGTGGAAAGGGTTCGGCTCAACAAAAAAATCTCGGCATTAGTTAGGACAGTGGCTGGTGCGTGTGGCGTTGATTATGAGGCTCTTTCGGCAACCCCGCCTTGTGATTTCTACTGGAACCTCGAGAGTCGAGAATGAAGGTAATGCGAAAGCTCAATTGCTGTAGATACCGCGATTATCGGGATCTTTGTCTATGTAGAAAGACGGAAAGTAAGAAGGCTGCCAACCTCATCTCATCTCCCTCCCTCCAATCACCATTGTCTACCAAGTTCCATGATCATGCCTGCATGACCTGACCGTTGCTATCCGCACTCTATGTATTGCTCACCTCCGTCCCCTTTCCCTCAACACTCAACACCATCACCACTATATGAACCTCTTCCGCCCGCTTTCTAGATTTACACCACTCGCCCGTGCCTCAACTTTCTCAACAACAGCCTTCAGAATGTCTGCCGCCGCTCCAACCCCAATCTCGAAGCACGAATGGCTCTGCATCCTCCCCGACCAAGCCGATGCTCAACCCCGCCGTCTTGAAGTCCGCTCACAACATTTGGAGGGTATCAAGAAGGCGGAGGCCGAGGGATTCTTCACTTTTGGAGGTCAGTAGAGACGACCACCGGATAGTCAAGTTGGAGTTCTGGAAGCAATCGCAGATGGGCTTTGGAAGGAGAAGGTTATGGTGAGCTTCGTCTAACGTTATCGACTCCACAGGTGCCTTCTTCGCCGACAAGTTCCAGGAGGGCGTTACTCCCAACTTTAAGGGCTCGGTCATGATTGCGCTTGGAGATAACAAGGAGGAGGTTGTTGCAAAGTTGAAGGAGGATGTCTACACCAAGAACAACGTTTGGGATTGGGAGAAGGTTGAGATCTATCCTGTAAGTCACCTTTTGGCGGAGGGAGAGGTATCACGCAGGGGAGAAGGAGATGCTAATGGATCGGGAATTGTAGTTCAGAACAGCTGTTAGAGTGCCATTGCCTTACTAGAGAGCTGGAATCTGGAGATTTGGGAATGCTTAGATAGCAATTCAATCCCGTTGGAAGCAAACGTTGAGCTCAAAGTGCTGTATGAAGTATCTGTGTTCCTGACCATCGCCATCGTCTCGCTTGTAGCCGAACCCATCGCGATGCCAAAATCCCAAACCAAACCACCAAAAAACGGCCCCTTCTCACGAATAACAGCGGCATTCCACATCCAAGTCATACCGTCTCTAACCATAATACAAGCATGGTAATAGTGGGGCACAAAACCTCCCTACCGAGGCTACATCCCTAAACCTCGATGGTGACGCCCTCACTTCTTCACCTTCCCCGCAAAAACGCCGGCTCAAGCCGAGCCTACTCAGCACATATCGAACCATAATGACAACACCTCTTCTCACCTTAAAGGTCCCCATCTCAGGCACAGAAAGGCACCAAAGCTTATTTCGACAGCCCTTTATTCTTACCCCGGATTATCACTCTCCTCTTCCCATTAATACGACGGGTATATTAATTCGACATGGCGCTCGCTGAATTGTAAGTTCTTCCTTTCCTTTCTTTTGTTGCTCTTACACACGATTGTCGCGACAACGGGCTCGCCTCACCGCACGACTCACCCATAACCACAATCTCTCTACCGACCAAGGACGACTCACAGTTACTGACCGAATGTCTCCACCAGCTTCGTTCTCGTCCCCGACCTCCCCAACGCCCCTCGCGCTGCCGTTCGCGATGCCCACATGGCCCGCATCATCCCGATGATCAAGAGCGGAGAACTGGTCCGTTTTGGCGGCGCAACACTCGACCATCAGCCGACCGAGGAGGAGTTGAAGGCGGAGAATGTCGCGACTGCGCTGAGTTTCACTGGGAGCGCCATGTTGGTTGTTGCGGAGAGTGAGGAGGAGGTGCGGGAGAAGTTCAAGGAGGATCCCTATGTGAAAGAGGGCGTGTGGGATTGGGAGAAGGCGAGGATTTGGCCGTGAGTATTCATTTCTGTGTGTGTTTAGGTGGTGATGGGGGTTGACTGGTGGGTAGGATGAAGACGGTGATTAGCAAGCCGGTTGCTGGACGTTAGAGGATGTCGCGACACTGGTGTGGAGGTTGATGGAAGGATGAGATGGAGTTTGGATGGTGATTCACAAGGTTAATGAGGTTGGCTCGGTTGTCGCGGCATTCCCGAATATACCCCGCACAGCGACTCGGTTTGATTCACAACTTTTGACACTTCACAGCAGCTTGAGAGCGAGCACACATCTGTATTTGGTAGAAAGGAATAAAATGTCCATTCGCAAGCAAAGCAAAGAATGATTACCGCGATTGTAAGTATCAACAATGAAATAAAACTATCAAGACAAGAGAAGAGAAAAAGAACGAGGAAAGAAAAAAACATCAAAAACGCCGAAACCCATGACTGAGGAACAACACGCTGCAATATCAAAACCCACCCAATTTTCTTCGCCACCGACGTCACTTCCTCATCATCACATCACACATTCCCACTCCAACAACAATCCCCAAAGTAGTAATCCACAATCCTCAACTCTCCATCTAAGCATCAGGGCCCAAAGTTGGCTTGCGGCCAGGGTTCTTGTTCTGGTAGTCCCTGATGGCACTCTTGATAGCATCCTCCGCCAACATCGAGCAGTGGAGCTTGACGGGTGGGAGGCAGAGCTCCTTTGCGATCTGGGTGTTTCTAATCTTGCCGGCGTCTTCGAGAGTCATGCCGCGGACGAGCTCGGTGAGGTAGGAGGAGGAGGCAATGGCGGAACCGCAGCCGAAAGTCTTGAACTTGACGTCGCTGATCTTGTTGCTGGTTGGGTCTACGCGGATTTGGAGCTTCATGACATCGCCGCCTGATACTGTGTGTTAGCGGATGTTCGGAGTAGTGGTATACGGTCGGAAATCGGGTAGAGAGAACTTACAGGCTGGGGCGCCGACGAGGCCGGTGCCGACATCAGTATCGGTCTTTGGGAGGGATCCAACATTTCTTGGACGCTCGTAGTGGTCAATGAGTAAGTGGATGTTAGCTGTACGTTCTGCAACAAAAATACCCCAGGATGGAAGCAGAGTGAAGGAGAATCGGGCACATATCTTTCTCGTGGTAGGCTCTACGGGCGCCGATTTGAGCGGTTGGACGGAGAGCAGCGGCGGTAGCATTAGCCATTGGCCGGGCCAATTCGGTAGCGATTCTCTTGACGGCGAACATTGCGTAAATGAGCGTTTCGAGATAGATTTAGGGTATAGGGTGGTCTGAAAGATGGTCTGGTAGTTGGATGACTCGATTTCGTTTCGTATTGTGGTGAGAAAGCGTTCGAGATTTTGTTGTGTCTGGTGGGAAGTTGAAGATCGAAGATGGATGAGGGAAGGGCCTTTAATCAGAAATCTGATAAAACAAAAGAAGTGACGTCTAATTGGTAATCAGAGCGCCAAGGGCGAGGAAGATTCGCCGTCGCGCTTGGACGCATCAGGCTAGGTCAATGCGCGGCAACGACAACTGCCCGACTCCGATGGTGATAGCGAGAACACACAACAACAACAGATTAGTAACAGGAGGTCTAGACGAGAGTGATAACGAGACGAAAGGTATGTGGGTCCACTATGGCCATCTCCGAAACTGACAGTTTGGCTAGGAATCTTTATTCTCGAAACTCAAAAGAAGCATCACGATACATTGCTGAAATCTGGTCGGTATGGACGATTTGGGCTTTAGCTCGTATCTCTACAAACCGCCATCTTTGTTGCCCATAGCCAAGCACCAGAAGGCCCTGCTATATCTTGTCGAGAACCATCCAGTCACCATCGTCGTTGGACAAACTGGCAGTGGTAAAACAACACAATTACCTCGATATCTCTATGATGCTGGCTGGACAAAAGATGGCAAGGTTATTGCTTGCACACAGGTACCACAATCTCCTGTCGTCACGTTGTCGTTGAGTATGGGCTAACATGCGGAGGTCATCAGCCTCGACGAGTAGCAGCCACCAGCGTTGCAGCTCGAGTAGCAGAAGAAATGGGAGTTAGACTTGGTGATGAGGTAAAGTTTCTCTCAATGGCATAGACATGTCTAACGCGTCTAGGTTGGTTACTCAATACGATTCGAAGACATGACTTCAGAGAAAACTCGGATAAAGTACCTGACAGATGGCCTCCTCCTCCGAGAAGCCCTCATCGACCCTCTCCTCTCTCGCTACTCCGTCATCATGGTTGATGAGGCTCACGAGCGCTCCCTCTCCACCGACATCCTCCTCGGCATCCTCAAGAAGATCCGCCGGAAACGTCCCGACCTCCGCATCATCATCTCGTCCGCAACCCTCCAAGCCGAAGACTTTGTCCGCTTCTTCTCGACCACACCTGAAGGAAAAGAACCTGAAAAGAACAACGGCAAAGATATTGCGAAAATCATCTCCATCGAAGGCCGCTGTCACCCCGTCGATATCCTCTACCTGTCCCAACCCACCGAAAACTATATCGAATCGATCATGTCCGCAATCTTTGAAATTCATCTCAAAGAACCCCAAGGCGACATTCTTGTCTTTCTGCCTGGCCAAGCCGATATTACAAATTGCATCGAACTCCTCTCCGAACGTGCCGCCAAACTTCATCCCGCTGCTCCGAAACTCCTTCCTCTTCCTCTCTATGCCGGTCTCCCTTCAAGTCAACAACTGGAAATCTTCGAACCCACCCCAGAAAACTACAGAAAGGTTGTCTTCTCCACCAACATTGCCGAGGCCTCCCTCACCATTCCCGCCATCCACTACGTTCTCGACTCCGGCCTCGTCAAGCTCCGTACCTACAATCCTCAGACCGGCATCGACACGCTCACTACAGTCCCAACGTCCCGAGCCTCAGCCGTCCAACGTGCAGGTCGTGCTGGACGTGTTGCACCAGGAAAGTGCTTCAGAATGTATACCGAGCCCTTCTTCAACGACCAAATGATTGAGGCTGCAGTTCCAGAGATTCAGCGAAGTAATCTGGCACCTGTAGTCTTGCAGCTCAAGGCACTGGGAGTCGAGAACGTGGCCAAGTTCGAATTCTTGACAGCCCCGCCAGCAGAGTTGATGATCCGGGCCCTAGAACTACTCTTTGGTCTCGGGGCAGTAGATGCTGAGGCGCGATTAACAAAGCCAACCGGTGTTCGAATGGCCGAGATGCCCGTCGGCGCCATGATGGCCAAAGCCATCCTCAGCTCAATCCAGTTCCGCTGCACCGACGAGATCCTCATCATCGCCGCCATGACCTCCGCCGGTAACATCTTCATCACCGACTATGACAACAAGAAAGCCGGCGAATCCCAACGCCGCAAATTCGCCGTCGAGGAAGGCGACCACCTCACTCTCCTCAACGTCTTTACCGCCTTCCAGGCCAAAACAAACTCGAAAAATGCAACGAAATGGTGCCATGATCATCTCCTCAACTTCAAGTCCTTGCAACGGGCTGTCTCAATCCGGAATCAGCTTAAGCGGTACCTGGAGAAGTTCAAGATTACAAACTACGGCAACAAAGAGGTTACGGGCGAGATGATTCGGCGGTGTTTGGCGAGTGGGTATTTTGCCAATGCGGCGCGGATGCAGCCAGATGGGACGTTTGTGAGTGTAGGTGGGGGGGTGAGGATGTGGGCGCATCCGAGTAGTGTGATGTTTAATCGCAGGTGTGATTGGGTTGTGTTTAATGAGGTGGTGGAGATGGGTGGGAAGATTTATATTAGAGATGTAAGTGATCGATTCCTTGGGTGAGTATGGGGGGCGAGATGCTAATTATGGATAGGTTACGAGTATTGAGAAGGATTGGTTGGTGGAGTATGCGCCGGAGTATTATAGGTTTAAGGAGACGGTGAAGCGGTAGGTTGGGTATGTATATGCTTCTAGGTGCAGCTGACCGAGGGCGGTATTATTGTATGTTGAGGATGATATTTAATGATAACAGCATTTACCTTTCCATTTCTTTAATTCCCTGCGGCGACTTTGATTTCTTCAAGTTTGCACACTGAGCTGGTGCCTTCCTTTTGTGGAAAATGGGGCCCGTGGTGCTCTCCTTCCTTGACTTTTCTGCTGTTTCCTTCCATATAAAATCAACGGTGCGAGGCCTCAAGGGCCATCCACGTAACAGGTTCCAACGCACTTCAGTCAGTCCGAGTAATCAACCACCTCTACTTTTCCATAAACTACAAACGAGTTTGAGAAATGGGTCCCACGGGGATGCATCGATGCTTTGATAGAACTCGGTGTTTTCACTTTGCATTTATGCAGTTGACTACCACGGCCGTAGCTACGAAGAAGCAGTCCAAACTTGGACGAGACGAGGCCACGAGTTCGAGGGAAACAGCTTGTTCGACGTTAAACTCCTTATTTAGCCTCTTCAGAGGTTGCGGGAATGGCGAGAGTTCACGTTCAAGTTTCGAAGATTTGCATTATCTTGAGCTGCGTGGGGTACGGATTCTTCTCTTCTCCATTTAGGCGTCTCGAGGATACGTTCTTCGACTGGTCAAACCGAACGTACGGCATATTCTCGGCAGAAACCGACACGGCTACTATGACGAGATCGCGATAGAGGCATAGAAAAGAATTGGTCAGATGCGCCAACAGAACGAAATTTCGACAGAACAACAAAGAACGGAACATCTGCCGATCGAGGAGTTCTAACTTGGATACGAAGATCATCGAGAAGCGATTCACAAGACACGGTTTACATGGGGATGTTTGAGGTATCACACCATTACGCAAGAACCAAACGTACTTTTTCTACTTAGTGTTGCATTGACGAGCTACTTAGTACAGGATTTTTTCACAGAGTCGACAGCGCCAGAGTGGGCTGAACGAATAGAGACCGAGTATCAGAGAAGACCCGAAGCGTCGATACGCACTCGGACTCTGATAGAATTGATTGGCACGGTCAACTGGATCACGAGCCAGGGATCGCCTGCTCAAACGATCTGTCAACATTGCATTATCTTGGTTACAAGTACATCGAGCACGAGAACGAGACTTTCCAGGACTTCCTACGGCCTGCCGTGCCGGGTGCACAATATATATTCTCCGATATCGTACGAATATCCACAAGGCGACAGTGTTCTTTTTCCATGAGGGCGCACTTGTACTACATTGGCAATGGTTCACGTAGTGATATATATGTCCTCTACTATATGGGTACTCCTTTAACACCAACCAACATGATGGCCCGCTCCCTGGAAGAGATCCAGAGGCAGAATTATGAACAAGGTTACTATTCACGAATCGGATCCTTCAGTCTACTACACAAGAGAGTTACGAGATTTCGAGACTTGTGTCTTTCTTCAAGCAATTCACGATGTTTCTCGTTCGAACTACGTATCAAGACCAACTTAACTTGTTAAGCAAGTACGAGTTCCCAATATCCGAAACGCGCGGAAGTATTACACGAGCCCTATGTAGCTGTTATTAACACATGGGCATCTGAGCCTCAACCTTAATCATCCGAAGCTTGCATTTCCGCCCGTTTCACCATGTGTACAAACTTCGTACATACGTCCTCAAACACATGGTCCATGTTTCTGCTGCTCGTGTAATGACAGTGTAGCTCTCGTCGACGTGCATGACCAGATAGGGCCTAGGAGGTACTTGCGGACGGAGTTGTAAGGTGATGATGTATGCTTGAGTGGAATCGGTACCGTACCAAATCTATTGTATCCGCAGTTCGTTGCTCATAAGTAATCTTGAGGATCCATAGCTGGATGTCGAAAGGCAGGCGCCCTTCCATATGCCTGCATACGTCCATGATTGTATCTCGGCATATTATACCGATATCGAACCAACATAGCAAAGCTTGCAAGGTTTTGGCCGCAGTACATACAAGCTCAATACATGCTGATCAAGCCTGAGAAGGAACTCGGATCCTGAAATATCGAACCCAGCCACACCGATAGCTCCCATCTTGATCTTGTTACCGTCTCCACAAAATCTCGTATCCGAATATCCATTTGGACCCCAATACCCGGTTCCTGTAATCCCGACAAGACATTAGAGTGAGTCCATGTACTGAGCCGACGGCCTTTCCGCCTTCTTATCGATAATCGTAGCTAGCACCTTCCACATCCAGAAATAATCAACCTAGGTGATATTCTTGGCCCCATCGGACTTCGCCGCTAGATCAAACGGGGCTTGGTCAATCTCTTCCTCGAAAAGAAGAAAAAGACGGCTCAATCCCCATAATCAGGGACGAGAAGTGCTTTTTCAGACATCCTTCCATCACCATGAAGATCTCGTTGGCTGCCATTGCTCTCGTTGCGGCTGCTGAAGGCGTCAATGCTTGGGGCGCGTTGGGACATCAGACTGGTAAGATGCGCCACTCGCTCTATTCTGGCGGAACATTTGAGATGCCGTTCGCCAGAACTCTTCACTGACGCATGATGGCACAGTTGCGCTTCTCGCTCAGCAGTACCTCCTTCCAAAGACCATCAAGCAGGTCCGGTCGATCCTCGGCTCAGATATGAGCAAGCCCACCTATATGGGTGATGTCGCTCTCTGGGCCGATTCCTACCGTTACGAGGAGGAAGGCGCCTGGTCTGGAGGTCTCCACTTCATCAACGGGCAGGATGCTCCTCCTCCAGAATCCTGCAAGATCTTTTGGCCAACAGACTGCCCGCCCGAGGGGTGTGTCGTGAAGGCAATTGGAAACTACGTACGTCTCTATCACAGTTAGCAAAGGTCAGGATTCTGTAGCTAACAAACTCACCAGACTGAGCTTCTCAAGTCCCGCAAGACCTCCGACGCTGTTCGTTTCCAAGCCCTCAAGTTCGTCATCCACTTCCTCGGCGACATTGCTCAACCTCTCCACACCGAAGCCTACGGTGGCGGAGCCAACAACATCACCGTCTTCTTCAACGGCTACAAGACCAACCTCCACGCTGCCTGGGACACTGCCATTCCAAACTCCATCTTCGGTCTCCTTCCTAACGCAACCATCACATCTGGTGATGCCCTTGGTTTTGCCAACAACCTTGCGGCCGACATCAACATGGGCAAGTACGAGCATAGCATCTGGTCGTGGCTGAAGCACCACAACATCCTGAGTTTGTCGAGGGAGGAGAAGGCAGCGAGTGCTTGGGCGCAGGAAGCGAACCTGAAGGTTTGTGATGCAGCAATCAACATTCATCCAGAAAAATTGAACGGGACGGAGATTGGTCAGGGAGAGTATGTTGAGAGGGCGAGGGATGTGGTGGAGATGAGTATTGCGAGAGCGGGTATCAGGTTGGCGGGTTGGTTGAATTTGATCTACTCTGGCCGTACTGGGTTCGAGGGCATCAAGTGGTTGTAGAGAGAGGTATTCCAATAAAAGAGGCCGATTTCGGAATACGAATATTGATCGATGCTTTCTTGTACCAGATGTGGCCATGAATTGAACGTCGTTTGGTGGGTTGAAGTTGCGACGCTCATGATGCGAAAACCGATCATGTGCTGCCGAGAGTCGAAATACTAGTAGGGAAGGAGCAGATGCAATTGTAGTTGGGAGTCATCATAGAAGAGGGGTATCTCCTCGAATGGCGGAATAGGTAGGCTTTATCAGCCTAGCGTGAATGAGCTGGCAAGTTTGGCAGTTGACTGGAGCACCGAGAACCTTCTGAATGCAGAATGCTGACAAACTGTTCGACAGGCACCATACTTCTTTGTGATATTTTTTCCCTCCGTTTCTTTTGTCCTCTAACAAACACCACACCTGTATGTCAACGAACCGTTTCTCTTTCCCGTTGACTTTGGATCCTACCATCGGGTCTCGACGGCTTGCTCTTTCTCGTCTAGAACTTTTTGCTGTTTCTTCTCTGACTATTCCTTGACGCCCAATACTCTCACCAAAGCTTGAGGTGTTATTTTTCCCGCCAATACAGTGCCCTCATATCTCCTTCTTCTGAACTCTTGATCTGTTCACCATCTCACATTTCGCCACAATTCATATTGCTCCATCACATTAAGATCTCCTCTCGAAGATTTCACAACCCACAACCCAACATCCGCAAAGTCATCTCTAACTCGTCACACTTCACAACCTTTTCCCTGGTTGGTTCACTGTTTTTAGTTTTGAAGTTTGCTAACATTCCCAGGTCTCAACCATCGCCGCTCTTCAAACAATCCTTAAACGACGAGGCTCGCCATGGCACCAAAAGGGTCAAAGAAGGAGAAGGGCCAAAAGTCCACTACGCCCGAGAGTCGCGCTGATCTTGCTCCCAAAGAAAGTCGTACGGCGAGGGAAAAGTGGGACGCTAAAGAGTACCGAACTGTTGATGGAAAGAAGCTTAAGGATGCAAAGGGAATCATGATTCCACCAGGAGATCCCGGCCAGGTAATTCCGAATGAAGAATCTGAGAAGCCCGCCTCCCCAAACACCGATCCGCCTGAAGAGTCAAGGAGAAAAAGAAAGCTGCTCGACAAGGACTCGGCCATTAGTCAGACGACTACAAAAAAGATCAAAAGCACTGCCGAGAAGGCGGTTCCAGTCCTTCCAATCAAGCCGCTTCTAGAAATCGAAAGACATCAACACAAATTGAAAAAGAAGAATGAACAGAGGAGAGAACAAAAGAGCAACGACACCATGAAAGGTTGGCTTTCAGCGATTGAGGCATGTTGTTTCCACTTGGATCTACACACAGAAATCATGCAGCTGGCTGTGGTATCATACGGAACACTTTAGAAAGGTCACCAAGAGCTCCATGGCCGGCCAGTCATATTTCTCGATCCAAGGCAACACATTAAAGCAATTCTAGCAGGTTTGAGCACGCTTAGCTTTCTGATGCTTGGACTAACGGTTTACAGCTTCCTGCATCTTGTACGCCGTCAACAAATACCATTCAGAGCTCGATGAACAGCGCCTTATAACAATGCTTGAAGATAATCCATACCCATACGAGAAGAAGTATGGAGTGGCAGAACTGAAGGCGGCACTTATTCAGGTTCAAGCAGAACTACAGGTTATTAAGCCCCTACTCGATCGTTATTGGGATAAAGCAGGCAAATTCTTTCCTATCCAAAGAGTTCAGAGGCCGGTGTCTCTTGCTTCTATCGCCATCGACAAATGGGAGAAGCTCGGCAGACCTGAGGCTGGCAATATCTCTATGCTGGTTTCCATCTGTGACAAGATGAAGAAAGACGAGGAGATTTGTGAGCTGTGGAAGTATAATCAGATGGCACTTGCTGCAGTGATATTCCTTTCAGCGTTCATAGGAAATCCGGTGAGCGAGAAGGAGTTTTATACGCATGTTCCGAAGTCTTCTATCAGGAGGATCCAAAATATGCTTGCTTTACTCGAATACATGCAGGAAGCTCGGATGCGTTTTCTCGAGCCGGTTTGGATTGACAGAGGGAATGGGTCGCTGTCTAAGATGGATGAATCATTCAGGGTTTCTCGTTTGCTATCTCTGCTGAGAGCTCGCAGCAGCTGAGGTTACTCCTCATAGTTTGCCTTTTCCCAAATACTTTCACCCCTTTCTGTCGTTGGCATCGTGTGCCTGCTGCTTCTAGATAATTCGGTGCACTTCCGGTCCCTTGTTTCTTGTCTTCCTTTAGTTCGTTAGTACTTTTTATGCATGCGTCTTCCTGTCGGTCTCCTTAATACTTATGCTATTACCTTGCGCACTTGAACTTCACCCATAAGTACTACCTAGGTAGTTTCAATTTTATACCAGGGCATTTGTCTTTTCTTCTATAGTTTGTGTTAGTCTCTCTTCTCTGAGAAAATACCATGCAGCTCTCTGATCGTTAGCTAGGAACTTTGCCACGAGCCTTACTTTTGTGCCTCGTACTTCTCCTTTATACAAGTTTCGAGGTTTCGTATTACTTGCTTGCAGATCAACGAAAGTTAATCCGGATTGCTTCTTCATTCTGTTCACCGGAGTTATCGGTCTACCATGATTGCGAATCGATGCTTTGGATTGAGATAACCGATCCTCGCTAATTTATGGGGCTCTCTGCTTCAAAATGACTTTTACGCGTTAAGCACTTAGTACTTGCTACCTTTTCCCAAATTTGCTTCAAGTGAAGGACTTAAACCCCCAAGTCCACGTTTTCTTCATCACCTACCTCTCTACTGTCCTCAGAATCAGTAGCCGGGAATTTGGCAATTATCTCATCGTACTCCTTCACTGTCAGACCTTGCTTCTCGAGGAAGAGAACCCTCTCCGAAACAGTCATTTCAAATAGACATGACCAGCAAGACCACCAAATGTATCTCTTCAATCCCGTATGTATGTTAAAAAACCGAAATTCCATCCTTGACTGCAAATCTAGACACTGGATACACAAGATCCGGGGTTGGTCGAATGGCTCCTGATATGCCTCGAAGCAGCCGGGGATGCCTGCCTTAGGAAAAGGACTCCACACACGAAGAACAAAGTCCACCTCGCCTTCATCAACGCAATCGATATCGGTCTTTGTCAGATTGATTGGTATGCGTCCACTGGCAGTATCTCGGCCCATTTGCATCCAGAGCTTGTGGATGACCTTGCGGTACCCATATGAGTTTAGGATTATGTTGGGATAGGAAGTGATTTCCCGTCGTGTTTGGTTACATGTCCCTTTGAGCATGAGAAGGGCAAGTGCGGTGCACCACGAGTAGACCTCGAGTCGGATCTCGGTGGGGAGGAGAAGGAAGTCTCTAGATGGGTCCATATCCAGGCGGAAGCGAGGTGGTAGGAACAGGTTGCATCTGGCACTTTCTTTGCTTATAGAATCTGATCTAATCAGTGGATAGAGGATGATCTGTGCTTAATCCGGAGAAGCTGTGTGTGATTTGTTCCGCCAGGAGCGGCGTTGCGGCGATGCGGAGATGGACGGCGACGAAAGCGCAAGCTGCAAAGAAGGAAGGACTCCGAAGGAGGCCTGAAGTACCGGCACCATTCGAAAACTTCAATGCCAACAAAGAGATTTCCTTTTGTCTTTTCATTCCCTTTCACCCTCTCGACGCGTCAACCCTCACCAAGCCTCCATACGACCCGCCCTCTTTGATTGCCAACCACAAGTGTTCGTTCCTCTTCAGCACTTTCCTTTTCATTTTCTCTCGACTTATTCTCATCACGATCACATCTTCTTGTTACAGCATTTAACTGATCACACCGCATAGTCAAAGGATGGCTCCGCTAGGGAAACGTCTACATTCAGATACGGAGAAGGACCATGAGTCTGACTGGTCCGAACCTACTGCGACACCACCGTCCTCGCCTCTTACTGCACCACCGCTCCCTATTGCCGTGACAAAACGTCAAAGACTCAGGTCTCCACAGGATCTCTCCGTCTCCGACTGGCAGTATGGAAGTTCGCACCGACCTTTGTGGATCACAATCGAGAGAGTAAAGACTGGTCCGTTGAACACCCTGAATTGCCACTCCACTTCTAACTCTGATGCAGATGGGCTAGATGCCACACAACTGGCGATGAACCGTAGGACTGCCACAGAGACCAATTCCTTGGATACCCTCACAACTGTTGGAGGTGAATCCTTTATTCGCACCTTTCATCCGGCGTTCGAAGAGCGAGAGTATGTCGGAATGCTTGTTCTTCCTTCCGGCTGGCGAGCCTGGATTGTGGAGGATCCGTTCTCGGCACCGACAACACCCGTTGCCGGACTACTCGTCCATCTGATGCCACAGACAGTCCAACCATACTATCCTCCCTCCAAGTACAATGATCCGTTCGATAAGGCCCTCGATCCTAGACAGATCTGTTCGGACGCCGTCCTATCCAGACTTCTCGAGCTATTCTCGTATGCGATTGGATTTACAGTTTTCAAGGCCGGGGTTTTGAATGTTATGGTCCCTACAGGGAAGGGTCGCAAGCTACTCGAAAGCCTTCAACATTGGCCCGGCAGTTTGGGTGGATTGATAGTTGGACTGCAGGAACTGGAGTTGAGACCAACGGTACAACAGGTCAACTGGGGGACCGGCGCTGCCGCGACGGCGGGCGCCATATCCATGGGTGCTGTTGGGTTGAAATTGAGGATTGGGGGCAAGGTTGCTCTTACAGTCGCTACACATTGTTTTGTCGACCCGGCCTTAACTTTGACGACAAAAAATAACATCCAAGAACTCAGCAAGCGTATGGCCATTAAGGTTGTCATGAGCCGACCAGTTGCAGCGCTCTGCAAAACGAAGCCCGTGGCATGGTGCCTTAAGAAGTTCTCTGACAATTCCGCGTTGGGAAAACTGGTGTACCTAGGAAGCAGCAAGGAGCCTGTAAGTCATTCCACATCCTTCCCTCTGACAGTATAACTAATTGTCCTCTAGGTTGGAAGAATTACCGAGACGTTTGACAAACCTTCGACAGTCATCCCATACCCACATGGCTACCGACATGATCTTTCGTTGGTTACTCAGGAGGGAAAGCCACTGCCCGACATCACGCCGCCTGTCAACGGTCCAAGGCTACTGCCAGAATTTGCTCATCCCGCAGTCGCTCTCGCCGGTTCTCCAGTCTTCACTTTGGCATATGAAGCCAGCAGTCCCAATACGCCGAAACCAATTACAGGTCATGTTATATCAGATCTACAAAAGAACGAACTTGTAGAGGGCGTTCAGTACCTGTGGCAGGAAGGGCAATGGCAAAGAAGTTTGCTATGGCGAACTGAAAAGGATTATGAAACCGTGCAGGGAACCTCTGGATCTGTCCTGTGCGTTGGCTCACCCGACAGGATGGAGCCAGTACAAGCGGTACTGTTCCAAAATTACGAGACACCGTTTCCGTTCCCATGGGCGTTGAAGTATACGGAGCCTCAACCGCTCGATCATTATCGGGATACGCTTGAACGACCACCAGGCCCGCTTAAGACTGTATCTCCCACTCTCTTCTGCCTCAAAGGAGGTTTTTTCTTGCCCGAGGAGATCCAGAAGGCTACTATTATTGCCGCCCGCGTCGGTAATTAATCAGACTTGGTTCTAGACTGAGAGATTGTTCAAGTTCATCACATATTTTGATTTCACCCTTCTATCTTTCTTCTCTGCCTTGACCCACCTCACCATATTTACTGTTGGTCCTCTGTTATGTACGCAAGAGCAGCGCTTTTTGAATCTTGCTTTTCGTGCTCTGAGAAGTTATGTCCAAGGTGCTTTGTTATGTCTGTTTTTTGATAGCGGTTATACCAATTGTCGTTGTGGTTGCTTTCTTACTCCATTCAAAGTTGCATGGGGGATTCAAAGAAGCTTTAGTTTCTGATATCCTGCAATTATTATGAGGCTTTCGAGCTTTCTCTGTTATGTCTGTAACGTTTCCCAAGACTGGATCGAAGTTGCATGCATGGTTTTCAGGGAATTCTGTTTTATTCCGCACTCACGTTTGTCCGACGTATGCATGCTTAAGTCGTACATCTTCCTTATTGCGTACAAAATGACCCTCTGGTTTAGTGCAGTTTATTTCCTTCTTTACTTGCTTCCTTACCGAGAAGTCCTGCTTCTTTCTGAGATGCATTGATGGAGGAAAAGCCTCTCACTAAGTACTTAAGTAGTTTATACCCATGATTGGTGGTGATCTATCCTCTCTCGGTTGCTTCATTCCCTCCACGTCCATCGGTGTTATGTACTAGCTCAGCTAATCAGCCACTTCCTAGATCCTCAAACTCGGATACTTCATCCCCCCCACAATGAATAAACTTAAGCTCGAGCACCAGCTGTACCAGTTCCTCAATTAGACCCCCATTCCCAGCGACTCTAGCTCCATACTTATATAGTGATCTGGTAAAAATGCTTCCTATTAAACCTTCCACATATCACTTCAGCCATCTTTTTTGTGAGATCCCCCCGGGCCTTCAAAAACGACCATCGCTCTGAGTAGTCCATTTTCCAGATACAGTGATTACAACATTCCCAAATATAAAGGGAATAATACTTGCCTAAACCGTTACCAATGGAGTCAGAGCATTTGAATGCTACATCGGGTTTCACACAACCGCAGGATCTACACAATATGCGGTCCATATTGCGGGTTGGTTCTTGCCGATAGGTAGGGGCCCGCGCTGGTCGCGGGAAAGGGCACCATGTGTTGATGAAGAAGTCTACTTCATCCTTATCCACCTTTTCGATGTGCCTCAGTGTAAGATCGATGGGTGTTTTTGGCATCGGGAGAGGTTTTAAACTCACGTCCCCCTTCTTGTAGCCGAATGAATCCCAAAATATTCTGGGGCGAGACTTGATCTCTTGGCGTATTTGCATGCATGTCGCCTTCAACATCAGAAGAGAAAGGGCGGTGCAGCATTCGTAGATGTCGAGTCGCATCTCGGCTGGAAGCGAGAGAAAAGTTGTGGTTTTGTCCATATCGATCGATCGATGGTTGAGAGTTGTAGGAAATGATACTTAGTGAGAGCTGCTTATATCGATGGGTAACTTGCGGCTGTCATTTTATATATCTTCGGTTTTTATATATCTGTGTTCGTGAGACATGTACACATTTCAAAGTTCGGAAGTGCTAGATTGTTTCTGGCCTTACCACCTCGAATAATTCTTAGTAGAAGTGGCGGAGTTCGAACCACCACGAATCGTGCTTCACTGGCAGCTCAGATCGATCAGGATGGAACAGTTTTTCGATCAATCGACTTGAGAAATACAACATGCCATGTAGAAAATGCTCTGAAATCCTACAGACGCTCACAAGCAATCCTTCTTCCATGAGAAACGAATAGGCAAACGTGCACGTGGCTACCCAAGGTAAACTGAGTGTGATTTGGTTCGCCAAGAGCGGAGATGGGCGCTGGAGAAAGAGCATTGCAAAGAACTTAAGGATGGAGGCCTGAACACCAAGTTTCTTCTCTCCAAAAACAAAGCAAACGCAACATGGAGAGATCACTGGCAACAGAACAGCCATTCAACTCTTTCAACACTGCACCCCGGCTTTGCACATTAAAGAGCAACATCAGCAAAACGCCAGGCGAATCTACGATCCAGCTACTTTTTTACACTCACGTTTGCCATACTGGATAGAACGATGAACCCCAGAAAGCGCTCTCATCCCGACACACCGATGGATGACCGTTATGACTTGGAGCCGCCAGTGACGCCAACACAGCTTGGTCCGATAGTAGTCGCAAGAAGCTTGCCAGTCAGTCCATATGGCCTGAAAAAACAGAGGCTTAAGTCTCCACAAGATCTGGCCGAAACGGACATCCAGTTTGGTTGTTACTGGGAGACTTTGGTGATTGGTGTTGATAGAGTGTCAACCGGTACGTCACATTGAAGGCCCTGAGATATTGCCCCAGTTCTAAACTTATCGCAGACGGACTTAAGGAATCGCAACTACTACGCAATCGAGAAATAGCGAGGTCAGTAACATGTTTCGATACGCTTAGCACCATCGGAGGCGAGCGTTTCGTCCGTACCTTTCACCCCTCATTCGAAGATACTCACTACGTCGGCATGTTTATCCACCCATCTGGATACCGACATTGGATAGTCGTGGACCCTTCTTTGGCGCCGACAACGGCCATTGCTGGTTTGTATGTACACCTACGGCCAATTGTGCTCCCGCCATACTTCAGATTCTGGACATATGGAGATCCCTTTAGAGAGTTCATCGATCCACGCAAAATGTTGGCTGATGGCGTTCTTTCCCAACTCAGAGAGTTGTTTCCTTTTGCTGTTGGATGTACTGTATACAAAGGGGGTGTTATCAACATCATCGTACCAAAGGGGGAAGGACAGTACCTCGTCGAAGCGCTACCAACATGGCCTGGGACTTTAGGAGGGCTGGAGGTTGGAACTGAAGAGCTGAATATCCATACCACGCAGGGTGATGATCATATCAGGGATACAAGTGCTGTACGTGGTACTTCGGACGAGTATATTCCGAAGGGCGCAGTGGGTCTAAAGATGCGGATAGGTGATGGGGCAGACTCAGTTACGGCATTGTCCGTGACTACACACTGCTTCGTTAAAGTCCCTAAGGGCCCCAAAAACGATAGAGCTCTAAAAAAGCTGGCGAAAAGTTTTGCAATTGGAGTAGCTCTGACCAGGCCGATTGTCGCTCTGTCAAGAACTAAGCCCGTTGCTTGGTGTTTGAAAAGAATAACTGATAGCTCAGCGTTGGGGAAAAGAGTCTTTTCTGTTGACAGATCAGAGCCTGTGAGAGAATCCCAACCTCGGTTATCCTTCGTTCTAACTGTCATCCAGGTCGGTCAAATCACAAGAAGCTATGATGATCCGTCATCAATAGTTCCCTATCCGCATGGCTACAGACATGATTTATCCTTGGTAACCCAAGAAGGTGAGCAATCTCGACTGGCAGGAATCGTACAAGCACCATCACCTGATGGAGTACAACTTTGTCCCAAATTTGCCCAACCGGAAGCTGCTCTTGCCGGTAGTCGTGCCTTTACTCTACACCAGGGCGATCAGGTCAAGGACTACGGTAGCTCGAGGGCTTCCGCGAGACATGACTTGTCTATTGTGCAAAAGGAAGTAGTAGTTGAAGCTACGCAGTACCTGTGGCAGAACAATCAGGTTAGACGAAGCCTACTGTGGAGAACCAATACCGAAGACAAATCCATCGAAGAAGCATCTGGATCAGTGTTGTGCATCGAATCTCCAGAAGGTAATGGCATGGCGTCATCCGAATCTCAAGCTGTACTGCTTGAGAATTTTAAAACGCCATTTCCTTTTCCGTGGGACACATACATGCATCCGGCTGAAAAGAAAGCTAAAGCGCAACAGACGTCGACAACTAGTTCAGAAACTGATCGGATTCAATGTTGTCTAAAAGGAGGGTTTTTCTTGCCGGATGATGTCAAGGCTGCTACTATTCTTGGTGCCCATATCTACAGTCGTGCTTGATCTGCGGTGCCCTGAGCCGTTGCCTTTGCTTTCGTGAGAGCTTTCATTTCATCTGCACTGCACGTGCATGAACCATCAATACGTTCTTTGCAATAAGGAGCAAGAATTGGCCTTTCTCCTAAACGAAGTACTTATGGGCACGTAGCCAAGCTTAGCCAAAATATACATGTACGTACCTACTTAATACACCCTTCTTGCTATTACCTACTCGAAATACTGGTACTTTCCTCACTTTAGCTCTACAGCTTTATTTTCTGCATATCTGGTCTGGTGCATGGATGTTGGGGAGATCGAGAGCTTGCGTCTTTCACTTTGCTTTTTCACTTTGCTTTTTCACTTTGCTTTTTCACTTTGCTTCTTTCACTTTGCTATATATACCTGCAATCAGGATCAAATCAAGTAACGAGGCAATGAGGCTCGGAAGTTCTCATGCGTATACGAGTACGAGTCTATCGCAGAAACTTTCTCTGTATTGCAACCAATTGCAAGGACTTACCCCAATATCTTTAGCAGATACTGCCCAACTCAGTTAAGCTAAATAACCTTCCGGTCCCTATGAATCTTCCATCATCCTCTCCAAAATTCTATCCATTTCCGCGTACTTGGCCCTTATTCGATAGCCTTCCTGGATATCATCGATTTCCCTATCCGTGAGATCCCCCCCAGACACTAGAAACGCCTTTATCTGTAAAGGACTCATGTTCTCCAGACACGAAGAACAAGCGTCCCAAACGTACTCGCACCGCGGCCGCGTTCCTAGCTCCATCATGAATCGAAAGATCAAGTTTCTAAAATCACGTCTTGCTTTCAGGCAAGAACACGACCTACAAAGGAAACGCTCCTGATCAAACGGATATCGGTGCCACCTGTAGTAGTTTTGATCGCGCTGCTTTGGAAAAGGGCTCCATCTCTTGACGACGAATTCTGCCTCGCCTCCATCGACTTTACTGATGTTGTTCTTTGTGAGATCCGGCTGGGTTGCACCCAAGTAATTGTTGTACCCGAATGCTTTCGTGAATATGCTGGGACGGGATTTGATCTCTTGGTGTATCTGCATGCATGCCCCCTTGAGCATGAGAAGGGATAGTGCGCTGCACCACGAATACACTTCTAGTCGAAGTTCTACTGGGAGGGAGAGAAAGGATTTGGCTCTGTCGGATCCCATCGTTATAACTAGACCTGTTGGATTTCTGAGTGATGTGTAGAAGCGGCTTAGGTTGCGTGCACCTGCCACGTTACCTCCTCGATATTTGCTCTGAAATCAAAGACCGAAACGTGGCCACAAGATTCGGAGATCGAACACAGGCCTAGTTCGCTTCGCGGTCACATAGGAAGTACATGGAGGTGGTGCAAATGGTTTGAATATCAAAACACACCCATTGGCCATGAATGATCATGATCAATCGATCCTTCTCCCATGAGGAACAAATAGGTATTCCCCCGTCTTTGTACTCATACACCCAGACGGGACCATCCACAGCATTATCATCTTCCACTGCACTATCAAACGATTGCGCAACCTCTAATCCAAACAACCAATACTGAAGACACAACCCTTAAGCACCAGTCTCGGGAGCGGTATAAGAGCATCCTCTCGCCCCGTAGCACCCGCTCAAGCAATTATTAAGAACCTCCTCTCCATGGACCCAGGCGTTGATACAAAAGAAGTTGCATCCGGCATAAATATCTCGTTCGATCTCAGGACCGTGTTGGCTGCAATTCCAGCCGGGAACTCCTAGAAAAAAAGAATAGAGGTCAACCAGAGGCCTCGAAGAGAGTATGGGGAGCGAGGTACGTACTTGGACCTTCGTAGTTGGCTTGGGGAGTGGGGAGGGCGGCGGCTGTGGCGAAGACGGCGCACAAGAGGACAGAAAGGGCGATGGAAAGCTTCATGTTGAGGAGTGGCTGATGGTGGGTATGTGGGAAGAGTTGAAGGTGGTTCGAGGAGGATTGGAGATGGAGGTAGTTGGTAATTTGATGGATGGGGAAGTTATCGACTGCGGATTGCCCTGAACTTATACACAATCCATAACCGAGGACAAAGTCCCTGAAGAATCAGTACCGGTGGCTGGACTCTGGAGAAATGGCAGCATGAACTGACAAGAATCTCAGAAGCAACAATCTCGCCCCATCCTATGCAGAATCCCAGACTCGTATCTGCATCCAACTTGCCATCAAGCAAGCACCAAACCTTATCCATAGCTCCCCTTCCCGATCTCAACAAAATAGGCGTGCTGAACCGTCCTTTGAAACGCTAGTGGGAAGAACAAAGCTTATTTTGCAGTTGAGGTGGCGCTCGGCACTGTCAAGCATTGCGGGATTGTCGATGGGGTGCATAAGGTCCTGTCGTACAAGATCGTGGGGTGTTGTCAGCCCTAGCCAAGTTCCACTGTTGAGATTGGTCATCATCCTTGTTGTGGCTGCATTTGGCTGACTATGATTCGGGAAGTAATGGCAAAGCAAATAACGGACGTTGAGGGCAAAGTAGATAACGAACGTCGAGATGAGAAACATCGAAAGGAGGACTGTAAAAACACAAACTGAGATGTTGGATATAGCTTCATGACGTCGGTTCTAGAATAGCGTCAGTAGGAACACGGATGATGCTGTATACTTGAAGGTGAGGTTGAGGAGATGAGGGATAACTTTGCTGAAGCCACTGAGACGAAACACGACTACACTGTCTTTATACGAGAGAAACGACAACATTGATCTGCAGTACATCCAGACTGAAAGTCCTCGTAGAAATTCTACATCTGCATGTCGACTTCTTCGTACCCATCCGGTCCATATCCACCGGAGAAGTCCCTAAAGTCGTCAGCATTTGCCCATCCGGAGTTCCCGACTACACATCCAATTTATACCGACCTCCTCCCAAGCCCTTCTACCGTCCGCAAAACACCTACACACCAATCATGAAGATCCTTCTGTCCCTCCCGCTCCTCCTCCCCCTAGTCACCGCCCAACTCCCCACTCCCCAAGCCTGCCACGATATCCACCACTTCCTCGCCCGTGGCACCGACGAATCCTACCCCAGCTTCCTCGGCTACCTCGTCGACGGCGTCTGCTCACCCATCCTCAACGCCGAAGTTCCCGATGGCACAAGCTGCGGATACCAAGACATTATCTACCCCGCCACATTCCATGAATATTGCGACTCGGTGCTGCAGGGGAGCACGTACGCAAAGGCGGCGTTGAAGGAGTATGCGGACAGGTGTCCGGGGAGTAAAACTGTGCTAGTTGGGTGGAGCCAGGGAGCGCAGGTATTGGGGGATGCGTTGGCTGGGGGTGGAGGCCATATGCCGATTGTGGAGTGTGAGATGGCGAAGAGTTTGCCGATTTCGTCGGAGTCGCCGGCGGCAAAACAGAGTATGGCTTCGGGGAATGTTGGTAGTGCTATGCTGACTGGATGTAGTCAAGGCGATTGTCTTTTTCGGAGACACGAGGCATGTCAAGGGCGAGCCATATAATGCTGGGAGTGGTGCCTCATTCAACGGCGTAAGTCGCTCCTACTGCCCGTTAGCCTGGGTCTATGACGCTGATTTGAATAGGTTGCACCTCGCACTTCTGAGATGTTGGCGAATCTCAAAAAGTACTCTGACGTGATGCAGTCGTATTGCAACTTTGGAGATCCATACTGCGCTACGCTTTCACAGCCAGATGCAAATAACACTGCCCAACATGAGCCAGATGCGTACAAGGAGAAGCATATGGAGGATGCCATTGGCTTTGTCCGTCGGCAGATTGCAATCGAGTATAACACCTAGGATCTTAAGTCTGAGATTTATCGGAAGAGAAAGACAGGGTTTATGGGATGATGGTTCTGGAGAACAGAACAAACTGTCTTTAATATTGCTGTCTTGGTGCCGCATGCCTTTCAGGCTTTGGGCAGTAAATCTACAGCCACTGATCAGTCAAGCGCGTAGTTTTCCAGGAATATAACAATGTTGATTCAACGCACCTCATACTGTTGCCAGTGCTGATGTACAGGCCCGTCATTATGATCTACCTCGGTATCACCTTCAAATCCTCCAGCCCTAAACCATTGATGATGTCCTACTAGTATAGGGTTGACGTCGATATTCCAACAACCAACTTGTGCCTGAATCTGCATGAAAGAATAACGACAAACGGTGTTCCAGAAGATCACAATGACCGGATGTAATCGTACGATACTTCTATAACCATCCTTATAGTCGGTCTTCAACAAGCACCGATACACCGTCCTGCTCCGTAGATCCGCCTTACATTCCCATTCCATTCTTTCAAAGGCGCAGCAGTTGAGCCCGTAGCCACAATCACTCGTTTCCAGCAACCAGCCTAAGGTCCAAACAACAATGCTTCCCAGCTCCATCTTCCTCTTCTCCATCCTCGGCCTATCCAGTGCCTATCCCCAACGGACAGGTAACCAACTCCCCTGTGAAGACGTCCACATCTTCATCGCCAGAGGCAGCACCGAACCCTTCCCCGGTCGCCAAGGTGCCCAAGTCGACGCCATCTGCTCCGGCCTCCCCTCCTGCGGGTACGAAGACATCATCTATCCCGCAACCTACGAGGACTACTGCAATTCAGTAGCGATCGGTGCAGCAAACGGACAAAAGGCGATGGCGGACTATGTTGAAAGATGTCCAGACTCGAAGCTCGTGCTGACGGGGTATTCCCAGGGGGCTCATGTTGTGGGTGATATTGTCGGTGGGGGTGGAGGGTATGGTGGGGCGGCCGTGGGATGTTTGCAGCCGGTGAATCCGCCGTTGAAGAGGGATGCGGCACCGGGGAGAAATCGTAAGTTTGTCTTCTTTGTGAGGGATGGGTGCTGACGGGGGCTAGTTGTTGCGGCTCTTATCCTTGGTGATGTTCGCCATACAGGTAACCAGAGTTACAACATTGGGAGTGGTTCGAGCAAAGATGGTGTAAGTTTGCTATGCGATCGATTGTTTGGTACTGACTTTCGACATAGGCCTGGCCGAGATCGGAGGAGCTGCTAACAGGGTTGGAACCATTTGCTGATGTGCTGGGGAGTTGGTGTGATGCTGTTGATCCTGTTTGTGCTGGAGGAAATGATGGCGAGGCACATACGACGCTGTACTTTACGCCGGAGGCTTTGGGCGAAATGGCGGAGTTTGTAAAGAGCAGGTTGTAACTTGGTTGGTGACCGAGTATGGTAGAAGTGATTGAACGAAGGAAATTGAGACGAGTTTGTTTTGGGCTGCAGAGCCTGTCTCCACCAAGTAATTATTTGCCTGCAGGAGGAGCACAACTCCGAAGGGCCTAGTCTAAAGCATTCTATAACCAGCAATAAAGAAGAATAATCATCAAGGGGTCCCTAGCTCAACAGTTGTGTACGTGTGTAAACATGGAGAACTGAACCCAAATCGGAGGGGCCCCAGTTCGATTCCCATTCAAAGAAGTGGGATCGGCAGTGAATAGGGCGTCGGCTTGCGGCGTCCGAACACTTTTGCTGGAGCTTCCAGACTCTTCTATGACATAACTCGCCATTAAGAAGAATAGTTGTAAAGGGGCCCCTAGCTTAACAGTTGTGTACGTGTGAAAACATGGAGAACTGCACCCAAATCGGAGGGGGGCCCAGTTCGATTCCCATTCAAAGAAGTGGGATCGGCAGTGAGTAGGGCGCCGGCTTGCGGCGTCCGAACACTTTTGCTGGAGCTTCCAGACACTCTGGTAAGATCTTATGCATTTCATTTTGCGCTCAAAACATTGCTTCTCATAATTGAGATACTGAGGCTTCCGGCATCATCTCATAATTGAGATACTGAGGCTTCCGGCATCTCCGTATACATAGTTGTTCCCCCTTCCTCTACTACTTCTCAAGAAGGACAACAAAAAGACCAGTCGACGAGAGCAGGATTTGAACCTGCGCATCCAGAGGATAACAGATAGTTGGTCCACCAACTGGGTGATAAGTTCTAATCTGTCGCTTTAGACCACTCAGCCATCTCGCCCTGTACGGAGAAGCTGGAAGTGTAATCTGTCTTAGGAAATACCAACTGCATCGAATCCGAACTGGGAAGGAAGCCCAGAAGTATTTTATAGCCCTAGCCCTGATGCTTCGGGGGATTGAGATGAGGCCAGGCCCGGTTGAGCTTAGCACAGCTTATTAATTCAGCCCAAGACGACCCTGCAATTGTGAACGTCATCCAGGCCCTTCGTCTGATCACCGAAATTTTGGCTCGTGAAACTCAAAGCCCGCCTCAAATGTCGTCTCGCTCGATAGCTTCCAAGCAGGTCGTGTAGACTCAATTCCCGAATTATCAATATACTCGGGGTCCCGTTGTTCAATATATCTTCAGTCCGAGCTCGGCCTTTCATTTAATCCAGGGCCATATCCGTAATCAATAACGTGCTTTTTACGTTGCATCATCCCAGTGGCCGACCCCGCCGTTGCGCCGAGTCTGTATCTCTTCCCTCATCCCCCGTGCTCCTTCTAGAAAAGTACAACCTCAACCTTGAACCACCACCCATTTCCATCTCACCTCATCCTCTCACCTTCTTGACCGAGTCCCCGGGATTTGAATTCCAAATCACCTTCGTTTTCCTCCTCCCCTCACCTTCCCCACCAAAACCGACAAGCTGTCTCCTCTACTTAAATCAACCCTCCGCCCCTCGTTGTTGGGCCGTATCTCCACCTCGTCATCGCGGAGAATCACAAGCATCGGTTCCTCTCGTACCTTTTCCATCCTGTCGCAATCCAGCAGCAACACAACAACCTCAACGTCACGAACCACGGCGCAACCAACGTCCCCGTCCGCAAGAGCAGCCCAACTTACAAGACACTTTTCGACCACACCACGCACAATGGCGCCCATCGACAAGATTGAGGAGGAGTTTGACTACCTGGTTATTGGAGGTGGAAGTGGAGGACTGGCCAGTGCAAGAAGGGCGAGCAAGCTCTATGGTGTCAAGGCTGCCATCATTGAGAAGGCTAGGCTGGGTGGAACATGTGTCAATGTCGGGTATGTGCATCTCCCATCTGTCATGGAGGAGTCTTGAGGATCAGAAGATGATGATGGCGGGGTACTCGAGACCCCACCAACAGAGCTCGTCAAGACCCTCGCTTCCCTCAACACCAGCTAACCGAAACTCTTCAGCTGTGTCCCCAAGAAGGTAACCTGGTATGCTGCCGATCTCGCTGAGAAGCTCAAGGAGGCCAAACACTACGGCTTTGAGAACATCGGCACCCCCACCTTCAACTGGAACGAACACAAGACCAAGCGTGATGCCTACATCCACCGTCTCAACGGCATCTATGAGCGCAACCTCCAGAACGACAAGGTCACCTACATTGCCGGTATTGGATCCTTCGTTGGCCAGAACGAAGTTGAGGTCACCGCCGATGATGGAACCAAGAAGGTCTACAGAGGAAAAAAGATCCTGATCGCAGTCGGTAAGTCACCATCCTTCCCCGGCATCGCCGTCAATTGCTAACCATTATCCCCAGGTGGACATCCCGACATCCCCAAGATTCCCGGTGCCGAGCACGGCCTCACCTCCGACGGCTTCTTTGAACTCGAGCACCAGCCCAAGCGCGTCGCCCTCGTCGGTGCCGGCTACATCGCCATCGAGTTGGCCGGTATGTTCCGTGCCCTCGGCTCGGAAGTCCACCTCTTCATCCGCCACGACAGCTTCCTCCGCTCCTTTGACCCCATGGTCCAGGAAGTCGTCACCAAGCACTACGAACACATGGGCATCAAGATCCACCGCCAATCCTCCCAACAAGCCATCCACAAGGACGAGTCAACCGGCACCCTAACAATCGACTACAAGGACAAGGACGCCCCAGACGGCAGCAAGCTCGAAGTTGATACCCTCGTCTGGGCCATTGGCCGAAAGCCCGATACCCCATGGCTTGGTCTCGACAAGCCCGGTGTCCAAGTCGACGCCCAAGGCTACGTCAAGGCCGATGACTACCAAAACACCAACGTAACCGACATCTACTCCCTCGGCGACGTGGTCGGCAAAGTGGAACTCACCCCCGTCGCCATTGCCGCCGGTCGCCGCCTCGCCGACCGTCTCTTTGGCGGCCCCCAATTCTCCACCCGCAAACTCGACTACAACAACGTCCCCTCCGTCGTCTTTGCCCACCCCGAAGTCGGCTCAATGGGTCTCAACGAGCCCGAGGCCGTCGAGAAGTACGGCAAGGAGAATGTCAAGGTTTACAACTCGGGCTTCACCGCAATGTATTATGCTATGATGCCACAGGAGGAGAAGGCACCGACAAAGTACAAGTTGATTTGCGTCGGGCCGGAGGAGAAGGTTGTGGGACTGCATATTGTTGGTATGGGAAGTGCGGAGATTTTGCAAGGCTTCGGCGTGGCGATCAAGATGGGGGCGACGAAGCAGGACTTTGACAACTGTGTGGCTATTCATCCTACAAGTGCGGAGGAGTTGGTGACGATGGTGTAGAGAGGCGGTGCTGGGGGACTTTGAATGGATAGCAGGGAAGAGTAATGGAAGGGGTGTAGATTGTGGAGTCAAAATAATGAGTGCTGTCCCACCCATGTGAGATTTCGAGAGTGGATGTTTGTGAACTTGTGCCCCGAGTCTGAAATGAGTCTTCTTGAACAAACAACAACTGGGCCTATATCCTGCTGATGCTGGTATCCCAAAATCCCGTATATGAGAGAATAATTAAAAGCCTTTTATTAACAAACCAGAACCGAGAATAGCCCAACACGCTCGTATAAAACATCATACATGCAGGGTAAAGGTACAGAAAATCCGCAGAGAAAAAAAAGAGCCCATGGTAACGTGGCCACATCATCACATATGCGTCCCGGCCCACTCTATCCCTAACAATCATGACAGCATGTCATCATCCCTTTCATCTTCCCTCTACAGATCCTTCTTTCCCGCCTTCTCCTTCTCCCCCTCCCCCTCCACCTTCGCCTCCAAAGGCGCAACCTTCTCCCTCCCCACCGTACTAGCCCACACCCAAGCCACCGCCGCCCCGAGAAGTTCAACTACTGCCCCAACAGCCATCATCCACACATTCACCGAGACGGAGCCGCTTGGACACTTGGGGAAGGCGAGCACCCACTCGATGTAGCCGGGCACGGCGCCCTTCGGGAGGTGGAAGACGGGCGTGCGGAGGTAGTAGAATTGCAGGACGAGCTTGACGCCGGTGGTGAGGATGCGTTTCGAGGTGGAGGCGAGGGTGCTGTGGGTGGATTTGTGGGATTCGAGGGCTTTCTCTGTTGTTGGGGGTGGGTGGGTTAGTTTATTTAGGTACTCTGGACAGTTTTTGCGGAGGGGAGTAGGATGGGGAGAGAGAGTAATAAGAGCAACAGGTGGGTATAGGGGGGAAGTTGCGTACTGGATTTCTCAAAGTCGGCGAGGAGCTTGTCTTCCTTGCGCTTCAGCTTGGCCCATTTGGCGAACTCGTCTTGACTAGAGGTGGCCCGGAGCTGGCCGCGGAGCGTGAGGACTTCGCGTTGGAGCTTGCGGTGGGTGGCTTGTTGTTTTGCGGCGGAGGAGCCGGGGATGAGGGTTGCTAGTTGCCATATCTAAGTATAGAAGGTGGGGTCAGTATTGATTGTTGTTGTTGTTGTTGATGAAAAAAGTGGTCAAGTTTGCGCCGTGTTCGAGATGGAGATGCGGACATGGTGGCATGACCGAATGGTTGGTGAGGGAAGGTGGAGAGGGCGGTGAGACGTACCAGGGCTTGTAGAGTCTGTGTTGAGACGAGAGAGAGGAGGTAGGAGAGGACTGTGGTGGCTATGGTGAGGAATAGGAGGAATGTCGAGGGCATTTTGGCGGTTGTGGGGTGGTGTTGAGGTTGTGGAAAGTGTTCAGATGTGTTGGAGGTTTATCGTCACTCAAGTAGCTTTGGTGTTACGTTGGACAGGTGGCCTGTGTGACAGGGCTGAATGGACAGGAGGACAGGCAACGATCGCTGAGAGGATGAGAGGATGAGCGGAAGTTTGGCTCAGTCAAACGGATAGAAAGTTCAAGTCAGGAGAGGACACGCAAAGAGAGCAGAGACCGATTTCGACACGAAAATTATGGTGATGATGTTTGATATTGCTATGTACTCTAAAACTACAATCCATTCCTCCTCAAACAAGATGTCTGTCCATTCTCTGAATTCTTTTTTTGATTCTAAAGGCCATCCTGCTATCCCATGCCGCTCAACAACAGTATAACCATTGAAGCAGTGACGATAACAGGGCAGTTCTGGACGTTGCGAGATGCTTTCTTTCGGCTTAAAACTTTTTGACCTCAGTGGCTATCGAAGACAAGCCACCAAGGCTTCGAAAGTGCCTGTGTTGTATTTGGATGCGCGCGGATCACTGGGGGGGACAGACGGAACGGTGGCTGATGGTAATTGAAATTGAATTGTCTGGATATACAAAGTCGCGAGTGCTGTGATGTCGAATTGTGTTGAGACGCCAGGATGCGTTCGTCGTGAGATGTCGAGATGTTTTGAGTTGAGCACCGCAGAAAGTCTCTGCAGCGATTTTTATGTCCACTAGCCCCTTGGCGCTGGCCGCCAGGTGATTTTAGCCTTGGCGGCGGCCTAGGGCGGCCTGAATACATGTCAGTCGCAAATCGTCAACACGACACCAAACTTCAACATCATCAACAAAACAAAACAATGACGGGCAAACCACTGAGCCACAGAGAGATTTGGGATGATTCGACGATAGTGAGCAGCTGGGAATATCTTCTCAACGAGTACAAGGTAAAAATTTCCCCTCACCGCTCGAACCTTCGCTAACGAGGACCCAGAAATACCATAGCATAGAGGCGACAGGCGGAAATCTCGAAGCTGCCGTCAAAGAGTTTGCCGAGAAGCAAGACAGGACGGAAAAACAACCACAAGATGCACAAGCCGACACCTCGGCTCCCACCGAGGCCGCACCACCGGCACCTCCATCTGAGCAAGTCGCGGTAGCCGAACAGCAACAAGATAAGGACGAGACTATGGCAGAGGCTGAACCCGTTCCTGTCGATACCACAACAACGGTAAGTTTAAAGTTTTGTGCCTGCATGAATCCAAAACTTGCTGGACCAGGGTTACTGACGATGAATAGGCCCCACCGACATCAAACGGACTTGCAGGATCAGACCACTCTGAAGTCCAAGAGCAGGGACCATCTACGAAGGCTGCTGTCCCACAGCCCCCGCCATTCCCGTTCATGCCAGGCACGAACCTAGGTAATGCAGATTCCGAGTTTGAGATCTTGTTGGATGTTGCTAACTTTGGAATCCCAGCGGAGAATGAAGAGATGAAAAACTTGATGATGGCTTGGTACTATGCTGGCTACTACACGGGTCTACACGAGGGTCAACAAAAGGCTCAACAACAATCAAAGTAATGGTGAGAGAAGGAAGGAAGGCTGTGGAGTTATTCTTATATTTGGAGGGCTTAAAATACCGCGAGAGATCTACATCGAGGTATGTGTTGTAGTTGCTTGCCATAATGATGACATACCAACCAAATCTAGAGCTTCCAAGCCCAAAATCCACATGTGCGGAAGTTACCATCAGGTATCTCTGGACTGCAGTCGTACCAAACCGAATAAGGGTCCTGATGTCCGGGCGACGAGATTTAAAGTTGCCAATCAATCGTGGTTTATGCGCTGCAAAGTATCTCCATTCCGACAGAGTTTTCTCCCAAGGTACTCAGAGCAACTGGTAAAACACACCAAGGCTCAGGAAGAACAAACTTTATCGAGCTCAAGAGTTTTGAGGTTACAGAGACAAGCACATGGGTTGCCAAACAACTTCCCTTCATTTGCTAGCGCAAAACTCTAAATCTTTCTACGGAGAAAACTAGTGAGTTGAGCAGTCTTCTACGGCTTGATTGCAGCCTAATCTACTGAATCCTAGCGAGAAGGCTTGTCTTGTGAAGGTGCTCGAACTGCGTTGAAACATGAGCAGACGTTTTGTCCTCCGCCCCTGGCTGTTGGCGCTTGCTCATTTCAGCCTTGGCCCCGAGCGAAGCGAAACGTGACCTTTGCACCGAGCGCGGAAAGAACGGCACAGGAAGTTCACAATCGATGATTCTGGACGGGAAGCTGCATTCACTTTCTGTCACAACTCGCCTCTCGACAACATATTGATGTTGTTGAAGCTTTGCATGTCACATTTCGTCTGATTCGCGTCGTCGAGCGAAGGCAATCTCGAAATCACGTGGCTAATTTCGGAGGTTTTCGAGGCCCGTGGGCACTATATTTTGAGTGCTGATCCCTGTTGCTGGGAGATCCAAAACAAAGTTTGACACACCACCCCAGACAAGGAGAAGCGAGTGCTCGTTTATCAACGGTTTTCTGTCGATAGAGCGTCTAGCGTTTTGCTCTCTGTCAACGAGGGTTTTGGAGGCTTATCGTTTCCTAAACCGTTGTTTCTGTGTGCTTTTCAGTGGTTGGATGGACGCTGCTTCACGACCGGAGCCTTCTGGCGAATCAAACGCGGCGCATGAACGACATATGCAGTCGAAATAAACTCTCTTGGGCTGCAGAAACGATGCCCGCCACGGTATCGCGCGGTTCGGGAATCCACTAGAATTCATCCATCCGATGCCATTTTGGGAAGCAACAGAGATGCCCTGAAGAATTTCGTTCTGCACCTGCACAAAAGTCAACCTCTTCCTCGTCACGTTTCAACATGCTCCTGGCACTAGCATCGGTTCTAATCTAGGGTCCCCCATCTGTTGCAACAACCACCCATGACGATACCGCTGAGGCCTTCTCGACACCCCTTCAATTCTACTGGGGGGCTTTGATGCATCTTTAGTTTGCGCTTGGATTGCTGGGCTCAAAATGGCATTTCGATATAAGGTACCTCGTCCCGCACTCCTCTCACTTTTTCCCTCCTCATCCTCATTCCCTTCTGCAAAGCTACGCTCTCTCTTTTCGAGTCGTTCTTCCCTCTTTCTACTTTCTTTCTTTTCCACGAGCTAGGCCTCGGAAGCTATTGCTGTACTTCTCTATCAATCTTCCTCAAGCAGGTGATTCAGTTTTTTTTACAAACTCTCTTTCTCTTCAACTCCACCAGCTTCAGAGCCTTTCCGCTGAGCGGATTCCATCGAAACCGCCCACAAATTTCTAGTCTCGTCGATTAAGATTCAGTTTTATTACTTTTCTACCAACACAACACACACACAACAAGTCAAAATGCGTTTCCTCACAGCACTTTCCCTCCTCGCCGCTACCGCCCTCGCTGGTCACCCAGCTGAGAAGAGCTACGCTCAAGGATGGGCCGAAGGATTGCAGGCTCCAGCACAGGTTCATGAGGTTGTCCAGGCTCCACCTGCTCCAGTTGTACACACTCCTATGCCAGCTCCAGTTGTGCATACCCCAATGCCAGCTCCAGTTGTACATACTCCTATGCCAGCCCCAGTTGTGCACACTCCCATGCCAGCTCCACCAGCTGTTCACACAACTGTTCAAGCCCCGGCACACTCTGCTGCCCCAGAAGTTGCCGCTCCTCCAGTCCACGCCACCTCCGTCAAGTGGGAGGCCTCAATGGTCGCCCCTGCCGCCGGTCCAGCTACCCATACTGTAAGATTCCTTTTAGACCTGCAATCAACCCAGACTAACATTCTCAGGTCATCGTCGGAGGTGATGCCGGTCTCGTCTACACCCCAGAGCACATCCAAGCCGAAATTGGCGATCTCGTCCACTTCGTCTTCCACAAGCAGAACCACTCGGTAACCCAGTCCACCTTCGACAACCCTTGTGTCAAGAAGGCCGACAGCCAGTTCGACTCCGGTCTCCTTCCAAACCCAAACAACACCGTTGTCCCAGCCCCAACCTGGCAATACACCGTTACCGCCAAGGAGCCAACCTGGTGGTACTGCAAGCAGCGCACCGGTTCTCACTGCGGAAAGGGTATGGTCTTCGCCATCAACCCAACCGCTGAGAAGACCTTCAACACCTTCAAGGAGGTTGCCATCAAGATCAACGGCACCAACACCGCGACTCCAGCTGCTCCTCCTGCTGCCACTGCTCCAAGCACCACCGTCACCCTCGATGCCGGTGCCGGCGACAAGGCTCCTGCCCCAACTTCTGCTCCTCCTGCCACCAACATTGCCTCCCCACCAGCTGTTGCCACCATGCCAGCCATCGCCCCAGGCTGGAACGCCGGTGCCGGCGGAGCCTGCAACTGCGCCTGCTTCTGCGGCACCGCCGCCTTCCCAGCCGCCGGCCAGGGCGTCGGCGCCTTCGGCGGCCTCTCCGGCCAGCTTCCATCCCCATGGCAGCCAGAGACCAAGGGCGGCAAGGCCAGACGTGCCATCGCCATGAAGGCCTAAACATCCTTCTAGGCCGTCCGTCCGGATGCTTGTATTTGTATGAAGTCCACCGCATTCATTCCTCATGCCTCGCAGGAGTGTGCTATTTCCTTATCCGTTGTGTCACATTTGGTAGTAACTGTTTAATTCTTCTTCTTTCCAACACCAACCTTCTTAACTTCGACGTTTCTTTTGTTTACTTACAACTTCTTTTTGGGTGCATTGTTACGGGCTCGATATATCATTCTGGAGATGATGAGGGATCAAGTACATAGTTTGTTCACGTTTTTACACCGCGCTTTTGCCAGTACAGTAATAGCTCTCTTTTTTTTACACATTCTTCTTCTTCTTTACATACTCTTTTTTTTTCTTGGGGGATCATGGTGCTCAGGCTGCTTAGGCGGTTTGGGTGCGCAAAATAAGATTTTTTTTCTTTTGTGGAATACTGAGGACTGATGAGACTGTGAATGTGCAATAATGTGGTCTGATTGAGGAGATGAAACTTGTGTTCTCGAGGTGTATGTATTTGGGAAAGTACTGGGACGTGCAATGTTTCATGGTTGTCACGGATGGGTCATGGATATGGCGTTTCATCTGTGTATGTTTCCAGTCGTATTTACTTACTAGTAGGTCCTACTAGTAAAGATCAGATTGAGATATCCTCAAACTTCTTTAGAACCTGAAGCAAAGTATAAACCGAGCCCGCTATAACACCTCCTCTATCTGCATACAATCCTCTGTGCTCTGGCGTTCGGAGTGGGCATCTACCTTTCTCACATCATCGTAGCCAGCCAAGAATGGAGTTCCGAGAGCGTTCGGGAAAGCTCGTTTCCCCGCTCCTCGCTTTTCGCCGCTCGGTTTGTCGATAAAGAGTATGATGTTCTCAGGTCGGATATTTTTGTGGACGAGATTTCCGGAGTCTTCCAGGTGCCCATGGAGATGTAATGTGGCATACAGGCCGGTAACTCTATCAGTGGCGTGCGGTTCGAACCCTCCCATGAGGAACTCTGACAGCTTAGCAAGCCGACATCGCCGAGTTTGTTGGTAGTATTGTACTGTCTTTCTTCACCTTCGTCTTTGTTCTTACTGCCATAATATCTCTCTTTCGCCTTGATACCTCCGCAATACCTTGCTGTACGAGTACCGAACAGTTCTCCGGAAATCTAGGCTCGGCTCGTCTAACAATGAGAGCTCTAACGTTGAGTCGAGTATTACGCTTGAGCACTCATCTCTGTGTCCTTCCTTCAAAGAGCACCACGGAAATACCCACATTTTCTATGTATCGAGCGAAAATCTCCCAAGCATTCAGTCAAAACGAACCGTTCACCTTCAAGCAACGTCACAACTTTTATCACTTTGCGGAATCTGACGACTCAAAGCCCGAAACGCAAATCACAATACAGATTATCCCCCAACTCCCAGAATCTTCTTTACGGCTCAAACACCACTCACAATGCCTTCCCTCAACACATTACGATATCTTTTCCGCTTGCCTTCCCACATGGTCGTCACCGATAAGAATGGAAAGACTCACAAGGTCATGGCATCAGGGACTCACCATCACTCTGTTCTTAAGCCGGAAAGGAAGTTGATAAAGTCGTTGGAGAAAGAGAGTGTCAAGAATAGCTATGTATTTGGGTATGTGGAGGATAACAAGAAGTAGATCCACCAGATGGTAGAACGATTGCGAGGGTGTATTTTGGGGGACTAGTACTACATGGCAAATGCATATACCTTATGCGTATGATGGAATCTCTGGGGGTAAGAAGATCAAAACTTGAAGTTGTCAAAGCTTTGCTAATCATTTTCAGTTTAGGATATGAATATTAATGATTGGAGCCATGTACACCTAGCGGGCGGATAAGATAGTATCAGGATCAGTCCTCGATGAGCGAAATCCTACCATTCCACTCAGGGTTGTCAAACTAGCTGCCAATCAGCAAGAAGCTCATGCCTGGTTCTTTTACATTCAGCGAAGCTTGCTCAACTTAGAAGGATGATATCGTTTTTGAGATATACTTTCAAGATGATGCTTCGAACGGGATCAAGGCTACTTTTACTACCACGATGGTCTCAAGAGCGCATCATGAACAGAAATGGAAGCTTTTCTTCTGAGCAAGACCCATGAGAAGTAAAAGGACCGCCGGACAGGTGAAATCAGTCTGGAACGATCTATGCAGAAGAAATAAGCAAGATGATACAGAAGAGCAAAATGCTACACTACAGCTCATGCACGTACGTACTTATATGCATGTATGGTAACAAAGGGCCGGGTCAGTTGCGGTCCAGACGTGCTTGAGCATACGACTCGAATATTTGGTCGACTTCCGAGCACTGTCCTCATTGTATGAATGTTTTCTCCGATATCGTTTCTTGAGAGTAATTCTCAAGAGATGTCATCCATACATTGTGTTTTAATGTGGGGTCGTCTCCTTCCACAGGGATACATACTAGAGAGGGTACCCGGGTACTTTGCCCGGTTTCTCCACTTTGCGGTTTGCGGCATCAAAGAGTGCTTTCCGTGAGGCTATGCATATATGTACGAGCATCTACAGGTATGTTCGAACTTCGTACGGTTCTTTCTGTGCCGGTTCTCGGTACCATCCAACTAGACACGCCTTGCATAGTGCTTATCTGCTTTAAGGTACGTCGGATCACCTACGTGACCTTCAAGTTGTAGGGCTGGCTGACTTGCAGAATTAATCTATTGCGTGGCGGAGTTCGTGGTTACACACACTGTAGTATACATGTACTGAAGCAGCAACTGCATACTTTGTCTGACTAGAAGTACATGATGTATGTACGGGATCGAAGGCAATGACCCACTCATGGCTCTTACAGCTCGTATTCATTTGCAATTTGGAACTAGGATGAAGAGTTGGTCATTGTCCAGACTCATCCAAACATCTTATTGGGCTCTTCTTTTCCAAGGAACACTCAGTTGCAACGTTGAGGGTGTATAAAGTCCACCATATCCAGCCGAATATTGTCTCTCTATCCGTCATCCCTCGAAACACTATCGCAACTTGCTGCCCTCCACTCCTACCTCCATTCATACAACAACCCGATCAACGTAGTCAAACTAGAAGACATCTTCAGTTCACCTACTCCATAATGAAGCTCCTCGCCATCAACGCCCTCAGCTTGAGTGTTATCTCAGTCTCAGTTGCGGCCATTGCCATTCCAGTCGCTGAACCTGCCCCAGAAGTACTCGGTTTGTCCTATCCCCCTCGCACAATCTGGCACATTCTAACTAGATTCGCAGCAATCGAGAAGCGTGCCATCGATGGCTGGCTTTGTATGTACCAGGGAATAGATGAGACTGCCCGCTTCATGGAGGAAACGAGATGGATGTGTCAATACGCTGGGCCTCTCCCACATCCATGTATGACCGATATTCTCACGGCTAGGCAGTGTATTCAGGTGTGATAGCTGGGCTCGATCCGAATAAGCTGGGGATGAATTGGCATAGTCGAAGGATAGAAATGGAATTCGAAACTACTTCTTACCAAGCTGTCAAAGAGAGAATGAAAGTTCGATTGCTTCAGAATATCCATGATTGCATACATCTTGTCAAGCGTAGTGTGCAAACGACAACCATCCATCACTGGCACATCCCGTAAGCCCCAGTTTTTAGTCAAACAGCTTGACGCTCCCATCAGGCCAGCGCTCATCTGTGTCCGGGCCCGTCCACTCCGGCCCATATCCAACCATTACCGGATCCTGCATCCTGTCCAAGTATTCCAGTTTTTCCAACACCGGTTTCAACCGATCACGACCTTCCAGCGTAAGTATGGCTGCGATTCCCCAGAACCCATCCTCGTTGCCGTTGATGGTCAGGATCCAACCCTTAGGATCGTACTCTTCTATCAGCTGCACAACGGTGAAGTATTGAGAGCTTGTTGCGCCTGTCTTGAGAGTAATATCTTGTCGTATGTATTTGGGAGAGTCGGCGTGGGATATGTCGGTCATGACTGAAGCGGGATGAAGGGTAGATCTCTGGTGGAGTCAGTAACAATGGATTTGGGATAGATACAGTTGTGAGGACATGCTTGACTAAGTAGAAGAGATGTGGCGAATATGAGATTGCAGCGACGAGGTGTACAACGTTTGGGCGTCGGAAAAGATGATACAGGTTGGACAAGATTTTAGGTAGAGGGCTGCAATGTTAGTGAACAGAAAGCAGTGGTTTTTCTTCATAAGTGACACATAACATAGTGCAATGCAAAGCTCCATGGGGCGAAACTCCGAGAGCTTTACAACCACGCATACGTGTTTCGTAAATCGACATACTACCGCGGCTTCTAGGTTGGAGCCGTTTGCCTAACGCCTCCTAGGAAGGGTGAGCTTAAGAGCGTGTCAGTTAAAATTATCGTAGTAGAGCAACGTCTTAGCAACAGAACGAAAGATGAAATTATTAGAGATTTACACCGGCCAAGTGAGAAGAGAAGGAAACGAGGAAGAAAAGTTTCCGTATGGACAGGTAGTGTCAATAATAAAAGCCCCGGATAAGAAAAGATACAACGAAAAGGATTAAGACTGATCCGTTAAAAGGGATATCAATGCAAAGAAATAAAAAGAAAAGCCAACTCATACCATCATAGAAATCCTGTTCAGACGCTTGTACAAAGCCGACGTCCATCTTTCTTGTTCCACACGCCCAGCAGGCGCAGTCGATGGCAGCGGGGGCGCATCCTCATCATTTTCCAGCTCATCTTCGAGTCGCTCTGTCCCACCCGAAGCGTGAAACAGCGACCCGATGATATAATGGATTTTTAGGAGCCTATGCGACACCATGTCCTCATCTCTAGTGGTGCTGGGGTATTTGAACGTAACCACCGGAATCCTCTTCCCTCCCAACTCTTCCCACTGAGGCCAACCCTCGAAGTAGATCTTTGTTCCTGCTTTTTTGTGATGGATAACCTCGAATGTTTCACCATACTGTAACAAATTAGTAAATGGGCTCCAACGGCGGCGTAACTAACCAGATGCTTCAGCCCAATTTGCATTTTTCCGAATGCTTTATGGTCAAAAGCCAAAAGAGTCATTCCGTTACTGATATGCTCAATGTCCTCTGGTGTGAATCGCTGCCAAAGGGAAGGAAACATCATATATAGGCTCTGCCAGAGTTGCAATCGTTCTCTTTCAAACTGTTTACGTGTGATTAGAAACTCGGAAAGTACGCGTACGAGAGAGGGAGATTACCGACGGCTTTAAATCACCAAGAAAATGGGGAATGACATGTGCACCCTCTGTCTCATAGGCGTTGGCATCATCATTCTCAACGGCTGCCAATGTGATAGCCTGCCCCGTTAATTCCAGCACATATTCCTCTCCATGCCTCTCCAACGCATTGGTTAACCAATTCAAGGAGAATCGCCCACGGAACTGATCTTTCAACCCATCCCTCACAGCCAATCGCCCAGCAAAGTTGTAGCCTTGGTTCTGAGCTTCGTAGCCCATTGAGTGGATATCGTCGAGATCAGAAAATGGGTCGACTTGCGGTGTGGCATTGGATGAGGTCAGACAACCTCTTTCTGCCACTGTAAAATAGTCAGTTTGGACAAGAACAAATTGAAGAATCCAAATGAAACTTACGCCGTGAGAGGACAGTATTCCAAAAGAATCTTTCAACCTGATTGACACGATCTTGCCAGTCAACCTGCTCCGCTGCACTCTGGATCATCTGCGCAACTATGACCTTTCCCGTAAGCTCCAACATCGGGTGATTGAGGTACACGAGGAGATTTCGTCCGCGAGTGTGCGAATCCATAGATTCGAGAACCTCGACGGCCCTAGCTACTCTCTCAAGTTGTTCGTCCTCCTCGAAAGAAGCGTTCTCAATTATCTCCTGAGTGGACGGAAGGTCGGTGAGATCCGACATTTGACTGGTCACTGTGTCTTGGCTGTTTTCGTCCATTTTCGACGGTTTAGTGAGGAGAGGGCTGCGGGCGGGGTTGTTGCTCGGGCTGAATGTCGGTGCATCTTGTTTGGGGAGTTTGGGGGCTGATGGAAGGAATGTTTGCTTGGGACTGAGATGGTGAGGTGTCGTTAACGCGTTGCCTTTGTCTCTACTACCTCGTGACACAAGGGTTCTTGGCGAAAGGTCGGGTAGGTGCTTGCGTTCTGTGAAAAAAAAGTATGCGGAAAGACTGACGAATTGCTCATAACACGCTTTGCACTTTGGACTGGGAACGAGGCTATGATAAAACTTTCTTTTGGGTGTTACATAAACATGGACTGAGAGCAAAATAAAACATACAGCACCAAGGATTCCCGCGTGGTCACCCACCGCAGTACTAACTTGGCGATTAGAAGCTTGACTATGGGAGAGCGGACGGGATCCCGTATATTCTTCAATCTATGGCCGTATATGTCAGCCGGTCAATTTTTGTTAATATGAAAGCTGAATGTGCAAATCACGACCTGTGGAAGCGTTACCAACTCAATTGGACATCCAGATGTTGATACAACTTGTATTCCCGGTCCGCATTCGGCACTGCACCATGCACAGGCGCTGGTCCCACTTCCTGATTGCTCGTCCCGGTCTTTCGCCGGTTCGGCGAACCAGGAACCTGTGATAACGTACGTACATTCAGTAACACTGATGTTCTGCAGTGAAACCAACCTGCACAGTGAGTACAGATTGTAGACCGGCCTCTCGCGAAGCTCGCCACTACGTAGCAAAGTGACTGGCTCTGTCGCAGACGACGTCGATCCCTCATACCCGAGGGTTCAGTCACGATAGTCGATTGCTGGGGATTTCGATCGTACTCTTAGCGAAGTCCATGCTCCTGTGGATCATCGTCAAGCTCTGTGCCGTCCCAACTTGCCGGTACAAGGTCTCAAAGACCCCCCCACTCATGCCTACTCAAGTGGATGAGGATTCCGAGTGTTGAACAACCCTATCAGTATTTGATCGCCATACCCTAATTCAACACAGAGCACGTCGTCGCACGAGAAACCTGAAATTAGCAACAGAGCTAAGATTAAGCTAACCGGATCAGGCACCAAATTTTACTCGAAACGACCGACCTTCATGCTTCACGTTTGACAAGCGTTCCGATACTGTGGGTGGGCCTGGCAGGCCCGAGCTGCACGACTGCTGCAATGCAGAGTGAGTAGCCGTATTTGGTGTGGCTGCAGAGGTGTCATTAAACCACGCCCGTATGCGGAAGTAATGTTGGGCGATCTTGAAGATCCATCGCTCCTAATCGATCTTCTCGACGTTTGAAAAGCTTCGGGGGTCGTTTCGCTGGGTCCTGCTAGCATATGGTTAACGGGGGATTAGAACATAAGGGGATGTACTTCCGTATCCTATGTAGGATGAAGGGGCAGGCGCCGGTGATGCTATCGAGGACTAGGTACTGTCCGGTTCAAACTGTAGTGTCATTCGGTACTGTTGATGCCGCAATCCACGGTTGAAAGCGAGCGTTGGGCAACGGCACAAACAGTGGGCCAAAAGGCATTGCGCATTTCGTGATTACGATCCATCCAGTAGGGCTAGTTTAGGATGCCCCGAGGATGAAGCTAAGAGCCTCGCATAATTGACAGATGCCAGTGACGTCGGCTTATGCTGGCATACCAGCCGAGGACTGTTATCAATTGCAATCTCCTCAACATGACCGAAAGCCGAACTGCGAGCTACTGCTGTTGATAGCAACTTTGCAGTGTCCGATTCCCATAGAACAGGGTCGAAGCCCTAATCGCAAATGGGTAGAATTTCGCTCATGTAGGCAGTCCAGGGTCTATTTTGTAGTTAGTACCGAGGAGGGGAGAATTAAAGAACATGCCTTTTCCCCATCGGAGTGTGTACTGCGTATGGATAAGTGATTTTTCGATGGTTGATCTGTCAACTCCTTTCTGCGCCATATTACAGATAACGGCTTCTCTTACACACCCACACACCAGCACCGAATATTCGAGCTCTTTTAAGACACCTGTAATCCTTCTCTGAGCGAGGAATCCCAAGCCAGAGCATTCCAAACTCTATTCTTGTAGATCCTTCTCCTTCTACAGCGTGGTTGCCATAACGGCCCCATGGCATATCCCACTCCTTCGGTGCCACCGAGTCTGTATCATAGAATCCGCGGAAGAGCCCAGTCCCAGGAGAAGAAAAGTGGCTAAATGTCCGATGGAACAGCCTCAATCCCATTGGCAGACGTCGGCGTGCCATATGAACAATAGCTCGGTCCACCGACGGGCCTTGTGCCTCCTATGTTGGACCGAGAGTGATGTCTCATATTGGCGGCGTTGGAGGGGTCCCGAAAAGTAGTAATCTCCGAAGGTTAGTAAGCAAAGGGATTCGTGAAATCCGCCATCTATGATACTAGACGGTTGTTGAGATGCCATAATATGCCTATAAAGGATTAGCAACAGTTCCGTCACCGGCAAATGCCATATGGCTCTAAGAGACTGCACCTTATCTCAAACTTGTAGAACCAAGGAACGATGATCTTGTCAAAACCCGCTGTCATATGGATATGTTTCTGTGTCCTGGAATTTGACAAAGGAGGGATATAGGAAAGAGTATACAACTCCATGTTCTCAAATGTTCGTCATCCCATCAGTCAAGCTTGCAAGAGTGTTATATGTGACACCATGCCGTCCGCCAGCAGCTTTCCGGGGTGCATGAACCGTTGTATCCGCAGACGTGTGCCAGTACATACAAATTTTGTAGCCGGAATTCGTTTAGATCAGCGATGATCTTCTTATGAACGTTTCGAAGTTATTAAAAGTCTTGGGTATGCTTCCGCTGAACTGCGTGTTGAAAGGATACACTTTACCGTAACATCCGCGATCCGACCCGTCGAATTGTGCAGCAAAGCTTATCAAAGCCATGTCGAAGAATACCAGTGTAGGAAGCACTTGTCTCTGCAGCTCTGGGAACCGAAGCTGACATTCACAGCAGATACGTTAGCAAATGTCCAGATACAAAAAGTAAGTATGGGAGTGGCACCATTGCATCTGTATCAAGCTTATCCCTCTCACGGATGACACTAGAATTTCGAGCAGGCCCGAATAGCCCGTTGGCCCACAAGTACATAGTCCATCTCCGGATGTTATGTGGCGTGTGTCCTGTGGCGTTGCACTCAGCACATTAAAAAAGTGACCAGTAGCGTTCGAAATGAACCGTCGGGCCGATGTGCACCAAGTTGCGCAGCCTGTGAGCAATTATAGCAAGAGACCCGCGGCCCGTCCCAGACCCAGACTTACCGAACAGAATGAGAGAACGAATGCTTCTGAACTTCTTCCTGTGATAACTGCAGCAGGATATTTGCGCCTTGCATATCTGTCGGTACAGTTGCAAGTATGGATGCGTAAATGGTATGTATGGTAGTCGTACTGGATGCCAATACGGACCGACCACGCTAGCAGTTTAGTTCAAGCTGAACGAACGGGCCGAACATTCCACTACAGAATGGTACCGTATCCATATCAACCTCGTACGATGTGGAGAAGATGTTCCTTCTATGGGCAAATAGAAGCTTCCAAGGATCTTAACGCTGGTGAGAAAACTCGCAAAGTCTTTGATAGATCTCAGATTACCGCGTGGCCATCGTATCTCGATGCAATCGCATCCACAGCGGCACTCTTCTATGCGGCATTGAGTTAGCAAACTCGACGGTCCCTGCAAAATGGAATGGTTGTACCTGAATCTGGTTCGATTTGAGAACTTTTTCTGCAGCGAAACTTTGTCGTGATGAAGAATATCGTATGTTTTTGTTCAATGCTCAAGGGTCCAATTGTGAAAAGAACGAGCTTCAAATGCACTAGCCAGGCACAAGCGTTGCTAACGAGACTTTGATGTTGGAATGCGCAACCGTCCGAGCAACTTGGGCAATTGAGAGCATATTGGACACATCCTCAACTCTCCTGATCTTCAGCTTATGCTTTCTACAAGTACATAGCATGACGATTGAGAGGTAGATAGCCTATCCAGTCGGTCGAAGAGGCCGAAAGGCCACCTCGCGAGCGGACCACACACTCGTTGTTTATCACAACTACCGAAGCATCTCGATCTCGATCCCGGTTGCCGATGATCAAGATAAGTGTGGTATGCCATCTATCCCGTTGCGATAACAAGACTCAAAAGAGCCCCCGACATGGTGCATATTAAACTGGCGAGTTGGACTGTGGAGTGCATTGAAGGAGTTGGTAGATACCAACGGCCGCCTTACCTGCAATAATGATATGTCGTTCGCCAATCTTACGATTGTGGTTGGAGGTTCTGTTGTTTTGTCGTTCCTGCTGAGAGTGACTGCCAGAGTTCCGTGGGGTGCAGACCCGAGAGCTGGGGCGGCTTGATTGACCCTGCATGATGCATGAAGTCTGTGGGTCGGTATCCCAAGATTTGGATCGTGATTGCCGACTCCATCTGCAAAATGTTAGCTGGGTAAAGCAAGAGCAGAGTTTGTTATGTTGGATAACGAACGGTAGAAGTTTTAAGTTATAACATGTTAACAGCTGAATCGCGTGGAGATGCGATATTTGGTACCGGCATTGATTCGTCCAGACCGGAGAGAGCTTGAAGGCAGTACAGCTTCAACGGCACTGCGAATAAACCCTGGTTCAGCCCATGAATTGCTTATTGCAACTGCAACTCCCATGAGTGCCATTCAACGTCAAATCAATCATGCTATGTAGAACCAGGGTTTGCAATTCCAATGCCAACTGTAATTGTATGCAAAAGACGGCGCCTCTTGCAGACATACTGTTATGCGAGAATGAATGAATACAATCCCCAAAACTGGAATGCGCGCGAAACTTTCTTCTGGTGCTGTCGAGCGCGGCCTCAGGCTGTGGACCCTGCCGATAGCGTGGGGGTATCCCGCACAGCAGGCCAAAACCGCAATGACAACGGGAGCGAACAATGGGGGTTCAACCGAGATTCGGCCCATCAGAAGGATTTCAATCCGGACGAGCCCGTATCCTGAATAGCGGGTCAGTACCCTCGTCACTGTTATTTTCGATACCTGTATTCAGACTTGCGCTTTGAAACGCAGAGCAGCCAGAAAACGGATTCCGGAATCGTGTTTGCCCATGCCCTCATCTCGCTGAGACTCATTAGACGTGGTGATCTGCTCCATCTTGGGATGGTTGCCCTTTCTTCGGGCCTCATCCTGGATTCATCCGTCGTGATGAAGGTGATGAAGGTGCAGAATCGGTCCCGAATCCAAGGCTCAGACTGTGGGGGGTACAGCTGCTTGTCCTGAATAGGGATTTAACTTCAACAGGAACGTCACTGAGGTCCCGACAATTTAGAGAGCCCGAAGACCGGACTGCAGCATGTGTATTTTGGACTGGTTTAGAATCCATCTCCACAACATTCGATGAGTCGAGTCAAGTTTCTTTTCTCTTCTTCCATGGATGTCTGAAACGAGCCTGTTGCGATGATTGTTCTCTGTGGCGTTGGAAAGAACATTTAAGTTGGGTGCATCTGCTTAGGCTTCCACCATTTGCATAGGGAAATACTTCACAAGCATCGATCGATTCGGAGACTCGATGGTCCAGTCTTCGGCCCGATGTGTGGCGAGTGTTGTATTTATATTTCGTACTTTATAGTGTCGAATATGTATGCTATCAGTAACATCGGCTAAGCATCATCTACGGCTCGCACACTTCGCCAATGTGTATCTGCCAGATTAAGAAACATTGTGTACAAGTAGTACTTCGATAATACCAAACCGACGGGTCCAGAACGTGCGTGGCATAGACTTCTCTGCATGACTGAGGCAAAGCTGTCACTGCCTGCTGAAATGAGGTCGAAAGGTCTCTAACATCTCATGCGCATCGTGGCGTCGATCATACGAAGCATTCACCACACATAAGACGCGAAACCCTAACGCTGACTGTTCTCGACTGTGCTCCAGCTTACTTGGGGCGGCATCATCTCCAGTGTAAAATAAGCAAAGCTGAATCTCCCCATACTGTCTCATCTGGCGGGCAAAAAGAACCTCTCGAAGGCAACATCTCAAGGGGAGCGTCGTATTCGATGATTTGACTCGAGAATCCACCAATCGGCGAGAGTTGTGTCCACTATCGCAATCACATTCGGAAAACCGTTTCGTTTCAACAATATCCTAGACTAGCGGCCGCAATTGTCTTGTTACAATCGACAGCCATCCAATGAGGTTTCTTGCCTCGCCCGTCGAGAAGGCTTTAAATGTTGCCGGGCGATGAGATCCCGAGTTGTTGGCTTCGTAGGCCGTTCTCTGTTGTTGTGGCCAACTCGGGCCTTCGGTCGGCATTGCTGACTGTTGGACGAAAGTGTCTGTGAAACTCTGAGGAGGAGAGACCCGAAAACCAGGAGAAGTGTTGCGAGAACTCTCGTGGCGATGCAATGCAGGAGCATACTTTGACCGACAGGCATGCAGTGCTAAGCTTCTGTCAGTGATGAGATGAGAATTGTAACCAACGACGACATACAGAAGCCTTCATCCATAGCTTTGCTGCGGTGGAAGAATAATGATTGGGCTAGAAGCCGCCAAGCTGTGATATGTTGCTCTCCCACAACGACATCATCATACCGGATACTCCGTTCCTAGAAGTTATGCTCTCGAGTCTCACAGTGCCCGGTTCGCTTCCAATCAAAAACCGCAATTCACACTTTGGAATGGGCAACGGTACTGTGTAGCCAACAGAATGGCAGAATGTGTAGACGATGTGACTCCAACACTCGGTAGGTTGAAACCAATCGCTCAGCTTGCCGTTGCTCCAGACTGATAAGCTATGGCCAATCCGCCAGTAACAAAGGCCTTTCGTGACACTTGTAGGTCTATCTGATATTGTAGAACCGTTGCCTCAAGTCTCACCCATGGTACTCGTGACAGAGATGAGATCCAATGGTGAGTGAAGGATAGAGAAGACCCTGAGCTCATGTGGCCATTTTCACATGTTGATGGAGTAATCATGTCGCAAGTTCAGGCGGGCGATGTCGGCGCATTGTAAGTTTGTACCGAAGTTGTGATGGAACTTCTCTCCATTCGCTCCGATGATGAACGGTTGCCATGCGTAGTGTATTCCGTACCTTGTCGAGTGCAATTTATTGATATTGAATGTTGTTGTACAAATTCTCCGAAAGTTGAATAACAGCGGTTAAAGTTGCATTTGTGCTTGGTGTTTTGATAGAGGGAAGCTATCATACCCTGCTCGTTGCTGGGTTGAGGTGTATCGCTTAGGCACCTTCTGATGTTCATCCGTCATTGACCCTCCGAATAGGCACAGGTTATGATGCTGTGGCCCTCCGAGAAAGTTAAGCGCCATTAGGCTTTTGTAGCGGGAGGATTTGGTGGTGGAAACAAGGCGTGAGAAGGGTGCTCGCAGGAATTCATGGGGAAGCTGCCAATCGAGACGGAAGTCGGAGTGGAGAGGGCTGCGATGAGGCCTCGACGACCCCCACGTCTTTTGACGAGAAGGCAAGGCGGAACCTTGATGGATCGAAACGATTAGGTAGAGATAGAGGGAAAAAGAAAACAAACTCATACCTTGATCGAGAGTCCGCTCGCTGTTTCGAGGCTCAGAGGCACTTGGTATGGTGGAAAGAGGAAAGGTGTCGTGAGAAATCCCAGTTGGATGGGGGCTTCAAGTCCAATTTCACCTCGCTACGATGCTAAAGTAGGGTCACTAATTTGCGAATCTGAGCACAGGGCCCACAGGCCAGGCCAAATCGAGCGACCTGCCTCGCAAGCAAAAGCAACCACTCAGGATAGCCTCATTCCCCGGCGTCACTTTTTGGTGGGGTGACGCCTGGAACAAAACCCCCATTCCGCTGAAAACGGTGCTACTGCAGCCAAGACTTTTAGCGTAAAATGGTCAACCTTCCGGCGTGACCATGGGGTTGCCGGAGCGAGTTTGAGTGGTAAGTAGTGAGCAACGGAGTGAGCAACGGAAGGTATAGAATCATACCGGATGGGGTGCCGGTCAACAAGTCATGATGGAGGACATAGTATGTGGTCAACCGCCGTGTCAATATCGTAGGCTATGTGTGTCATTAAATTAAGAATACACTCCTCTATGTCCCTAATATACCCCCAGATCAAAGCGCCCCATGCAGTAAGTAACTATAAAAGTATGCAAGACGATAACGGTATAAACAATGAGTACAATAAGAAATAAAACCCATCCTTCTTGATATCCGACACTCATGGCGATATCCCTCGAGCATTTTCCCGAGCACCCCCATACACGACAAAGCAAATAACAAGTAGAAAACAATATCCGAGCAGGTACAGGCAACATTAGGAATAGATAGTAATGAAATAGGAGTGGTGAGCGGGTGGGTCGCACTTAATCTGCGTCCGGAGTGTAGTTGCGGTTTGTACGTCCACCCATGAATCCAGTCGTGCGAGATTCATTTCCGCCCTAACCGGAAGATGCTCCTGACGAATTGGGTGGCTCGTTGGATGGTTTTTCTTGGCTACTCTCCGTCTCCTCTGGCTCGTCGTCTCCGGTAGGCCCAGATTTATGACCCGTATCTCCAAATCCGTCGTCGTCCATCTTCTCTGTCTTTATGACGACGTCGGTATGTGGCTGTGACTGGGCAGAGCGATTCACATCCTGGGTATCACGGCCAACGCAACCATCATCTGTCGTATAGTTAGCTTATGTTGACTTTGTCCTGCGATGGAAGTGTCTTACCATCTGAGAGCAGAATGAACTCCTGTGAGTTGCTCAATGCTTTATTGTTGACCGGAGCAGTTGGCTCTTGTGTGTTTGGCGGGATGTTGCTGGCCGGAGGAGGTTGGTTGGCTTTACTGCTGGCCGGAGGAGGTTGGTTGGCTTTATTGCTGGCCGGAGGATGGTCTTGACCATGTGTGCTATCGCGTTTGCCTCTGCCGCCCATGTCTCCGGGATGCTTGCCGTCGTCACGACCATCGTCTTCAGGTGGAGCAGAGTCTTGCCCGTATCCGCCAGCGTTATCGTATCCATAACCATCATTGCCAGGTTGGACAGTATTCTCCACGAATTCTTCGTCCGTCCCTTGCCACCCATGCTCTCCTTCGTATAGATTCTCCTCGTCGTTGAAACCATTGTCAAACTCCTCGACCTCCTGCTCGTAACCCCCACTGAATTCATCATTCATATCTCCAAACTGTTGATCTGGATCGAGAGCATCAGGCATATTGTTGTCTCCCTCAAAGTCTACATCTCGATCATATTGAGGGACAGGTGATGCTGGCGGGTGAGGATAGTATTCGGTGTTGGTCCGGGCCGGTTGGTGATGGGGTGACGGTGGCGGATCTGCCCGTTGTAATGCCTTGTTGTTTATGAAGGACGGGGCGGAAGATTGTCTCGTCATCGGACGGCCATACATTCCTCCTCCTCCGCCATCGCTCCTATTAGATGGTGGTTGTCCAGCATCTGAATTCATGGACGAGCAGTTATATAACCCGTTTCCGCTACCTCCGTTGGTACCAGCTGGCGGTTGACCGGAGCTAGGAGTACGGGTAACAAACGAAGGGACGGGCGCCGTGCCACTATTGGGAAGACTAGACCCGCGAGCAGTCTCATTGACCGGCTGTATTTGTTTGGTGGGTGGACGCGCCGGTGGGGTGAAAGAGGGGCCAGGAGCGTTGGGCTGAACAAACGATGGCTTCTGAGGCACAGCAAACGTCGGTGGCCGGGTTTGTGGTGCCTGTGGTAATGGACGTGGTGGTTGTTGACCTTGACGGGCGTGACTCTGTGGCGGATGTTGACTGTTTCCTCTCAACGGAGCCGACTGAGGAACAGACTTGTTTGTAAAACCAGGCGTCTGTTGTTGATCTTGCCGTCCCGAGCCATCAGGATAACGCAAAGGGGGCATATTGGATGATGCCTGCGCAGTCCGCTGGGGTTGTTGTTGTTGTTGCACAACGGTGCCTGAGTTCCGACCAAGTTGTTGTTGCTGTGTTGGCCTCGCGTTATGTTGCAGGCCACCACGATCTTGACCTTGGCCTTGATGATTTTGAGGGGGGCGTCCCAATGGTTGCGCTTGTCCAGGTGGAACAGGTCGGACGGGTGGAGCTTGGCCAGCGGGAATACCTCTTCCATGGTTGTGGCTATGTGATTGCAACGGCGGAGCACCACGACCGCGACCGGCACCTTGAACGGAGCCTCCTCGTCCCTGTGGGACTTGCCCCAAATGAATTCCGCCATTATCTCGACCTTGGCCTTGGCCAAATCCTTGAGTGGCACCTCCTCGTCCGTACGGAGCCCGAGCTTGACCGGAGCCCTGGTTGATGCCTCCTCGTCCCTGTGCGACACGGGATGGTGGGACACCGGAACCTTGGACGGAAGCTCCTCGACCATGTGGTATGTGACCCGGTGGAGCGCCGCGGCCTTGACTATGGCCTGGGATGGACGCACCTCGACCCATTGGGGATTGACCGGACGGAGCACTGAGACCTTGACTGGGACCACCTCGACCTTGACCGTGAGTCGGTCCTCTTCCACGCAGCGCTGGAGAATGAATACCCGCATTGCGTAACGGCTGTTGACCGGCAGAATCTTGCTTCTGTGGGCGGTACTGCTGCTGGCGGTTGTGCTGTTGGCCATTAGGGTGATGATTATACGGCTGATCAACATTATCGAGCGGAGCTGGTGGCGCATGTTGCATTTGATCAGGTATGCCTCCGCCATGTGCTGAACCATATGCCTCTTCGCCGGAGGTTTGACCGGATGGTTGGTTGGCATTGTATAGATGATGTTCCATGGCCAACTGGTCTTCGTGTGATCTCATTTGGTAGTAGCCAGACTCTTCGACGTCCGGTGAGATATCAAAGACGGATCTCCGCAGGGTGAAGGAGTTGAATCTTCCGTCGTTCCCGGTTCCTCTAATCCTCTTGACGGAATGCAATTCGTCGATGAATGGCTCCGTTCTAGGATGCTTGCGCCGAACCTCTGTATTGATCATAGAAGACACTTTTTCTTCTATCATCCTCGCGTCGCCCTCCATGATGCCTCTTACGTCTTCACTCAATGCGACCGCTTTTTTGATGGACATTTGAAGTCGTTCAAGTTCCGCAAGCTGTGCCATCTGTGTCTGCTTAGTGCGTACCATTTCCTCCATAGCGAGCTTCTGTGCATTGTGCAAATGTTCAAGGTGGGCTAGGGTGAGCGCCATCTTCTGGTCGGCGTTGCCTGTGATCCACTGCTCGGCTTGCCGTTTTGCGGTTGGGGACAGCATGTCATATGGAGGAAGGGCTGGGATGCGGATCATCCTCTCGGATACCGGCTGGTAGTCGGGTAGAATGCCAGATTGTTGGAACTGCGACCTGACGTTGCTCAACCTCGACTCTTGCATCTCCTCACTTTGCTCGTAAGCGTTTGAGTAAACGGTATCAAACTCTCCGGAGGGAATTTCATCCATTGGCTCATCTCCGGTATAGCCGAATCCGCTGGCGGAGAAGGATGGATCATTGACTTGATCATCGAGGTAGTCGTTGCCGTACATCCCTGGGGTTGACCGGAACTTGCGGGCTGGGTTTGACGGATCCAATGGGTTTCCACCCTCGAAGTCATTCCGGTAGATCGGGTCATAGTCGTCAGGCGTGTATCCCATCTTTACATCATCCGTGTAAAAATGCTGATCGGTCTCCCGCTTCATAATTCTGGTCGTCTCTGGACAAGAGAGGGTGCAACCAACAATCCCGGGGTAGTCGCATGTGATCTTGGAGGATATCTCCGGGAAGACAGTATCATCCGGAATCTCGAAGTGAATGTGGCGGAAGGAACGGGTCAGGATAACTCTGTCCATAACATGCGTACCAGATTGGGGACCGACAGCCCTGACATAGAAAAGACATGTCCGGAGACAGAGAAGCTGGAGATTCTTGTACCAGAAATCCAAATAATCGCCTGTGAACCATCCCATCCTCCCAGCGGCGTCCACCTCGTATTCAAAGAACACTATAAATTTCTTCCAGAAATTTACTGTCTGGGGAAACTCGAATTCAACTCCAGCCAAATTGAGGAAGTTGTAGAGGTCGGTAATCGTCTCTGGGAATGGAAAACCGGCCGAGTATTCTGGGAAGTTTCCACCTGCATTTGCCTCTCCTGCCAACCTAAACCACTCCTTTCCGGCCGGAGAGTTGTAAAAGCTCATAATGAGCAGCTTGGCGGACGCAATGAACCACTCCCGGCAACCCTCGAATTGACGGCGGAAGTAATCACGAGCGGTGCGCTTTGCGTTATCATCCTGGTCAAGCCATGTAATGTTCGCCTTGTCGAGCAATGCCTTCCGGAAGTCATTGTTGAACACTCGAGAGCAAAAGTAGAGGATAATGGCCACCACACGGAGCCGTCCATGTAACTCTCCTTCGTTCTGTACTCATGTTAGTTAAATACGCATGCATAGTAGATATAGGGGGCAAACCTTAGATTCTGCCACTAGCTTCATGAGCCATCTTGGTACTTTGATCGATAGATCGGAGTCCATTTCGAAGTGACACCATTCGCCTGCCTTGTCCCATGTCCCTTCCTTCGTTGCGATGTCTGAATGGGAAGGAATGATTTCTGGGTCGTCCATTTGAAGCTTCCTCTTCTTGATTGGGGCTCTTGATCTTGCGGCTGGTCCCGTCTTCTGAGTATTCTTGGGGGTCGGCATCGTGTTGAGAGTCTTCCTTCTGGTGTTCTTTGGTGCCGATGGGGATGGGGTTGGCGGGTTCTTTGAGGCTGCCTTTGTCGCGGCCTTTACAGGTGCAGTCTTCGCCGGAGCCTTTGCAGCGGCCCTCTTTGCTCTGCCCACCGGTGGAGGTGGCGGT